>SJYQ01104666.1:1045081-1107991 GCA_006410935.1 Redunca redunca | reverse complement strand
CTTTTTAGTTCCTCTTCACTTTCTGCCATAAGGGTGGTGTCATCTGCATATCTGAGGTGATTGATATTTCTCCCGGCAATCTTGATTCCAGCTTGTGTGTCTTCCAGTCCAGTGTTTTTCATGATGTACTCTGCATATAAGTTAAATAAGCAAGGTGACAATATACAGCCTTGACGCACTCCTTTTCCTATTTGGAACCAGTCTGTTGTTCCATGTCCAGTTCTAACTGTTGCTTCCTGACCTGCATACAGATTTCTCAAGAGGCAGGTCAGGTAATATAATATATACAGATACAATACAGATATCAAACTAATGGTTATCAAAGGGGAAACGGTGGGGGACGGGGCGGGGGGTGGATAGGAGCTTGGAATGAACACATCCACTACTGTATATAAGATAACCAAAAAAACAAAACAACTTCATTTGATGTACCGCCTTCTGTTTCAAAAAACTAATATGACTGTGCCTTGACTTCTAATGGGCAAAACAGTTCTCAGAGCTTCCTGAGACGTTCTTCCCAGGTTATAATCCTCAAATTTGGCTCAAATAAAATTTTCCATTTCTTTCAAAAAAAAGATAATCAACAAAGATCTACTGTAGAGCACAGAGAGCTCTACTCAACCTTCTGTGATAACCTATATAAGAAAAGAATCTAAAAAACAATGAATACATTTATTATTCTGTGTGTAACTGAATCACTTTGCTATACACCCGAAACTAACACATTATAAGTAACTATACTCCAATACGATTTTAAAAATAAATACATCTTTAAAAAGGACAGTCACCACCCTTTTACTGTCACTGGAGCTGCCTCCTTCTCATGATTTGCGGAAGGAAACAACAACCCAGTCCAGCAGTCTTGCCTGGAAAACACCATGGACGGAAAGGCCTGGCAGGCTACGGTTGTTGGGGTTGCAAAGATTCAGACTCGACTGAGCGACTGAGCACGCGCGCTCCTCACAACTGAAAACAGGTTTGGGACCAGGCTGGAATTCTTTAGGTCAAGCCATAGTGTTTACCCTGAGTTTGGTAGTGCTGGTAACTCAGAATTTTCTGGAAAGTTGCAGAGAAGGTTTGGTTTTGGTGACAGAGGACACCAAGCTGGGGTGGGGGGGGGTGTGGCGGGTGTGATAAGAGAACCCACTTTCTATCCAAAATGATTCTGTCCCAGGGGTTTAAGCAAAGGTTAAGGCAGGCTGTCAGGTCCACAGGATAAGCAAGCCTCTGATGCATGCAGGACAGCAGTTGGCTCCGTCCTCAAAGAGTTCAGGCTGCCGTAAGCATGGATGCATGTGCATGCGTGGTGAGCACCTCTGCTGCCTGACACTAACACGGCACTGTTAATCGGCTCTAATATAACATAAGAAGATTTTTTTAAAACAAGCTAAATAAAAGCAAAAGGTGGTGGATCCCAAATGTAAGATGTCAGTGAGCTGAATGCTCTAGGATTTCAAGGGAAGAACTTTTAGTAGTGGGCAAAGAGGAAGTGAAATTCAATCTGGAACTCAAGAGCCAGAGCCGAAGTGGGGAGGGCCTTCTGGACAGAAAGAGTGATGTGGATAAAATGCGGTGATAGGAATGAAGACAACAGGAAAGGCGAGAGGAGACCGAGGTGCAGGGAGCGCCAGGGGCAGCTTAGCAGGAGCATAGCTGAGTCCGCACAGAACACAAAAGAAGCCACCCCAAACTTCAGGTCTTATTCTTTTAATATTTGTTTTAATTGGAGGCTAATTACTTTACAATATTGTAGTGGTTTTTGCCACACATTGACATGAATCAGCCATGGGTGTACGTGTGTTCCCCATCCTGAGGCCTCCTCCCACCTCCCTCCCCATCCCATCCCTTAGGGTCATCCCAGTGCACCAGCCCTGAGCACCCTGTCTCATGCATCAAACGTGGACTGGCGATCTGTTTCACATATGATAATATACATGTTCCAGTGCTATTCTCTCAAACCATCCCACCCCGGCCTTCTCCCACAGAGGGTCTTACTCTTGTGACTGGAGATAAAGGGGATGAAGTATGGGGGTGAGGAACCCATTGAGAGTCTTACCACCCAAGCCTGCAGGGTATCCTCACAGCTGCAAATAATCCATTTCCATCAACACTAGAGGGGGTTAGCTGCCAGCGTGTGAGCCCGCAGGTGTCTGGGAAAGTGTGTCCCCCACACACTCTGTGAGCCGACAGGTGTCTGGGGAAGGTGTCCCCCACATAGCTCACTCCCAGCTGATGCACGCAAGACTGGGACACCTGAGACTTCACCACCGACCTGAGATTAAGGATGAGAATTACCCGCAGAGTCAGCATCTGATTGTCTCCTGGTTTCACTCCTGACATCACTGCTTTCGAAGCCACAGTAGAACTCTAATCCCTCTGGATTTCCCAGGGAGAAAACACCGTTATTTACTTATTGGGTTCATTAAAAATGCACCCATTATCTGCATGCCTCCAGGCAACAGTAGAAAAATATATTTTTTAAAAGGATGAGAGTTCAGTTAGCAGAGTTGCAGATGTACCTCCCACAAGTAGGCCAGTGGACTGTCCCCTGTTGGATGGATGAGGGCCGGGATAGGAGAGCTTCTCACTTAGGGCTTCCCTGGTGGCTCAGAGGGTAAAGCGTCTGCCTGCAATGCAGGAAACCCGGGTTTGATTCCTGGGTCGGGAAGATCCCCTGGAGAAGGAAATAGCAACCCACTCCAGTACCCTTGCCTGGAAAATCCCATGGACAGAAAAGCCTGGTAGGCTACAGTCCATGGGGTCGCAGAGAGTCAGACACGACTGAGCGGCTTCACTTTCTTTTCCTTCACCTGTGAATCAGTGCATCTGGGCTCCCTAAGCCAGCAGCGGGGAGAGTGTGGAGATGTGAGGTCCACCGCGTGTTTCCCAGCTCCCTGCTCTTTTCCATTCCAACCTGAGGCTCCTAGAGCAGTTCTCAGACTGGGCTTCGTGTCTGTGATGAGGTAACTCAGGTAATTCAGGTAACTCAGGTGGAAATGTACAGGAAGGAGCTTTGGAGAACGCAGTTAATCTGCTGCTTGTGTGTTATTTTCGCTTCGTGCTCAGTCATAACCTGCTTTGTGGTCAGGTTGTGACTAAACTGCAGAAATCTTTCTGAAACTCAGATTTGTATATCTGGAAAACATGAGAGTTTAACAGAATGAGGAAAGGACTGGGAGTCGGCTACTATTTAATGAAACGTCATCATATCAGCTCCTCCCTCGCCCTTCCTTTCTCCATTACAAAATAAGGATTTGGGAATAATAAATTATCTCTAAGTTCCTATTCATCTCTCAACTTCTGCAAATGCAACCCAAAGTCAACATTCATCTTGAGTTGCAAGATGGAAAACACACACCTCTGCTTCCCTCCTTGGGTTTGGGTAATCAAAAGCTGTCCATGCATTTCTGCTCTCCTCCAACATAAGGTCGGGGTAGTGAGGTCAGCCACTGGGAGAAAATATTTGTGCCAAGTCATGATGGTTCAAGCCTCCCTGAGCTCCCTGGGTCTTCTGGGGAGAAGGAAGCAGGTGCAAGACCCAGAGCCTACATTTTCTCCCAAACCCCTGCCCAGAGGGCAGTCCTTCTCTGCCCCGCCCCCTCCAGGTCCAGTGAAGAGCTGATCCTGGAGGAGGAGACACTAAAGAGAACTGACAGCCTCCCATCAGCTACAGTGCAAGAGACTGATTGGCTGCTGGCCCAGCAATTGCTACTAAGAGACCACTCTCCGCTGGGGATCGCAGCTGTGTTTGCATTAACTGTCTAGGGTGACTTACCTTCCCCAGAGGCTCCTGCACGCACGCAGCCCCATGGCTCGGGTCAGAGAAGGCTTTGCTTTCAAGGAAAGGAGGGTGTTTACCATCGATGTGATCATGCCACTGGGAGCCTGAGACTCATCTGCCTTCTGCTGCAGCTGTGTAAATGGCTGTCAAACTTTTCTCTGCCTGGCCCAGATCACCTAGAGCTTTTATAAAACCCCCTCTACTTACCAAGTGGTTACAGTCGGGGAGCAACCATAGAGGTGTCACCTCCACCACAAGCTGCCCTTTCTTCACCCCCAAGAGAAAGCCCCAGATCGCAGGCACCTATGCTCAGGTGATGCTCTGATGCTTCATCTACCATCACCCCATTGACTTTTACAGCACTCACCTCATAAGTCTGTTGTGAAGATGAAATGAATTAACACTTTCAAAGCCCTGAAAAGTGTCCGATACAGCCTAAGTTCACTACAAGTGTTCATTGTTTTTATCCATTCAATCCAATGAATACTTGCTGCTGCTGCTAAGTTGCTTCAGTTGTGTCCAACTCTGTGCGACCCCATAGACGGCAGCCCACCAGGCCCCCCCGTCCCTGGGGTTCTCCAGGCAAGAACACTGGAGTGGGGTGCCATTGCCTTCTCCAATGAATACTTAGGAAGCACCTACCTGTGCCAGGTACTGAGCCTGGACTGGAGATATAACAGTGGGTGATGAAGACCCAATTCCTCTCTGCCCTCCAGATGCTTAGACTGTATGGGCAGAATCCACAGGCGTTCTTGGGCACTTTCTGCAGAGCATAAAAATCTTCCCTATGAAGTGCGAAGAGCAGCCTCTGAAATTCCCACTTTCCAAGGCAAGATGTTTGAAAGTTTGCCCAAGCTGACCTCTGCCTGAGAAGCAGAGCAGGGGACACACTCTCTGCATCCCCTTGGGCTCTTCAAGGTGCCAGTTGTCAAAGCTAATCCCTAAGACTGGAAAGTCTGTCCATTCGGTTTCAATCCCACATTTACCCATTGAAAAACTACCTTCCATCCAGGACCTCAGATCCATTTTCTAGCAGAGCTATACCAGTTAGAATTAATCTTCAAATCAGCCCTTTCAGTAAAATTGTTCTTCATCTATAAGAAACAAGGACAAAAATAACACTGAGGAAATGATCCCACCTCCACCTTAAATCAACTCATTTTGGTATCCCAAAAATTTTGTTAAATGATGACCTGATATTAAATAGAGAGTCTTCCAGCACAGCCAAAGTATCTCAGCCCGGTTTCCTTCTCTTCAGGTGCAGAGAACAGTCACTCAACAACCTCAGTGAATAACCCTGGGAGGGACATCCAACTCCTGATATGCCAAGCAGCTATGTAGGGGAAAAAAATTAATTTCATTAATCCATCATTTTAAAATATTGAGTACGTGGTATATGCTAGACCATAGAGGTAAAAAGAATAAGAAACATCTCTTCATTCAAGGAGCTTTCAATCCTCTAGGGGACACAAATGTAGAAAACATACAATGCAGACGGATAAGCTGATAACAGAAATACACATTCAGTGACTCCCTACTGCTGAGTAATTTGTTTAAAATGGTATTTCATTGCTGACAGTCTTTCTATTCTTAGAAACTATTCTCAACTATTCTCTGGAAATTCCTAGGATAAACTAGGTTGATTAATTCATTTTCCTGCCATGCCCATCCCTCCTACTTCTTGTCCTATGGTAAACTCCTATGCATCCTTTGAAATCCTTTGCAGACTACCCCAGTTATTTTAAACATTCCCTTTTCTATATTACTTCTCTAATTCTTTCCTCTTTCTCTCTGTGCACATATTATTCTGTAGTCTGATAAATTACCTGTGTGTCCATATTCTTTACTAGACGACATGTTTCTTTAGGGATTAACACAGTAGCTAGCCCATACTCGATGTTCTTAAATGTTTATTGAATCAAATTGTGTATAAGAAATAATGCTATTACTACTGTGACCACTATCATAACTACTATGTTTGAGAAGTTTTATGAGCCAGGCATTTTGACAAATATTTTACATACATTTTCTCAGTTTTTCTTCAAAACCACTATGAAAGCAGGTAGTATTACAGATGGCTTCTCCAGCAAGTGATACTTCACAAAAAGAACATATTGTATGAATTACTACTTTTCCTCCATTCTTCCTTTCCTCTCTTACACACACACACATACACACACTCTGATAATCCACTTTACTATGTTACTATTGCTTGGAATTCATAATCTGACTCAGATATGTCATTTCTGTATTCCCATACTACCCCACAGATGAACATACCCATCTAGTGTAACTATTAGTTTGGTTGTTTGCTTTCTTCATTAGTTTAAAAGTTCCTTGAAGGCAGGCATATCTCATTCATTTTTTTTTTTATCTGAAATAAACATCATGGTGCCTAGAACACAATAAGTGTTCAATGAGTACTTACAGTAAAAGGAAGAGGGGAAAGGAGGAAGGAAGGAAGAAGGGAAGGAAGGAGGGGAGGGAGAAGGGAAAGGGAGGGAGGAAGAGTATCTGCCCTGAGCCAGGGGAGTTATTTATTCAAAGTATAGAAAATTATTCCTCATAAAACCCAAATACTCTTCAGCCAAGCAACGGGAAAACAAGATCAGTTAGCACACTGGAGTCTGGAATAACCGAGTTAACCAATCACTTGAAATTATGTCTCTTGATATAGCAAACCCATTTTATAAAGAGAAGACTAAGGAATCTTGGTGAAATAAAGGACCTTTGCATCTACAGTTAAATTTCGGTAAAGTGAGTTTTCACTTCCAGCCCACTGCTGTGACTTATTAGACCCAACTGTTCCTCAGAACAACCCCTTGGATTTTTGTATTCTCTATTTCCCCAACAAAACTGAGAAGTACCCATGGAATTTGAGTATCCATGTATTTAATAACACCTTTACTATCTACTCTGTGCCAGGGCACTGGGTTCACAGAGGCCTGTGCTCTGAAAGCTCCTGTTTTTAGAATGGGTGGTCACACCATCATCTCATGAATCCTACTTCTCAAACCACCCACGGTCAGCACAGCAATGGTGGTAACATTGGGGTACTCAACTCACCAATAAAGCTTTCGAATCTACTGTAAAAGCAAGGAGAGAGAAATAATAAACACCTGAGATTGAATTGGCCTCTGATTTTAACCAAAGAATTGGAATGACTTTGGGGGAAAATGTTATGCATAGAAAATGTAAAATGTGCCCACTTTGTTTTTTTCCTGCATTGTATTTAACTATTCAGTTCAGTTCAGTTCAGTCACCCAGCCGTGTCCGACTCTTTGAGAACCCAGCACGCCAGGCCTCCCTACCCATTACCAATTTCTGGAGAACTCATGTCCATTGATTCAGAGATGCCATCCAACCATCTCATCCTCTGTTGTCCCCTCTCCTCTCGCCTTCTATCTTTCCCAGCAGCTGGGTCTTTTCAAATGAGTCAGTTCTTCGCATCAAAAAGGTGGTCAAAGTATCGCAGTTTCAGCTTCAGCACCGGTTCTTCCAAAGAATATTCAGGACTGATTTCCTTTAGGATGGACTGGTTGGATCTCTTTGCTATTATCTGTGATAAATGCCTTTCCAGAGAGACTCTGTAGACTCATTAGAAGCTACCTTTTGACTTGAGTCACACAACCTATACTCCCTTCCTCCCATATTCTGTTATCTGACCTGGAGTCAGCCTCTGGCACATCCCGGGTTGTTTTTGTTTAGTTGCCCAGTCATGTCTGACTCTTTTGAGAGCCCGTGAACCGCAGCCTACCAGGCTCCTCTGTCCATGAGATTTCTCAGACAAGAATACTAGAGTGGGTTGCCATTTCCTCCAGGGGATCTTCCTGACCCAGGGATTGAACCCAGGCCTCCTGTGTCTCCTGCATTGGCAGGCGGATTCTTTACCACTGAGCCACCCGGGAAGCCTCAGATCCCAAGACTCCATGACAAAACTCATCTTTCTCCCAAGACACAGAGGGAGGAGTTGTCTGTGCTCAGAGCTCCCCACAGAGGAGGCTGCTCAGAGTGGTCCACAGACCTCCTGAATCTCTTTCCCCATCTTCTCCCCTGATGGAGACATGGCGCTCCTCCCACTTTCCAGCTTCCAGGAGAGACAACTGCTCAAGGTCGGTCTCACTCCAAAGAGTCACCCATTGACTCTCAGTGGTAATAGTTCTACAGGATAAGCCAGAGTCCTACAAGCACAGAAGGAGAAAATTAAGCTCTTTTGGAGGTAGAAGTAAGCACTTTTCCCCATGCAGAGATCACCACTTCCCTCCCCCTTCACCTTGCAACTTCCCAGACACCTGTGGCTTCAAAGCCCCAGGCAAGTGTTAGGTTGTCACACCAAACCTTGATGCCCCAAGCGCTCCCCACCCATCAGAGCTGCTCAGGCAGCGGGAAAGCGATTATAACCTGTAATTTCTCATCTCGGTTAGCAGGTGACAGGCTCCCAAAACGTGGCATCCATATGGCATCACCCCTTCTGTCGAGCACAATTTTAGGGCAAGATTCATACCGCTTCTCTCTGTGCTCAAAATAGATGCCCAAAATTGGGATAGAATTTACATAAGTTGGCTGAAGAGACTGTGTTCATTTAAAAAGCTTTTGTTGCCAAGGAATTTTTTTAGTTGATACATATGCTCCTTTATTGCAGTCCCATAGGGAAAGATGTTAGTTATCTCTCCTCTCTGTCTCACTCTCTTTTCTTTCTCCCTTTCTCCATCCATTCTGTAATTAATAAGGTGAGGGAGGAGCAAGTATCTGCCTTTAAGGCTGAAAGAACAGAAAAAAAAAAAAAAAAACAACTCACCCATATGGAAATAACAGGGATCCTGGCCCAGGAGAAACAGAAGCAAGTGGTGCCTGCCCTCTTGCCTAGCCTGGGGCAGGGCAAGCTGCAGAGCTCTTCTCTGCTTAGATTCTGGGCTCTGTCCCAGGGTGAACAGGCTGCCTTACTTTGCAATCACTGCAAATTCGATGGGATGTGTTTTCAATTGCACTGACACTGAGGTATGAAAAACATGTTTTCTTCAGTCATGAAATAATACTGTTCTTGGGCCCAAACTGGGCAACAGAAAGTATAACGGAGGGGAAATTTCATCGGCAATTTGAAAGTCAATGATGAACTCCGTGAATGCCTTTCCTTCCAGCCTGTACTGCAATTGTGTATATTCACGCAAATTTGGGATCGTACTATATACCCACTTTTGTAACTTGGCACTTTTGTTTAATATAATTTCCTGAGCCTCTTTCTACATCATACGTTTTAGGAACATCACTTTTAATGGCTATACTATAATGTACTGATCCTTTTCTCCGTTTTGGATATTTATAGTATTTCCAATTGTGTTGCTCTCCTTATATAAATATTGCTGCAGTTAACAGTCTTGACTTGGTATGCACCTCTGACTACTTCCTTAGGATAAATCTGCATGGCCTGAGGTTTAAGGTGTATGTTTGATAGTGAAAGAAATGTCACGACCTTTTCACATGCTTTGGGACTGGTTCATCGTGTGATTAATGCGTGCATTTTTTTTTACAAAGCCTGTTTAGCATCAGAAATGAAATAAGCATTTAAGGAAATAATTTGCGGGACTTCCCTGGCAATCCAGTGGTTAAGACTTCCTCTTCCAATGCAGGGAGTGTGAATGTACCTGATCAGGAAGCTAAGATAGCACACGCCTCAAGGCCAAAAAACCAAAAAAACATAAGACAGAAACAATGTTGGAACAAATTCAATAAAGACTTTAGAAATGGTCCACATGAAAAAAAATCTTAAAAAAAAATAATTTGTTTCTTGAATGTTTTCCTATGGAAAGCTAAATAACCCTGGATTGAACATCTGTGGTTTGGGCCCTTTTTCTACAAAGCAAACACACAGTCATCCCCACTCTGGGGCTCTAGTATAACTAAGGACCACTTAGATTCAGGAGCGGCTGATCAGAATCACAACGAGAGGCAGGACTTGGATTTACACTCAGACTCTTTCCTCTGAGATTACCGAGTGGGTAGAGCATAAGCCCAGAGATTCGACGACTCCTCTGCCCCAGCATAGGAAGAGTCCACCCAAGTATCAAGCTATCGTGGAAAGAAGCAGAGCAAAGAGAGGGAGATGAGTAGATTCCTGACAGTATTTATCAGCTCTGACCTACCTGTGCCTAAAGCTAACAAAACCACCCCCAGAAATTTTTCAGTTACATGAGCCATACAATCCCTCTGTGACTTAAAGTGATTTAATTTTTCATTGGGTACAACCTAAAATGTCCAGCTAACACAGACCACCTTCAAGAGGTAAACTCGGAGCCTTAAATTTATATTGAAGTCCTCTCCAAAGAGAACTAACAAACTATTAAGATTATCTATCACCTGCCGTGAATAGGGGTGCTAATATCTACAGGAAAATTTCAGTAAGACCAGGTCCAGGCTTGGTTTGTTTCTGTTTAGTCGTTTAGACATATCTAACTCTTTGCAACCCAATGGACTGTAGCCCACCAGGCTCCTCTGTCCATGGGATTTCCCAGGCAAGAATATTGGAGTGGGTTGTCATTTCCTACTCCAGAGGATCTTCTCAACTCAGGGATTGAATCTATGTCTCCTGCATTGCAGGCAGCTTCTTTATCACTGAGCCACCAGGGAAGCCTAGAAGTTTAGAGCACAGAAAACAAGCCAGAGGGCAGGACATAAAACCACGGGAGAGGAACCACTGGGTGTTTCAGAGGATGGGCAGGTCATGCCTTACCAAAACAACAAAAAAAATGAACTAATTTTGTTTTGGTGGGATTGAACTTGAACCTTGAAACATTGGTAGAATCTTCATAAATGAAGCCAGAGAAGGAGGGAATAGTTATCAGAAATATCAATAACCTCAGATATGCAGATGACACCACCCTTATGGCAGAAAGTGAGGAGGAACTAAAAAGCCTCTTGATGAAAGTAAAAGAGGAGAGTGAAAAAGTTGGCTTACAGCTCAACATTCAGAAAACTAAGATCATGGCATCTGGTCCCATCACTTAATGGGAAATAGATGGGGAAACAGTGGAAACAGTGTCAGACTTTATTTTTCTAGGCTCCAGAATCACTGCAGATGGTGATTGCAGCCATGAAATTAAAAGACGCTTACTCCTTGGAAGGAAAGTTATGACCAACCTAGATAGCATATTCAAAAGCAGAGACATTACTTTGCCAATATGGTTTTTCCTGTGGTCATGTATGGATGTGAGAGTTGGACTGTGAAGAAAGCTGAATGCCGAAGAATTGATGCTTTTGAACTGTGGTGTTGGAGAAGACTTTTGAGAGTTCCTTGGACTGCAAGGAGATCTAACCAGTCCTGGGTTATATTCTAAAGGAGATCAGTCCTGGGTGTTCTTTGGAAGGAATGATGCTAAAGCTGAAACTCCAATACTTTGGCCACTTCATGGGAAGAGTTGACTCACTGGAAAAGACTCTAATGCTGGGAGCGATTGGGGGCAGGAGGAGAAGGGGGCGACAGAGGATGAGATGGCTGGATGGCATCGCTGACTCAATGGACGTGAGTTTGAGTGAACTCTGGGAGTTGGTGATGGACAGGGAGGCCTGGTGTGCTGCAATTCATGGGGTCGCAAAGAGTCGGACACGACTGAGGGACTCAACTGAACTGAACTGAAAAACAGTGTGAGGAAAAGAGAAGAGGGAGGTAAGCAGTAGCGGCTGACTAATGATGAGCCTAATGGAGACTTCAGTGCCACCCAAATGTCAATACACCATTAACTGAAAAGGACTAGCCATTACCTGTAGTGCTCTAATGATGGAATCATGATTGTCCTGCCTGAATTACACGTTGCAATGACATATTCCCATTGTTTGCTCACCTGGTGAACTGAAGGCTCCTTGAGGCTGGGCACAGACTTCACTCTGCACACCAAGTTCTTGGCACATCGCCCTGTATTCTGTGCATACCCCAGAAGACTCATTGACCACGAAAATAGCTTAAAGCTAATTGCAATGTTTGATTGGATATAATCTAAGAGGCACTGAGAGAGGACATCCTCACCTGGGTCAGTACCTTCTCTCGAAAACAGGTGAGGCAAGAGAGTGCACCCCTTGTTTTAGATCACTCAATGTGGGCTTCCCTGGTGGTCCAGTGGTTAAGAATCCATGTGCCAATGCAGGGGACGCAGGTTCCAGCCCTTGTCCGGGAAGATTCCACATGCTTCAGAGGCAACAAAGCCCGTGCACCACAGCTACTGAAGCCTGTGAACCCTAGAGCCTGTACTCTGCAACAAGCGAAGCCACAGCAATGAGAGGCTCGTGCAATGAGAGTAGCCCCTACTTGCTGCAACTAGAGAAAGCCCACCCAGAGCATCAACGAGCCAGTGTAGCCAAAAGAAAATTTTAAAAACTCACTAGATGCTCTGCAGCTCTGATAACCAGCCCGTTCGTTTTCCTAAAGGACATTCTTGACCCAACATGCAAGGCCTACCAAGGCACCTTGCTCATAAATAAGAACTCAGTACCTATTCAGCGAACTGAATCAATCAATAAGCCCCGGGCTTTCCTTTGTTTCTCCTTCTGGTCCTTCGAACCAGACACACCCTTCTGTCTACCTACTGCCCACGACCTTGTTACTTACTCCCAATCATCTAGTCCAAATATCTCTGCAAAGCTGACTGCTGGGATCTCTTGGCAGAATCCTCTGGCCCAAGGTTTGTTTCTCAAACTACCTTGACTCTGAGAATCAACAGGGTTGCTAGTTGAATAGACAGATCATTGGGTCTCTTCTCTGAGAATCCTGATTTATAGGATTGGGTTGGGATACAGAAATCAGGATCCTGAGCAAGCACCTGAAATCACATTAGGGACAAGTCTGAGAAACTCCCGCAAATCAACAGCGCTTTCCTAGCTACAACCAGAATATAATAGATAATGTTAATTAACCATAACCACACACAGCTAATAAGCATATAGGAAAACATTCCTGCAAAGTGAAGAGACCACTGTCCAGGGAATTCCGTATTCTGGACTCCGATCCTGACTCTAGCATTCACTAGCTGGGTGGCTTGGCACAAATTATGTAATCTCTTTGAACTTGTGCTTCTGCCTTTGTAAAATAAGGAAGGTGTCATTTGCCTCATCCCCTTCAAGACGTCTAATTAGATGATGCATGTAAAAGTGTCTCATACATGGGAGGAATTCAGTTTGATATCTTGACTGGAGGCAAAAGCAGTAAAATGATCTGTTTGCTGGAGGAGCTGAGCCTCATCACAGTCACCAGCTGTTGGTAAATATCGGATCCACAAACCAATCCCTGCATGCTTGTCCCATTTAGTGCGAAAACAACAACGCCGGAAGGTCATCTCAATAAATTACAATTAGCATTTATTGAGCGCTTACTCTACGTCAGGCATAATTGCAGGTGAATTACTCAGAGGGATAAATTTTATTCTCACGTAGCTCCAAGTACAGGTGCTTTTTTTTTTTTTTAATAGTATGAGCAATGTTAATCAGTCATAGTCTGTTTATTTATTTATTTTTGGCTGTGCTGAGTCTTCATTGCTGCACATGGCTTTCCCTAGTTGTAGCGGGAAGGGGCTACTCTCCGTTGGGGTGCACAGGCTTCTCTCTGTGGCGGCTTCTCTTGTTTCGGAGCACAGGATCCAGAGCATGGGCTTTCGTAGTTGCAATATGTAGGCTCTGGAGTTGTGGCGCACTGGCTTAGTTGCTCCGCAGCATGCGGGATCTTCCCAGATCAGGGATTAAACCGGGGTCTCCTGCACTGGCAGATGGACCCTTAACCACTGGACCACCAAGGAAGTCCTAATACGTGCTGCTTTGATTGCCATTTTTAGTTGAGAAAACTTGAGACATGCAGCATCTTTAAATAACCTCCTGAAGGTATAGGGCTTCCCACATGGCGCTCGTGGTAAAGAATCTGCCTGCCAATGCAAGAGAGGCAGGTTTGATCCCTGGGCTGGGAAGATTCCCTGGAGGAGGAAATGGCAACCCATTCCAGTGTTCTCACTTGGAAAAGTTCCATGGGCAGAGGAGTCTGGTAGGCTACACTCCATGAAGTAGTAAAGAGTCAGACATGACTGAGCGACTGAGCACACTGAAGGTATAATGGGAGCATAGTATAGCTAGACAATGTCAGAGGTCACACAGCTATTGAGAAGCACAGCCAGGCTTTGAATCCAGACAGCTTCGTGGTCCCTGTCTCTAACCCACTAAGCCACATGATTCTTCAAGAAGATGGGTGTTCCCCACAGTGATAGAGAGAAGAACCAGGGTCTCCAGTTACTTACTGCACGTTCCCTTTTAAAAATGCAAAAAGGATGAACAGAAGAGAAGAACAAGCAGAGCCCTAGGGATTTTAGGGCAGCAAAACTCTTCTGTATGATACTATAATAGTGGGTACTTGTCAGCATCCATTTGTTCAAACCCAGAGAACACCCACCACCAAGAGTGAGCCCAGTGTAAACTCTGACCTCTGCGTGATAATGACGTGTCAGTGGAGGGGCATCGATTGTGGAAAAGGTACCATCTGGTGGGGATGCTGACAGCGGCAGAAGCAGTGCTTGCATCCAGGCAGCGGGTATGTGGCAGGTCCCTGCACCTTCCCCCCGGTTTTGTTGTGAATCTAAAACTACTCTAAGAAACAGAAGTCCATTCAAATAAAAATGCAAAAGGTAGCAATTTTCTTTTAGATCACAGCATCATCTGGTCCCATCACTTCATGGCAAATAGATGGGGAAACAGTGGAAACAGTGTTAGACTTTATTTTTCTGGGCTCCAAAATCACTGCAGATGGTGACTGCAGCCATGAAATTAAAAGACGCTTACTCCTTGGAAGGAAAGTTATGACCAACCTAGATAGCATATTCAAAAGCAGAGACACTACTTTGCCCACTAAGGTCCATCTAGTCAAAGCTATGCTTTTTCCAGTAGTCATGTATGGATGTGAGAGTTGGACTGTGAAGAAAGCTGAGTGCCGAAGAATTGATGGTTTTGAACTGTGGTGTTGGAGAAGACTCTTGAGAGTCCCTTGAACTGCAAGGAGATCCAACCAGTCCATTCTAAAGGAGATCAGTCCTAGGTGTTCTTCGGAAGGACTGATGCTGGGGCTGAAACTCCAGTACTTTGGCCACCTCATGCGAAGAGTTGACTCATTGGAAAAGACTCTGATGCTGGGAGGGATTAGGGGAGGAGGAGAAGGGGACGACAGAGGATGAGATGGCTGGATGGCATCACCGACGCAATGGCCGTGAGTTTGAGTGAACTCCGGGAGTTGGTGATGGACAGGGAGGCCTGGTATGCTGTGATTCATGGGGTCGCAAAGAGTCGGACATGACTGAGCGACTGAACTGAATTGATCGTCTATTTGCCCTCTGTGGCATTCAGCTTTATCCTACCCATTATTCTGTAACAGTCATTACAGAATATTAGGGCTTGGCCTGCTGACAAACGCTGAGTCTAGGGGGATCTCAAACCAGAGGCCCTGTGCCAAATGCACCCCACAACCACCCTGAAGCACTCTTGTGTTGGGGAATGTCTTTCAGAGGGGCAAACACTAGGCACCTTGGCACTATCTCCGCCTGGCCGTTTCACACCTGGGTGACCTGCCTTGTCCCTGAAGGTACTTGAGTTTGCTCCTTGAATCCCATCCCACCCCTTCACAAGGAAACAAAGCGCACAGACAAATGAAATGGACTGCCCATGTTCAAAGCAAATAATTAATGGCAGCCTGGAAGACATTCCGGTTCTTCCAGATCCCAGACTAGTGCCCTTCCAAACCACGGTGGCGGCGGAGAGTCCTGGCCATCAGAAAACAAACAACGCCCCCACCCCATGAAGCACAGTGAGAAAGACCATGAGGGTGGCTACAGGCATGGAATCCAATGGCCAGCGCCCAGAACAAGTGGCCCTCCCACGACAGAAAGGCGCCCAGAGCTGCCACCCTGCCCAGGGGCTGGCACTATCGCCAGGTCATCAGAGTCCTTGAAGGTGGGAATGCCTCGGAAGCACCCACCCCTACCCAGAGAGGCGGGAGAGGCCAGGCTGCCTTGGCGATCGTGGCACCTTAACTGAAGCCGGTGCAGAAGAATAGGGGAGCCAAGCCCCGGGTCCCCTCCGCCCCGCAGAACCAGAGCGGCACAATGCACGCCAGGGCCGCCTTCCGATTGCCGCCTCCCAGCGCCTTGTAGCTCTGGAGAACTTTTAATAGAAATCTGCGGAATGAAATGGGCTACAGCTGTTTGCCTTGATAAATATATTTTATGCTACATGCCTCAGCCGCCATCTGTTTGCTGATACGAGCACTTCTTCGTGGCAACTAAGGAGAAGTCATCAAAAGAAAGCGCAGGAGATGGGTTTCCGAGCAGGTAGAGAAGCAGCAGTCGGGGGCGGGGTGGAGGGATTGTTTTCAGGCCGAAAGGGGCCGGCCTGGAGATAAAGGCGGGCATTGCAGGCGAAGAATGGGGGCGCCCTGGCTAAACCAGAGAAACCACCCACCCACCCCCTCTTTAGCTCTCACTGCATCTCAGAGCCCCCGGGCTCTCCTCACTCCGAGGACCTTTGGCCTTTAACACGGAAAGCAATCTGATTACCAGAGTTTCAAGGACGCCTGTCTGTAAACAGTGGGGAGCTTGCCCAGTGGGGGCTGGCTACAGGCTCCTGGACTGTCAGCCCCGCAGAAGGAGCCTGGGATCCCTGCACCCGATTCCCTGCCCCCTGGGCCCACCTCCCACCTCCTCTGATCCCGGCAGAGCAGACCGGGAGAGAGGCAGAGGCCAGTGCCCTGAAAGAAGCAACCTATTCCAGGACCAGACCAAAGCAGGGAGCTGTGCTGGGCCCTGTGGTCACACAGCTGCCCAGCCCTGTAAGGACTGGGGAAATGGGCCAGGGATGCTTCGAACACATATGAAGGAGGAGGGACTTGCCCATTCTGGAGCTCTGAAATACTTTCCTGGAGGGCAACAGATTTGCTCAGTCTTGAACGCTTAAAGCCAAAGAACATTGGAGCCACCTTAAGAGATCACCAGCATCCAGAGGGAAAGACTCAGACACTTGGAGGGATTTCTGATTTCGGAGTGCCAAAGCCTCTGTGCATGCCCCTTCCTTCCTCCACTCCTTCCCTCCTCCTCCGCCTCCTTTCTTCCTTTCCTCCCCTCCCTCCCCTCCTTCCCTCTTTCTTTCCTTCCCTCCTCCTCTCCGTCCTTGTCCTTCCCTCTTTCCCTCCCTCCTTCCTCATGCGAAACCAGAGAGGCTGCTATGACTCATCACTATCCTGAGTGGCACCTAGTTTTGCATCCCCCACGGCAGCACTCCCGTGTCCCCCACCCACCAGAGCTCCCGCTGCCCCAACGGAGAAATGCATCCCGGCTGGGAAGGGGTGTCGGCATGTATGGACCCCACGAAGCCCCACACAGGAGCAAACTGGCCCCCAGTGCGTCCCCTGGCCCCATCTCCTCCCTCCACCCCCACCCGGGTGCTGGCAGGGAGGAGAGGGTGCTGACCCCTCCAGCTGGCCGCTGACACCACCGGCAGCCTCCTTCCCCATCCTGCGGGCCATGAACCTTCGAAATGACCATGTGGGGAATCGGAGCACCGAGCAGGTAGGCTGAAGTGAAAGCAAAACTGGATCCCTGAGAGCCGAAAAAGGAGGGACAGGCTTCCCAAATCGTATTAGTCAAAAACAAACAGGATGCAGCGCCTGATGCTCCGCGCCACCTCCTCGCAAGGACGTGGGCAGGGTGGCTGTTGGTGACAGGCTTTGAGGCACTCTGACAGAAGGCACAAAATCACTGTGTGCTGAAGATTGTGGTTTCGGGTCCAAGAAACCAAGTGCTTTGGACACGCTTCAGAACTGCTGGCTGTTTATCGAAGCCAGAGCAAGCCTCGGGCTCCGATGGAGCACCAAGCCCCCGGTATTAATAAGTGTTTCCATGGCACTTGATATTTTGCAATTATCTTCTCTAACACGTCTGCTTTAGCAGCAGAAGGCCAAATAGAAATCCGTCTGCCCTCCTGGATGCCTGCCAGCCCTGAGGATGAGGTCCTGGCCCCATCACCCCCTTGTGGGGCCTGAGGGGTCTCTGAGTTTGCAGTCTCTTCTGCCCACTCTCAGTTACTGGCTCCATGCTCTCTTCTGCTACTTCTCTGTCCACCTTTCAAGGCTAGCTCAAAACAGATGGCATCCGCTTATGCATCCCTCCAGCATTTGTGGAGTCCTTACTGTGTGCCAGGCTCTGTTGTGGGCACTGACGATACAGCAGTAAGTAAAACAAACCAAAATCCCTGTCCTCATGTAACTTACATTCAACGAGGAGGTGGATAAGTAAGAAGCAGATAAATATTTAGCACCATAAATAAAAATAATGCTGGGTGAGAGATAGAGAGTACCCAGAAAGGATATCATTTATTATAGACCTAATAGTCCAATGGTCTGACATCTGAACAGAAATCAAAAGGAAATGAGGGAGTCACTTAGGCATGCAGGGAAAAACACCCCAGGCAGTGGGAGCAGCGGGTGCAAAGGCCCTGGGGTGGGAACACGCTGAATGTTGAGAAACATCATGGAGGCCAGTTTGGTTGGACTGGAGCCTGTGCAGGGCATGTATTGTCATGTCACAGATGGGGTCTGTGATGTAAAGAGCCAGTTACTCAGTCGTGTCCAACTCTTTGTGACCTCTGTGGACTATAGCCCTCCAGGCTCCTCTGTCCATGGAATTCTCCAGGCAAGAATACTGCAGTGGGTTGCCATTCCTTTCTCCAAGGAATCTTTCCAACCCAAGGGTCAAACCCAGGCATCCTACATTGCAGGGGGATTCTTTAATGTCTGAGCCAGCAAGGATGCCTGGTTTAAGATGTAGCTGGGCCTCTAATAAGCAGCTCTTTCTTCTTCAGCTGGTCCAGCCCCACAGGACCACCCCTCTTCAAACTCCTGGGCGTGCGCGCTGTCGCTTCAGTCGTGTCCAATTCTTTGAAGCCCCATGGATTCACCAGAGAGGAGCTCACCAGGCTCCTCTCTTCATGAGATTTCCCAAGCAAGAACACTGCAGTAGGTTGCCATTTCCTCCTCCAGGGGATCTTCCAGATCCAGGGATGGAACCCACATCTCTTATGTCTCCTGCATTGGCAGGCAAGTTCTTTACCACTAGCAATGGTAAAGAACCATTGCTTTACCACCTAGGAAACCCAGTGACTCATTTGGACTTTATTGACATTTGCCTTGTGGCTTCACCATTTCCCACACTTTTATTTTCTATACCCAAAGCAGATGAAGTTTCCCCAGATTTACTCCTGATTTCTGTGTCTTTCCAGAGCCCCATAGTCCTCCCACCCACCCCTCCTGTCTAACATCCTGAACATCTTTCCAACATGCTCCTGAAAGGAAATGTGGAAAAAAACCACACCTCATCAGTCATAGGTCCCTGTGAACCCACCTGGGTACTCAGAAACCTCTTCATTTTCAATTCTAACATCAGTCAGACAATGGTTCCACTGTTCAAATTAACCCTAAACACGAATCCATTGAGAGGTCATTTTTTCACTTAAGAGTCATTGATTAATTCATTAACTTAAAAAAAATATCTATTCTGCTGGGGAACAAAAGGTGAATGAGACGGGTCCCCTCAACAAGCACCAAGTCTAGTAGACATTTAATAAGAAAAGAAGTAAATGTTAACACAAGAATACAAAAAGGGATATGAGAGATCAGAGGATGAAGCAATTAATTTTCCATTAATTTCTTCCCAGAGAAGACAGGGAAGGCTTTCTAAGGAGAGTGACTTTGTAGGTAGGTAAGTAGGATGCATAGGAGTTTTACCAGAGAGAGGAGTGAAGGACATCAGAACTGAGCTTCTCAACTGGGTTTTATTTCTCTTCCCGGGGTGACTGATAAAGTCTGGGGAGGTTTTGGCTGTTGTGGCTGAGTCAGTGATGGTCCTGGCCTCCAGGACCATCTGGGTCAAGGTCAGGGATGTCGGTAAGCATCCCACATACAGTGTAAAGAATGTGTGTGTGTGTGTTGCTCAGTTGTATCTGCCTCTTCGTGATCCCATGGACTGTAACCCACCAGGCTCCTCTGTCCATGGACTTCTCCAGGCAAGAATCCTAGAGTGGGTAGCCTTTCTCTTCTCCACAGGATCTTCTCAACCCAGGGACTGAACCCGGGTCTCCTGCATTGCAGTTGGATTCTTTACCATCTGAGCCACCAGGGAAGCCTGCAGTGTTCAGAACAGTCCCCAGCAAATAACTATCCAGCCCAAATGCCAGCAGTGCTGAGGCTGAGAGACTCCGCATTAGAAGTAAAGAGGACAATGTGTAAAAGGCCATCAAGTCGTACAATGGTCAGGAAAATCTAGAAAACAGTAGAAGTTCAAGTATGAAACAGAAAGCTGGAGTCAGTGGAGGCCATGGCCAGAGACGGTGCCGGGAAGGTAGGTTAGAGCCGGAGAGAAAAGACTCAACAGCCTGGACTATGAAGTCCGGCTCTTCGATAACAAGGACCGATTAAGAGAGGCTGAAATAGGTGAGGACAGCAGCTGCCAGTTTTGGAGCCTCTACTTGGCTGGATGCTTTGTCTCATCACCTCTCATTCTTAAGAAAGAGACGGAGAAACCCAGAGGGCAGGTGTTGTTATTTCTACTTTACAGATGAGGAGACAGGGAAGTCACTGCTCAGAAAACAGAAGCCGCTTGCTCAAGGCCAGCCACAGGGACAGTTACAATAAAGGATTTCGATCAAAGTGAGATCTACCCACCTCCTGCGCCAGTAGCCTCACAGGCAAATCAGCCTCTCCCAGTCTGACCTCCTCCACTTCCCTAGAGCCTTCCAGCCCCTGGGGTGTAACCACAGGGCTCTGAACTCCCTGAGCTGAACAAAAGCCTTCTGAAGGAAGGGAAGCCTGGCTAACACAGGCACGCACTTGGGACGCCAGTGACATCATCCCGTTCTTTCTACATGGCATATTTTGCATCACAGGAAATATGCATGAATCATCTGTAGAGAACAACTGAGCATCTGAGAATCTTTCCTTCTTTTCCTTTCTCTTTCTTCCTGCCCTCCTTTCTTTTCTTCTTTTCTTCCTCTTTCTTTTTCTTTCTTTCCTTCTTTTCTTTCTTCCTTTCTCTTTCTTTCTCTCTCTCTCCTCCCTCTCTGCCTCCCTCCTTTCCTTCTTCCCTCCTGAAACAGTGTTTTTGGCAGCCTAGGACTATTCACCAAAAACCATCTGCTTTCCTCCTGAGCATGTAACCTGCTGATATTTCCTGGCCCCCTTGTGGCCAAAGGACAGAATTTCGGCCAATGAGATCTCGGTACAGTGGGCTGTACCTCACCTTGGTATGGCCCTTAGAAGTGACCCGTCTGCTGTTCTTGCTCCCTCACCCCATCTGCTGCGCACAGAGGATGTGGAGGGTACAGAGCTCCGTGCAGACCAGGAGAAAAGGAGCACAGGCCTTGGGATCCAAGGTAACCTGCCAGCCAGTTACCTCCTCATTGGGCTTGATGTGAACGGCAAGCTTTTATTGCATCAAGCAACTGAGATTTGGAAGTTTGTTTCAGTAGCTAGATTTGTTTGCCTGACCTAATGCGGGGAACATGGATGATGCGGCAACGACGTAGGACTGAGTTCAAAATGCAAACAAGTGGCTTCTGGGGCAGAGTCCAGAAATAGGCAGGCACGACGGTCATCTGGGAATCAGAAACCTCGGAAATGTCCGCCTCATCATCTCTAGTATGCGGCTCTGATATCACCTTGCCCCTTAGAGCCAAGCAGAACCAGGTGGCTCAGGGGTAAAGAATCCACCTGCCAACGCAGGAGAGGTAGGTTCGATCCCTGGGTTGGGAAGATCCCCTGGAGAAGGGAATGGCAACCCACTCCAGTCTTCTTGCCTGGAGAATCCCATGGACAGAGCAGCTTGGAGGGCTACAGTCTGTGGAGTCACAAAGAGTCATTCATGACTGAGCAGACACACATACACACACACACAGAGAAGGACACATTTTAGGCAGAAAGATGGAGAAACTGCAAAAGACAAGTGCCCCCTTGGTGAATCCACATGATCGAGGTGCTTGCCTGGAAGCTCCACTTAATGACTTCTGCTCACTTCTGGGGGCCTTGCCTCCTTACAAGGGAGGCTGGGAAACATTACCCTTTTACTTGGGATCTTGCGTCCCAGGATAAAATCAGGGTTCTGTTAGTAAGGAAGAAGGGAGGATGGATGCTGGGTGGGAAACTAGGAATCTTTTAAAAGAAGGGAGGGGATGGTGGTTTGTGAATCAGAACACACTGCCTGGACTGGTTATATGACGCTGGCTTCCCCTTTATGTGATGGACTGTTTCTGGCTTTGGCAGCCTTGGTGGGGATCAAGGCTCTGTGGGTGTCTGAAATGGCTCTGCCCCAGAGGGGAGCCACCCCCACCTCCCTTTGTCAATTGCCTCCAAAACGGTTCTGCCTCTGTCTCCTCAGCCTCCCTCGGCCCAAACCCTCTGCACGCTCGCTCCCCCTCCCGCAGAAGATGCTGCCTCCTCTGCCTTAGTGTTCCTTTCAGCAGCATCTCCCAGGGTGGGAAGCAGCACCACGTGCCAGGGCTCCCGAGCACCCACTGCTTCTCCCCCTCTGCAGTTAACACCAGAAAAACACACATTCTCCTGCCATCAGGCCAAGCCTGTTTCCAAGTCCTGTGTGGAGTCAGCGCCGTGCTCTCTGTCTCTCCTGCTTGGTGTTACTAAACGCAGTTCCCCTGGGGCACTGGGCAGAGACCTGCAAGGAGACATCAACACAAATTAACCTTGAACATAGGTGTGGGGGTGAAAAGCAGCTTTACCAAAACGAGACTAATAAAGGGCCAGTAATCACCCCTTTGATGTTCTCACTTTGGGGTGCCGCATGGAAAAAAAAAAAAACTGTGCTGTATTTTCCAACTTGCTTACAGGACTCACTGAGGTTGATTAAACCCTCTTCTCCTGCCTCCATGCCTAGCAGCAACAGGAAAGAGGCAAGCTGAAGAAATGGAAATCAGTCTGCCCTGGCGTTGGTGCCCTGGGAAGCAGGCAGGGGAAGGGCCTCTTAAGTCAGCAGCGCAATGACCTTGAGCCAAAGCTGGCTTCTGGTGCCCTGGCACTGGGCACCCAAGTGCTGGGACTTTACAAACAGGCTTTGCATAGTTCAGTATGTAATTCAATGTCTTCACAGCAGGGCAAACTGTATCTTTCTGTTTTCCTCGACTTCTATCTCATTGAGTCTATTTCCTTCCTCTCCCTCTTTATTTTATTATTATTATTTTGGCTGCCAGGACTCTAGATCGCATGGGCTCAGTAGTTGCAGCCCACAGGCTTAGTTGCCCCCAGGCATGTGGGATCTTAGTTCCCCAACCAGGGACTGAACCCACATCCCCTGCACTTGAAGACAGATTCTT
Source organism: Redunca redunca (assembly GCA_006410935.1). NCBI lineage: Eukaryota > Metazoa > Chordata > Mammalia > Artiodactyla > Bovidae > Redunca > Redunca redunca. The sequence goes on along the minus strand of SJYQ01104666.1, from coordinate 1,084,830 downwards.
AACCCCTGGACTGCCAGGGAAGTCCCTCTTCATCTCCCTCTTACATAAGGAATATTTTGTTCAAGATCCATCAAGGGTGTACTTCCCTCGTGGCTCAGGAGTAAAGAGTCTGCCTGTGCAGGGGTCATGGGTTCCATCCCTGGCCCAAGAAGATCCCACGTGCTGCAAAGCAACTAGCTCCATGCACCACGACTGCCGAGCCAGTGCTCTAGAGCCCTCAGGCCACAGCTACTTAGCCGAATTGCCTAGACCCTGTGCTCGGCAACAGGAGACAGCAGTGCAATGGAAGTCCGTGCACTGCCACTGGAAAGTAATCTCCCACTCACTGCAACTAGAGAATGCACACACACAGCAATGAAAACCCAGTGCAGGGCTAAATAGATAAATGTAATTAAAAAAAAAAAGACCCATCAAGGGCACTGTGGGCATCTAGGGCAGTGCTTCCTGAATGTTAATGCATGCACACCCCCCTGGGGGATCTTGTTAGAATGGTGATTCCAAATCAGTAGACCTGGGGCACTTCTGAGATGTGAACTCTAAACAGCTTCCAAGGAAATGCCAGCGCTGCTGGTCCTGGGACCAGCCCTTTGCCTTGGCGTTGTTGGCAAACATGCTTTGATTGGTTAAGCATTGAGACTTGAAGGTGTGTTTGTCAGAGCATATCTAGAGCACAGTCAGGATCTTGGATGGAAGACCCTGGGGCTTTTAGAACTACTGATCTTGCACTTAAAAGCGCATGGGTCTAAGACTTAGAGGCAGGTTCAAAGGCAGAGAACTCTGCCAGATGAGCCAACCCCCACCCCACATGCAAAACCGAGGTGTTCATAAGATGGACCCATTGTTTCCAAGAGGCACCACTGACTTTACACAGGCTATGGCAGGTGACTCGTCACCGCCCAGCACAGCTGTGGAACGTTCCACTCGCCAGTGGCCTCCTGAGTAGAGGGGCCCAGAGAAGCTCATGCTTCCTTCTTTCTTTGATATCAACAAATGACTGTGTCCACAGCATCCCAAAGACTGATATTGCTGTTCAGTCACTAAGCTGTGTCTGACTCTGTGAAACCCCATGGACTGAACGAAGACTGCCAGGCTCCTCCGTCCATAGGATTCTCCAGGCAAGAATACTGGAGCGCATTGCCATGCCCTCCTCCAGGGGATCTTCCCAACCCAGCGATCGAACCCATGTCTCTTATATCTCTTGCATTGGCAGGCAAGTTCTTAACACTAGTGCCACCTGAGAAGTATCACCAGCTGTTGCTAAAAGAGGGCCATGAGGAAGTGGTCCATGGGTGCCTAAGTTAGGAAGGGCTCCTGGTAAGTTGGGAGTTTTACCCATACCCAGAGCTAGATTGCCCTCAGCCTTCATGTCATTAATGCAGCACTGTTGGGGACATGAACATTTCCCCCAGGAGAATGATTCCCAGTTATTCCAAGAAAGAAGACCTACCCCCATGACTCAGCAGAGAACAGCAAACTCTATCCACTTGTGATGTCTTTTCTCCCCAGAGATCCTGTCCCTGCAGGTGAAAGTTTACCACACTCATTCCCCTCTGACTTATTTCTGGTCACCAGGGAGATGGGAGAGATGAGAGATTGTTTGAAAGAGGTTAATGAGCCCACAGGCTGTTTTTCCAGGGGCAGGGTTCTCTCCCTTTCTCTTTGCCTCTCCTCCTGCCTAGAAATGCTTCTTATGCAAGAGTCCTTCTCGACTAGTCTGTGAAATGCAACTCAGATTTTGACATTTCATCTTTTTACTACTTACCCCTCCTCCCCAAATGCTTTACAAGAGCTGATAAACTATGCAAACAGGTTGCATAATTGTGTGTGAACTAGAATATACCGACTTGAATTTCAAGTGCTGGGTCGCTGGCTGTGACATGAAGGTGGACAAGTTGCTTAAATCTCCAGCCCTCAGTGTCTGCATTTGTACAATGGTCCTCTGTCCACCTTAGTGTCTATGCTAACTATTGGAAGTAAGTGGTAGTCACTCAGCCGTGTCCAGTCTTTGTGATGCTATGGACTGTAGCCCACCAGGCTCTTCTGTCCATGGAATTTTCCATGCAAGGATACTGGAGCAGGTTATCATTCTCTTCTCCAGGGGACCTTCCTGACCCAGGGATCACACCTGGGTCTCCTGCATTACAGGTGGATTCTTTACCATCTTAGCCACCAGGGAAGCCCAACTATTGGAAATAATATCAGTATTTTATAATCTCTAAACCAGACTAGAAATAAAGATTATATGTGTCAATCTCAATCTCCCAGTTCCTCCCACCCAGTGGATAACTGATGAGAACCTACTGCATAGCACAGGGAACTCTACTTAATGCTCCTCAGTGATCTGAATGGGAAGGAAATGCAAAGGGAGGGGATATATGTAAATGTATGAATGATTCATTTTGCTGCACAGTAGAAACCAACATGCGAAGGCGATGGCAGCCCACTCCAGTACTCCTGCCTGGAAAGTCCCGTGGATGGAGGAGCCTGGTGGGCTGCAGTCCATGGGGTCTCTAAGAGTCGGACACGACTGAGAGACTACACTTTCACATTTCACTTTCATGCATTGGAGAAGGAAATGGCAACCCACTCCAGTGTTCTTGCCTGGAGAATCCCAGGGATGGGGGAGCCTGGTGGGCTGCCGTCTCTGGGGTCGCACAGAGTCGGACATGAATGAAGTGACTTAACAGCAGCAGCAGCAGAAACTAACACGATATTGTAAAGCAACTATATCGTTGTTTCATCACTAAGTCATGTCCGACTCTTTGTACAGAATCCATGAACTGCAGCCCATCAGGCTGCTCTATGGGTTTTTTCCAGGCAAGAAGATTGGAGTGGGTTGCCAGTTCCTTCTGCAGTGAATTTTCCTGACCCAAGGATCAAACGAACCCATGTCTCCTGCATTGGCAAGCGGGATTCTTTACCACTGAGCTACTTTGGAAGCTTACTCCATTAAAAATTAATTTTAAACAATTTTGAAAAATGAAGATTAGCCCAAGAGTTCTGGAGTGGGTAGCCTATCCCTTCTCCAGCATATCTTCCCCGACCCAGGAATCGAACCAGGGACTCCTGCATTGCAGGTGGATTTTTTACCAGCTGAGCTACCAGGGAAGCACCAATAACAATTAAGGAGCTATAAACAAGGTTTTTATTTGGTTTGATTTTTAAAGGGAGAAAGCTGGTTACAAAAAGCTCCAAAATGATAAAACATTATAATGAGGCATCAATATAAGAAGACAATGAGGCAGAGGAAAGGTGACGTGAGTCATAAGATGAAGATGACGAAGTTTCCATGACAGGAGAGCTTGGTGGTGAGGGGGGGATGGCACTCAGATTCTGGGGGTGACAAGCCACATCCCTCCATGCACACCTTTGGAGGCCACATTAGGGGAGTTTGCATGTTTTTCTGAAAGACCATGATAGTGATCAATGTGTTTCAAGCAGAGAAGTGCTTGATAACATTTGCATTGAAGAATGTCATTTATGTAGAAGTGTGGACATTGGACTTGAGTGGGTCGAGATGGGAAGTCAGGAAACTAACCTAGGACTCTGTGTCAATGACCCAAGTAAGAAAGGGCAGTGCTCAGGGCTTGGGGAGTAGCCATGCGAATGGACAACAGCAGATGGAGTCAATAACTACATGAGCAGTAGGGTCCAAATGCCACAGTCTCATCTCTGAAACCTCAGGTCATCAATGGCAAAGGATCCCCTCTAGGAAGGCAGACTGGATCAGCAGGAAGATGCCACACTTCTCATCAAAAGATTTGCATTTAATTCCTAGCCTTGCCATTAATTAGTTAATAATTAAACTTAGCTTCAGGGATTTGGGCAGGTCACTTAACCTCACCAAGCCTGTTTCTTCATCTATAAAATGGGAATGATAGCCTTGTCCCATCCTGCTTACCGGGTAGTTGTAAAGCTCAACTCACACATAATACAGGAGAGGTGCCTTGTGAATTGTGGAGCACTGCATAACGGTAAAGCAGCTGTATTCTCTGGAGACACAGTCAAACCAAACACAAAACGAATAGACAAACGAGAAAAGAACATCCGACTGCTCGTCGGAGCCCCCTGCCTGCAGCCTCCTTGGCCTGCTTGACTTATATCAGGCCAGGGCTTATTGCGATGGTTCCTTAAATTTTAGAAACCTTCCACAGTGAGAACACTTTGTGAGAATCTTATTAGACAGAGCAAAGACCGAAATCAGCACTAAGTTCACATATAAAAGCTTTAGGAAAAAAAAAAATAAGGATTTCTCGAGAGGCTCTATATGTGCTTAAATGGCGCAGAGAGCTAAATTGTGAAATTACAAATGAGATGTGGAATGGCATATTTGATTATACAGAGTTATCTGCAATGCCTCATAACACGTAAGAAATTTGAGAGACTGTTTATCTGGCATGAGCTCGGGAAGAGCTGCAGAAGAACTAACTGAGCTCTACGAGGGTGTTCCCAAGACAGAGGTGTGCCTCTGTGGTGACTGCAGGAACTCAGGATCTTATCGTGGTGCCTGGGACCCCCGGTTCCTCTTTATCCCCCAAATTCCCAAGGCTCACATGTACTTAATTTCCCTTGACTTACTTGAGAAGAATGAAAAGATCATCCCTATTTCACAGGTAATGAGACGATGTCCTAAAAAACGTAAGGTATGGTCTCTGCTCTCCACCAGCTGACAGTCTAAGAGGGTCCCTGAAATGGTGTGACACTAACACAGGGTCCCTCATGCTGGGGGAGGCAGGAGAGCACAGGCTTTGGAGCCAGTCAAACCCTGACTCTGCTGTTTACTAGAGGCCGTGGATAAGGTCCCTTTACCGACCTGAGCCCTAATCGGTTCAGTTGCTCGATCGTGTCCCACTTTGAAACCCCATGGACTGCAGCACGCCAAGCCTCCCTGTCCATCACCAACTTCTGGAGTTTACTCAAACTTATGTCCAGTTGCGTCAGTAATGCCATCCAACCATCTCATCCTCTGTCCTCCCCTTCTCTTCCCACCTTCAATCTTTCCCAGCTTCAAGGTCTTTTCAAATGAGTCAGGTCTTCACATCAGGTGGCCAAAGTACTGGAGTTTCAGCTTCAGCATCAGTCCTTCCCATGAATATTCAGGACTGATTTCCTTTAGGATGGACTGGTTGGATCTCCTTTCTGTCCAAGGGACTCTCAAGAGTCTTCTCCAACACCACAGTTCAAAAGCATCAATTCTTTGGTGCTCAGCTTTCTTTACAGTTGAACTCACATCCACAGACAACTACAGGAAAAACCACAGCTTTGACTAGATGGACCTTGGTTGGCAAAGTAATGTCTCTGCTTTTTAATATGCTGTCTAGGTTGGTCATAACTTGTCTTCCAAGGAGCAAGTGTCTTTTAATTTCATGGCTACAGTCACAATCTGCAGTGATCTGGGAGCCAAAAATAAAAATAAAATAAAGTCTGTCACTGTTTCCACTGTTTCCCCATCTATTTGCCATGAAGTGATGGGACCAGATACCATGATCTTAGTTTTCTGAATGTTGAGTTTTAAACCAACTTTTTTATTCTCCTCTTTCACTTTCATCAAAAGGCTCTTTAGTTCTTCTTCCTTTTTGCCATAAGTGTGATGTCAACTGCATATCTTAGGTCACTGAAATTTCTCCTGGCAATCTTGATTCCAGCTTGTGTTTCATCTAGTCCAGCATTTCTCATGATGTATTCCGCATAGAAGTTAAATAAGCAGGGTGACCATATATAGTTTTGACTTATCCCTTTCCCAATTTGAGACCAGTCTGTTGTTCCATGTCCAGTTCCAACTGTTGCTTCTTGACATGCATACAGATTTCTCAGGTGGTCTGGTATTCCCATCTCTTTAATAATTCTCCACAGTTTGTTGTGATCCACAGTCAAAGGTTTTGGTGCAGTCAATAAAGCAAGGGTACGGTGCCTGGAGTTGCTGGTGGAATCAAATGAAATGTTCACGCAGGGCACAGAGCCCCGACCTCGACACTGGAAGTGCTTTATAGTTGCTAGTACTCCAAGTCGTGTTGTGAGTGGTGGTACGATTAAGGGTGGATGGAAGGCTACCCTGGTGGCTCAGTGGTGATGAGTCTGCCTGCAAATGCAGAAAACACAGGTTCAATCCCTGGTCAGGGAAAATGCCACATGAAGTCTGTATGTCACAGTTATTGAGCCTGTGCTCTGGAGTCCAGGAGCCAAAACGACTGAGCCCACAGGCCACAACTACTGAAGCCTGTACCCCCTAGAGGCCATGCTCTGCAACTAGAGAAGCCCCCGCAGTGAGAAGCTTGTGCACTGCAACTGGAGAGCGGCCCCCACCCTCCGCAGCTAGAGAAAAGCTCACACAGCGGTGAAGACCCAGCACAGCCCGGAAGAAATAAAACTATTCTTAAAAAGGGTGGATGGAAAGTCACTGAAGGAGTTAGGGGTTTCACAGAAGGAGAACCCAGCCTCCTCTGACCCTAGGTTAGCTCCACACTCTTCATCAAAGTCCCAGGCATCATCCAGGCGCACCTGAGTACCAGCCACGGAATCCCAGGATGCAGACATCACAGCAGCAACCAAAGACATCTGTTTTTCTCAGAGTAGAAGATAAGAGGATCAGAAAAAAAGCAGGTGCCCTCCCCTGACCCAGATCCTGCTGGAGCACCCAGAGCTGGCCTTCTATCCTCACCCCAGCCAGGCTGGCTTTGCCAGGACCCCTTGGCAGGAAGCCGAGCCCCCAGGCTGCTGACGTGGCAGCAGCACCCTGCAGGCAGGTGTGCAGACAGGACCTGCTCACAGGAGAGAACAGATTGGGAAGGGCTTCGGGAAGTCTCCAGCACAGATGCTGACGCAGAAGGGAGACTCTTCCCTGTGTTCCATCTTCCCGCCCCTCCCAGCAAGCCAAGGAGTGGGGCAAGGAATCTGAGATGGATCCGACCTGTTCATCTGAGTCCAGCAAGGTCTAACACCTCCTCTTCTAACCTGCGCAATTGAGGCTGTGACCCTGGAGGTCAACGTGGAGGCATAGTTAATAAAGCCTACGTGTGGAGGTCTGCACCACCCCCAACTACGAGCATTTGTCATCTGACTGTGGAAAGCGCAGATGAGTTGTGCACAGATGACAAAACAAATGCATAATAAATCTGTGTTTGTGTGTATCCAGGCTTGTGTGTTTGTGTGTGTGTCCATGCATGTGTGTGAGTGTGGGCATGTGTGTGTTGGGATAAAGAGGGTGAAGCGATAGGAAATGTACACATTTTCATTTGATTTCACTTGCTAATCATTATTAAAAGAATGAGGATGGGACTTAGAGAAACAGGACAAAGGCATAACATGGAGGCTTTTTCCTGTTGGTTGTTGTCGTTGTTCAGTCACGGAATAATGCTGACTCTTTGTGACCCCATGGACTGTAGCCCACCAGGCTCCTCTGTCCATAGGATTCCCCAGGCAAGGACACTGGAGTGGCTTGCCATTTCCTTCTCCAGGTTTTCTATTGGAGCCTCCTGCTTTTCCTCATGCCATAAGTAACCCCCAAGAAGAATCTCCAATAGCATCTCCTGAAATGGTTTCAGTTTGTAATTCTTACACACACACACACACACACACACACACACACACAAGATTTAAGTAACATTTCTCATTGGGGAGCGTTATTGTTTCTCTAGCCTTTTTTCTTTGACCTTGTCATAGAAATATACTCTGGGAAACCCTGGTTGGAAGATCCCCCTGGATAATCAAGTCAGAAATCTTTCAGATCCTGCCTAATGTCTCAGAGAAGTTAATCAACAGATATGTGTTAAACAGTCACTATGTGTAGTATCTTATATGAGATTTTCCAGAAGATACAGGAAGGTCTGAGATGGTTTTCCCTGTAATGACCATCAGTCACAAAGCTCTGCTGATTGACTCTGCTAAATGTCTCTGCTCTGCCAGTTCCTCTCTGTCCCCTTTGCCTCATTGTCTTTTTCCCAAACCTCCAATGAGTCAGCTCAAGTGCCAGGTCTTCCAAGATGCCCTCCCTGATCCAACCCCTAGCTTGTCTCACTGCCCTTCCTCTGTGTCCTCAGAGAGCCCACATTTACATTTTTGTACCACTTACCTTATGGTATTAAAACACTCTGTGTGTGTGGCAGGGTGTGTGCGTGTGCTGCACTCTGTTGCATCCAACTCTTTGTGACCCCGTGGACTGTAGCCCGGCAGGCTCCCCTGTCCATGGGATTCCCCAGGCAAGAATACTGGAGTGGCTTGCCATTTCCTTCACCAGGGGATCTTCCCCACCCAGGGATCAAGCCCACATCTCCTATGTCTCCTGCATTGGCAGGCAGATTCTTTGCCACTAGCTCACCTGAAAAGCCCATTAAAACATTGTCCTTTCAGATCAGCCTCTGACACGAAACTAATTGTAACCTCTAATAGGGCTTTGTAACCCTTTAGTGTAGGACACGCTGCCTGCCACTGAGTAGACGCTCCAAAGGCATTTGCTTCCCAGAGCTTAGACTCCGTCACAGCAAGCTTCATCTGTGGTACATTTACCTGTGTATCTAGCCATCTCACCTAGCAGATAGTGGGCCCTTTAAGGACAAGACCTGGGTTCATCTTGGAATCCCCAGCGCTGAGTACACTGGTTGGTACCTAGTGATGAGCAAATGAAAGAAAGAGTGAATTACACGTGAATGAATACATCTCTAAATTCCTTCTGATTTCTCTGAGGCTGTTTCTAATTCTAAAATAAGAGTCGATGTGTACCACATGAGCGCACAGACAATAAATGCTATTACATCTCTCAGGAGGGGAAGATCGCTTTCAGCTAGAATGGTTGGGAAAGGTTTTAAAGAGAAAATGTGATTTCAACTGAGACTGGAGAAGGCACAGTATTTGAATATGTTGATGGAGAGGGAGGACCTTCTAGGAGGAAGGAAGGGGGCAGAGCTAGGAAAGAGCAACCCCTCTGGCCACTGGGCTCCTTGTCCGTATCTGATCTGAACGGGAAAAGGAGAAGTGAAGTTGGCTTTTTTCCTCTCTTCCTCTGCATCCACTTCAGAATTCTCAGAGCAAGCGTGTTATCTGATTCACTCTTCACACGTGATGCTTCATAATGAAAGATTTGGGGGTAGAAGGGGCAGAGTCATAAGGTGACCAATTGTCCCAGTTTGTCAGGGAGCAATGATTTTCTCAGACTCTTGAGAGCTCTTGGACAGCAAGGAGATCAAACCAGTCAGTCCTAAAGGAAATCAACACTGAATATTCATTGGAAGGACTGATGCTAAAGCTGAAGCTCCAATCCTTTGACCACCGACGGGAAGAGTTGAGTCATTGGAAAAGACCCTGATGCTGGTAAAGATTGAAAGCAGGAGGAGAAGGGGGTGACAGAGGATGAGATGTTTGGATGGCATCACAGAATCAGTGGACATGAGTTTGAGCAAACTCCAGAAAATGATGAAGGACAGGGGAGCCTGGTGTGCTGCAGTCCATGGGATCCCAAAGAGCCAGACGTGACTGAGTGACAGCACTTTCACCTTCATCAGCTCTCTCAGGCTGCAGGGCTCAGCACACCTTAGACTACTGAGACCCCATGACTCCCCAGACATGCCATCCGATTCAGTGAGAAGCCAGTCAGCATTCACAAGGGCCCCAGCTTGGGCGGGGCCAGAGCCCAGGGGTCGCAGGGCGTGGCCAGCTGGTTTCACAGACTCTTTGGAAGCCTTGGCCCCAGTGGGCCAATAGGCCCCAAGCCACTCTAGCTACATCACACTGAGATTTGGGGGAAGGGATGAAGTGAAACGGGAAGAATTCCAATTCATGTCCAGGAAATAAAAGAATTTATGGATAAAACAAAATCAGCTAACTGTATTTTTCCCATTTTTATTTTTTAATTTTCAAGCCTACTGAAGGTTGAAAGTATAATATGAATGAAAACACATATACCTTTCCTTGAACTTGCTTTTCCAATTGCTTACATTTTGCTCTATTTGCTCGAGATTGCTCTCAATGTTTTCGCTAAACTGTTTGAAAATTAGTTATAGGTATCTTGAAAGTCAATGTCTGAAATACTTCAGCATGCATCGCCTAAGAACTAGGTATTATCCTACATAAGCACAATGCTTTTTTCACTCCCAAGACACTTACCTCCCAAGACACTGATACAATATTATCTAATGTGTGTGAGTGTGTGCTCAGTTGCTCAGTCCAACTCTTTGTGACCCCATGGACTGAAGCCCACCAGGCTTCTTTGTCCATGGGCTTTCCCAGGCAAGAATGCTGGAGTGGGTTGCCATTCCCTTATCCAGGGGATCTTTCCCACCCAGGGATTGAGCCCACATCTCCTGCATTGGCAGGTGGATTCTTTGCCACTGTGTCCCCTCGGAAGCCCTTTATTGTCTAGCTGATTGCCCATATAAAATTTTTCCCAGTTGTCTTAGTAATGTTCTGATTCAAGACCGAATTAAAAATCATCTACTCCTTTGTCTTGTTTTGGTCTTTTAAGACAGATAGTTTTGGAGTACAGGCTAATGTGGAATATCTCATAATCTAAATCTGAGTGTTTGTTTCGTCACTATCAAGTTCAGATTAGACAGTTTTGGAAGAAGTACTACATAGGCGACAGCCCTTCTAAGCCCAGCATGTCAGAAAGCTCATGGTGTCGTTTTGTTTCAACCTTGATGATGATACCAGAATCCTCCACCATAAAATCTCCTTTGTAAATAATAAATAATCCATGGGGTAAGTCCATATGAATATCTAATGGAATTTTAGATGAAATTTTCTAATGGAACTTATTTAATGAATTTACCATCCAGTGACGCCCTTTGTCCAAATAAATCATTGCACTAATACTTACCAGAGGTGAGTTTTCTATCATTTTTCTCCATATATAGGTTAGTATTCTTCTGTGAAGAACAGTACATCATCACACATGCATATACACGCTTATTTGTTAACCTTTTATCTTGAAATAAAGACTCATAAGAAATTGCACACACAAAAATATTACAAACAGGCTCAGGGTACCCAAACCGAACTTTCACTCAAAGATAAGATCCTACGTAGTACATTATCAAAACCAGGAAAGTGACATTGGTGCAATGTATTAGCAATACTATAGACTTTATATTTTTATAGTCATGTTATTATTTTCTTTTTATTTTTAAGTGAGAGTGGTATGTTTTCCTGGTTTGGTGCCAGGGTTTTGCTGACATCATAAAATAAGTTAGAAGTGTTTACTACTCTTCTTGTGAAAAAGATTGCATAACATTGACACTATTTCTTCAATAAATGATTGAAATAAAGTATATAGACTTTACATGAATTTCACTTTAAATTTTTTCAGTTGTATTCTAATTGTTTAACGTCTCTTTGAATTCATTTTTTCCCCATTGTGTTATACTATCTACTGCCATCATTATTCTTTTTGATGCTCAAAATGTCTCATATTTAGCTGGTGAGCACCCCTTCAAGCCAGCTCATGTATCTTGTTGATAAGTTACCATCAGTTTCTGAGCTGTCCTTTGGTTTCTGTTACACGGTGTCCAAGGTTCCAGATCTATATTTAGCCATTTTTCCAAGGGACTTGGTTCTTTTTTTTTTCCCCCTTTGAAACTTTGATCCTAATTCCAAGCCCTGGTTTATTTTGGTGGGGAAGCTGATTTAAGTGTAAGATCTAGGCACTAGGTATGCTAATTGCTACTGGATTTTAAGATCCTTCCAGTGAACAAACGTGAGTTCTTATTGATTCCCCTTATTTAAATCCAATGTCCCACAACTCTTCCTCATAGCTAAGATGGTAAACAATCTGCCTGCATTGCAGGAGACCTAGGTTTGATCCCTGGATCAGGAAGATCCCCTGGAGAAGGAAATGGCAATCCACTGCAGTATTCTTGCCTGAAGAATTCCATAGACAGAGGAGCCTGGCCGGCTACAATCCATGGGGTCACAAAGAATGGGACACCACTGAAGCGACTAATACACACACATATCCTTATCCCTAGCTCCTATCATCAATATATTTAACTCACCTGCTCAGTCCTGCACTACATTCAACAATTTTAGAGTTACTCTACCAACACTACCCACTACCAACATCAAACATACGATGTAAGTTCAAGGTGTCTTTATAGTTCTTTTTTAAAAAAAAGAACCTATCAGGGCCTTCCCACTGGCTCAGTAGGTAAAGACACTGCCTGCAATACAGGAGACACAGGACATGAGGGTTCAATCCCTAGATTGGGAAGATCCCCTGGAGGAGGAAATGGCACCCCACTCCAGTACTCTTGCCTGGAAAATCCCGTGGACGGAGGAGCCTGCTGGGCTGCAGTCCATGGGGTCACTAAGACTCGGACAATACTGATCGCCTTCACTTTCACTCTTCACTTTCATGCGTTGGAGAAGGAAATGGCAACCCACTCCAATGTTCCTGCCTGGAGAATCCCAGGGATGGGGGAGCCTGGTGGGCTGCCATCTATGGAGTCGCACAGAGTCGGACAGGACTGAAGCGACTTAGCAGCAGCAGCAGCAACTGAGCACATCAGGATCTACATTTGGAACACTGAGCTCAAGAGTTTGTGAACTGATGGTTTATTTTCTGCATGGTTGTATTCTCAATTTGATATGTGGTTGGCTTCCAGTTTTAAGATTTGCTTTGAAAGTTACTGCCTTAATTTTATTTTAAACTATATGAAACACTTATACAATTTATAAGACAAAACTATATGGAAAAGATATATTCATAGAAATCTCACTGTTATCCATAATGATTCCTTCCCCCTGTCCCATGCCTTGTAGTAACCACTTTCTTCAGTTTGTGGTTCATGCTTCTTGCATTTCTTTTTGCAAAAGCAAGGAAATAAACATGTTTTCTTATCTCTTTTTTTATATGAAAGGTAACATACTATGTATTCTTTCACACCTTACATTTTGCTCTTAACAATATATCCTGAAAATCATTGCATATCAGTTCCTAGAGAGCTTCTTCATTATTTTTTTACATTGTGTATACTGTCCTGTGTGGGTGTGCTATTCAATGTATCTACTATACCAGGCACTTCAGTTGATTCCAATGTTTTCTTACAATAAACAGCATCACAGTAAATAACCTTATCACAAGGGTTTATATTTGTGGAAGTGTATTGCAGGATAAATCCCAACAAGAATAATTGCTGGCTCAAAAGGTAAATGCCTAGTTTTGTTCAATATGAAGGAATCTTCTCTGTGGAGACTCATCATCTTACTCTTATATCAGCAATTTATAAGAGTCAACTTTTTCAATTCTGCTGCTCTGATAAGTAAAAAAATAAAAAATAAAAAAATAGCGACAGAATGTAGTTTTATTTTTCATTTCTCTCATTGAGTAAGTTTCAGCAGTTTTATACATATTTGAAGACTATTTATGTCTGTTTTTCTCTGAAGTCTCTGTTTCTCCTGCTCATGTTTCTTTCAGGTTTTGGACTTTCATTTCTTGATTTTTGAATGTTCTTTATATATGAAGAAGCTATCAGCTCTTTATCCATGAGGTATATTAAATATACTTTTTCCAGGTTTGTTGCTTATCTTTCGGCTTTCTGATCTTTTTGCCATGAAAGAATTTTATTTTGTTTTGTTTTAATATTTTGACCATTTTTCCTCTTTTATATCTTGATTTTGAATTATGATTAGCAAAACTTTCTCCATACCCAGATTATAAAGAAATTAATCTGCATTTTTTTAAAGTACCTTCTTTTATATAAGGAAATACTCATGTGGTTTCTTTTTTTTTAACATTTAAATCTCTGCTATATTTAGAGTATATTTTGGAAGATGGTGTGAGATATGAATGCATTTTTATATTTTCCCAATGGCTATCTACTTTTCCAACCCTTTATTAAAAAGCCCACCTACTTCCCAGAACTTCTTAAATTTGGAGTTCTTCCACACTAAATAAGTCCTACAATCAATATTAGTCATGTGGGTTTTTCTTTTTGTACCTTTTTGTGTGATACTTCCAAGCCTGGAAAGAAAGAGAAGATCCATGGGGCGGGGGGAGGTGTGGTAGAAGGACTAAGGGTTAGACACGCAGAGTTTCTAAATATACATGTTTTGCTTATTTTTAAGAAATGCATGCTAGTGACAAATATATTTTCAAAGAAATACACACTAATGACAAAAATTCAAATAGTACAAAAAGTTGAACAGTGAAAGGTAAAAAACATCCTCTTAGATAGCAGCTGGTCTTTCCTGATAGCTCAGTTGGTAAAGAATCCGCCTACAATGCAGGAGACCCTGGTTCGGTTCCTGGGTCAGGAAGATCTGCTGGAGAAGGGATAGGCTACCCACTCCGGTATTCTTGGGCTTCCCTTGTGGCTCAGCTGGTAAAGAATCTGCCTGCAATGTGGGAGACCTGAGTTAGATCCCTGGGTTGGGAAGATCCCCTGGAGAAGGGAAAGGCTACCCACTGCAGTATTCTGGCCTGGAGAATTCCATGGACTGGGTAGTACATGGGGTCGCAGAGAGTCGGATATGCCTGAGCAACTTTCACTTTCACTTTGAGATAGCAGCCACCACTGTTGCCAATTTCTTATGTATCTGTCCACATGTGTCTGTGCAGAGAGGAAAAATGAGAGAGAGAGAGATGGAGAAATGCTTTAAATTAAAAAGGTGGAAAGTGAGCTTGTACCTATAAAAGGCCCATTAAATGTCAAGAAAGTAAAGGTTATCACTCTATCTGCCAATGATCAGTATTTTCCAACAGTTCTGTGTTGTCATTCCATTTTACAGATGAGAAATCAAAGTTCAGAGAGGCGAAGTGACTTGTTGAAAGACCTCAACTAGCAATGGGAGGCTCCGGATTTGAGTCAACACAGTCCCCTCTGTACCAGGATATGAACAGGGAAGGAGTGGGTGGTCACCACCTATGAGTGGCTGCTTGGGGCTCCTGAAGGCACATTGTCACCATCCCTTAGAATGACTTGGCAGTGGGGAGCAAAGGGATGTTCAGGTTGTGCCAAGAATGAACGTGTCACGGCATAGTAATGTGGTCCTTGATGGGAAGTTCCCCATGATGGAAAGGGAGGTTCATCACCAGGGCAAAATCTCCCATCCTCAAACACTTTGGAATTTTCTCTAAACCCTGATACTAGGAGAGAAAAAATTCAAAAGATAAACTGGATTATGTCAAGAAACATTAGCAGCTCTGACTCAAAGATACATGGGAGGGCGCATATCTCTTGACTCAGAGGGGTCCTTTTCTTAGTCACTTTGCAGCTTTTACCACACTTTAATCTTTTAGAGAAAGAAAGTGATTTACAAAGTGGGGGGGAGGTAAAAATAAAAGATTGCAACAGAAGGATTTGCTTCACAACAGCAGTTCGTGGCAGCATGCAAGGAAAATATAGAGAAGAAAGCATTGTTATTCTATTCCAGAGAGAGGGCTTTTGAATACCCAAGTAGATGGGTGTCAATTTCTGTGTATTAAAACATTCAAAACACAGCTCTTTCTCACAGAAGTTCTTTCTGTTGTAGTGGAGACATATTTTTTTCTCATCTTTAGGCATTACAACTCTGCAGAAGAGCACTGGCTAAAAGGGGAGGCAGGAGTGTGGGAGGCGGCTCACGTTGTCTTTGGTTCCCTGGAGATTTTTACTGCTTCTGGAATAGGGTCCTTGAACTGTTCCAATTCTTGAGATCCTGGATATTGGATTAGGGTGGCCCTTTCCAGTAGCCACTCCATCAATATATGGCAGAGTTTCAGCTTATGATCAAGTCTATGTATTCTCATTCCACTTTCTTTCCTGTATCCCCAATTACTACCACCACAAAAGGTGGTGGGAGCACTTGAATTCTGGATTCTGTATGTGTGTACAGTCTATGTGCTTTTTGATCACCAACTGCAAACCTGAACTTCTCTCTCAAGGATGTTGTAGGCCTTGCATGGGTGTCCATCTCTGCAAGGATGCTGCAGGTCTTATGTGGGTGCTCATCTTTGCAAGGATGACCATTTTTCACGGTTACCCATCTTTACATGAACAGCCATCTTCACATAGATGCTCATACAATCAGCTATTTGCTCAGACACAAGCTCCACCACAGTACCTAACCTCTGACCTCCCAGCCTTCCATTAA
The DNA here is from genome assembly GCA_006410935.1 of Redunca redunca. Taxonomy (NCBI): domain Eukaryota; kingdom Metazoa; phylum Chordata; class Mammalia; order Artiodactyla; family Bovidae; genus Redunca; species Redunca redunca. Next base: position 1,068,771 of record SJYQ01104666.1, on the reverse strand, counting down.
TTCTCCTTTTCCTCATTCTTTACTTGGGAATATGCTATTCCCGCTCAGATTTTTTTCATTTGTACAGTCAAGAATATTCCCTTGCTCTTCCTAGCAGATCTCCACACCCTTTCCCATTTAAAAATTCTATTAAAAACCCATGATTTATAGCAAATCCCCCTTGAGTTTTTCAAATGTTTCAAATTAACTCCATTCTCACCCTTTAGCATCTGTCTTCCCATCCATCAACTAGCGTATTTATTAGGCACTTGCTATGTGCTAGACATTGTGCTAATATGAGGGAAAATGACATTTTTGTTACACAGTTTGCAAGTCTTCACATCTGCTTTCCTATATAATCTCCACAATAGCTCAAAGTAGGAGGGGCAGAAATAATTACTAATCCCATATTGCAGATTAGAAAACTAAGGCCCAGAGAGGTCAGGTGGCTGCCGGGAAGTGACGAACCCCCAAATTCAAACAGAGCTCCTTTAGATAGCTCAGGCACTCTGCATTAAGCCTCAGGTGGCATGTGTGTGCTCCTGCGTGTGTCCCTCCCCCCAGTCCATACTCAGACCCACACAGTGTGTCTTTATAGTTGTAATTATTCGTAAGCATGTTTTTCTCTGTTTTTCTAATGTGTTTGTTCTGTCTTCTCTGTAATCAATAAGGTCCCCTTAGACCGCAGCCCAGAGTGGCTCTCCAAGCTCGGTGCCAAAAGGGGTAGAGAAAGTCAGATAAATCCACAGCTCTTCAGAGCAAAGCGGAATAAAGGTTTTGATCTGTACAGATGCTGTACCATCTAAAATGGCAGCGAGAGGTACTGAGAGCCCATGCGGGTGGGCTGCCTGGAACTTTACCCATTTAATAAGTATTAGTGATTTTTGGAGCCATTTCCATTCCTTCAACACAACCCGGAACAAATCAGCTCTGAGTCTCCTTCCCAGTAGTTCTCCCTTCCCTCCACACAAAAGCTGGTGAGGATGAAAAGCCCCCATGGTGGGCATCTAATTATCATCAAACTGCAAACCCATTTCTCAAGGATCCTTCCCCATCGCTAGAGAACTGGATTAATCAGCATGGTGCACAGTGGTTTTTGCATCTCTTAATTTACTAGCAAACACTCCTTCTCTCCTGAGAGGAGCTGTTTTGTTACGTGTAATTAGACCATGTACGCAACCCTGTGTGGGACTTGTTATTTTTGCACAGGAGGATTACGGAGCCGGCTCCAGGTGGGGAATGGTGACATGCTACAGGGACAAAGGTATGCTGGCTGCATGTTCATTTGCAAACCTCCTCTGGCCCAGCGCAGGAGGCTCGTTGGGGAGATGCGAAGGCTGGAGGCCCACGTGGGCTCAGCTCCTCTCACCAATTGTCTGGGGTGGGAGGTTTGGAAGATAATGGCTGAAGCATATGGTTTCTACTGCTTCTGAGATTTATCTGCCTCCCAAGAGCAAGGCCAGCAACAGCCATCCTGGGTCTGAAGGGTGTGGTGGCAACTTCAGAACCCCTCCTTCTCAGGACATGCGCAGGGGACCGGGACATTTAAGCAGAGCTGCATCTGATTCCAGGGAACAGAGAGGTAGCGGGGCTTCAGAGACTCAGAGACCCAGATCTCTCTGGACCTTATTCTCCAATCTTGGGGCTTTTCCTTGTGAAAGCCTGATCCTTCGCAAGACCTCCAGGAAACATCACCCTCTGGGAAGCTCTTGAAGCTTTCAATCTCACCAGAAGCAAAATGAAAAGAGAGCACTGGAGTTCCAATCCAGTCTGTTTCAAAACCTCTCCACCCAGTTGCTTAGAACCTCTGCTCATCACTCAGATGGTAGTAGGAAAAGCTGTTTAGAATTCGAGTCGGTCACTGAAAAACATCCTACATTTGCATTTGTCCTCTGCGGTCTTTATTTTCTGTTAATGAGGAGGATACAGGGGTCTGTCCGGATTACTTAGGGTCGAGTACTTCACAGGAGCAAGAGGCACGCTGGTCAGACAGGAAGAGGTAGAGACTCGACAGGAGCCCTCTTGACCCATCCCAGGCCCCAGTTCCTGCTGCATCACTTACTGGCTGTGTGACCTTGGGCAAGTCAACAGCTCTCTGAGCCTCCATCCCTGCAGACATCTGAGGCGGATAATAGCAGGAACGTCTGACCTACCTCTCAGCGCCTTGGTGAGGATCAAATGAGATAATGGACATGCAAGAGCTTTGTAAACCATATCCTGCTTTACAAAGGAAAGTCGTTGTTATTAATAATAATGACTCTTCCCGCTGGTAATGGCTGTCCGTTGGGAGTTGGGGGGGATGTTCTGCCATCTCTGCCTGGCTCTGTTCAGGTCCTCTTTGAAGGCCTGGCGTGGGCCCTGTCACTCACCAGGAGACACCTCAGGGGACTTTGTCAGAGGTGCTGGAGGAGAGTGGCCAGGCCACCATGTCCCTCAGGTTTGAAGCAGCATAATTGTTTTGACATATGATGGAATTTGTCCTCGCACGGGTCAGAAAAAAAGCCCAATACTGATGCTTTTCATCTAATTTCAATTACAGTCATTAAAACCCTTACTCCTGAGTCAAGCATTTCCAAAAAGCCATCAATGACAGCCCATTACAGAAGAGTTATTTATAGTGGCGCATGTTAATTTTACAGTACCACAGACCAATGATTCATGGCTTGGCATTAGTGAGAGACATCATTCACAGGGCTGAGTGATCCCTGACATAACAAGTGCTGCTCTGAGTCGCTGCAGGGACGATTCAAGGCCTCAGACTTGGAGACCAGGCCCTGTGCCGAGCAGAATGTGCAGAGCCTCTTGGCTTGGCCCATTCCACTCAAGGACGCCTTCTATCCTAAATGGAGGAGAACGCAACAATCGGCTTTGGGATTGGAGTGTGACATCTATAGGATCTCTAACTGAGATGCTATCTGACCTGGGCCTGAATTGCAGCTTTTCCTTCTCATACTGACAGCTATTGGGATGAGCATTTAGTAGATCTCATACTATTTGCTGCTATGCGATAACTCTAAGGGGACATGTGATACCCACCTGAACTGGATGGAAGAAGATGGCTATAGGGCCATCGAAAGCCCAGCTTCCTTTTATCCGAACTACTTCAACCTCAGGTTCATAAGTGCCACTTTGCCCGATCAATATCGGGCCTCTTGAATCTTGGTCTATTTGTGGCTGAAATTCTCCCCCTTGATTAAAAATTCACCAGGAGGCAGCCTGATGTGACATTTATGAGTTCCTGGAAGTCCATAAATGTTGAATGTTAGAAATTAGCGCAAGTTGTAAAAAGCAATAAGCAACCAGGAGGACTAATATTCAGCATTCATATTTTTATTGTCTATCCATGAAGCCTCACAGCAAACTGGAATGAAAACTTCATACAAAGTGCTTCCACGTTTGATGTAACCTTCCTACCAGTCCCGCCTCTAAATAGTACTCTCTTCCAGGTGAAGGTGAGTGGGGTTCATTGCAACCGACTGCCCTCTTTCCTTCCAGCTTGGGACCACTTTGACCACGAGTAACTGGCCCAAGTTCCCTGCCCTAGTTCAACACAGACCACGATAACAAGTATTGAAACTGAATATGTTGGCTCTATCTTCATATAATGGTAGCTCTGCAATCATTGGGAGGAAAGACAGGCAAAAATAAATGTGTGACATCATCATTTTGGAGTTTTCAACCACAGGGTTTTTACACTCCACCCATGATTATTTCTTTCAAATTATTTCCTGCCCACATCCCAGCACTTTTCTGAGCCTCCGTTCCCCTCAGGCATTTCTGTAATGTTCCCGCTGTACACCCTTCCGGGCCATCGATCACAGTTCTGGGAGCTTTAGCATGCTTCCTGGGAGGCCTTGTCTAGTCTAGGCTGAAGTCAATGAAAAGACAGAGAAGGTTCAATGACTAAGGCTCTAATGAACCAGCTGAGTGCTGTTCTACTTCTTTTACTGCACGGCCGTCCAGAGAGCAGTTTGTTCCTAGGATTCCAATTCTGTCCGGTGACTGGAACATTTCAGAAAGTACCGTGAGGCACTCTTCTTGACTATCAAATGGAGAAACCAGAAATGTGCTATATTATGGGTGGATGAAAGAAAGAATGGTGCAAAGAGGACAGGGTCTAGAGCCACGTGGTTTTTGGGTTGACTCCAAGCTCTGCCATTTATCAGGTTTGTGACTTTGTTCTGTAACCTCCCTATGCATCTGTGTTGTCTTCTGTAGAGCAGAAGTGATCACGGATCCTGTTGTTATGAAAGGGCAAATGAGTTTACGTTTGAGGGCATTACCTATTAATAGCACATAGTCTATGCTGTACACATGTTAGCTAAATGAGAGACTTTTTTTTTTTTTTTTTGGAGTATTACTGCTTTACAATGTTGCATTAGTTTCTGTTGTATAACTAAGTGAATCAGCTCTGCAGGCCAGGAAGCAACAGTTAGAATCGGACATGGAACAGCAGACTGGATCCAAATTGGAAAAGGAGTACATCAAGGCTGTGTATTGTCACCCTTCTTATTTAACTTATATGCAGAGTACATCATGAGAAACGCTGGGCTGGAAGAAGCACAAGCTGGAATCAAGATTGCCGGGAGAAATATCAGTAACCTCAGATATGCAGATGACACCACCCTTATGGCAGAAAGTGAAGAGGAACTAAAAAGCCTCTTGATGAAAGTGAAAGGGGAGAGTGAAAAAATTGGCTTAAAGCTCAACATTCAGAAAACTAAGATCATGGCATCTGGTCCCATCACTTCATGGGAAATAGATGGGGAAATAGTGGAAACAGTGTCAGACTTTATTATTCTGGGCTCCAAAATCACTGCAGATGGTGACTGCAGCCATGAAATTAAAAGACGCTTACTCCTTGGAAGGAAAGTTATGACCAAACTAGATAGCATATTGAAAAGCAGAGACATTACTTTGTCAACAAAGGTTCATCTAGTCAAAGTTATGGTTTTTCAGTGGTCATGTATGGATGTGAGAGTTGGACTGTGAAGAAAGCTGAATGCTAAAGAATTGATGCTTTTGAACTGTGGTGCTGGAGAAGACTCTTGAGAGTCCCTTGGACTGCAAGGAGATCCAACCAGTCCATTCTGAAGGAGATCAGCCCTGGGTGTTCATTGGAAGGAATGATGCTGAGGCTGAAACTCCAATACTTTGGCCACCTCATGTGAAGAGTTGACTCATTTGAAAAGACCCTGATGCTGGGAGGGATTGAGGGCAGGAGGAGAAGGGGATGACAGAGGATGAGATGGCTGGATGGCATCACCGACTCAATGCACATGAGTTTGGGTGAACTCTGAGAGTTGGTGATAGACAGGGTGGCCTGGCGTGCTTCAGTTCATGGGATCACAGACACGACCGAGCGACTGAACTGAACTGAACTGATGGGTAGATCCAAGAGAAAGAGACATTTTTTAACTGGAGTATAGCTGATACATAATGTTGTATTAGTTTGGGGTGTACAGCAAAGTAATTCATTCTTGTTTAGATTCTTTTCTCGTATAGGTTATCACAGAGTACAGATTAGAGCTCCGTGTGCTATGCAGTAGGGCCTCACTGGCTCTCTCTCTTGTATATAGTAATGTGTGAATATTCATCCCAAGCTCCTGATTTATCCCTCCCGCCACAAGCATGTTTTCCCTTTGACAACCAGAAGTTTGTTTTCAATATTTGTAAGTCTGTTTCTGTTTTGTGAATAAGTTCCTTTGTGTCATATTTTAAATTGGATTCCATATATGAGTCATATCATATGGTATTTGTCTTTGACTTACTTCATTTAGTATGATAATTTCTAGGTTCATTCACATTGCTGCAAATGGCATTATTTCCTTCTTTTATGCTTAATAATATTCCATTGTATATGTGTACCACATCTTTATCCTTTCCTCTGTCGATGGACATTTAGGTGGCTTCCATTTCTTGGTTATTGTAAATAGTGCTGCAATGAACATTGGGGTGTGTGTATATTTGGGAATTATTGTTTTCTCTGGATATATGCCCATGAGTGGGATTGCTGGACTGTATGCTGCTGCTAAGTCACTTCAGTCATGTCCCACTCTGTGCGACCCCATAGATGGAAGCCCACCAGGCTCCCCCATCCCTGGGATTCTCCAGGCAAGAACACTGGAGTGGGTTGCCATTTCCTTCTCCAATGCATGAAAGTGAAAAGTGAAAGTGAAGTTGTTCAGTCGTGTCCGACCCTCAGCGATCCCATGGACTGTAGCCTTCCAGGCTTCTCCATCCATGGGATTTTCCAGGCAAGAGTGCTGGAGGCTGGACCATATGGTAGGTCTATTTTTAGTTTTTAAAGGAACTTCCATACTATTCTCCATAGTGATTGTACCAATTTACATTGAGAGACATTTGTAATTTAAGAAATATTTATGGACTATCCACTGCCCAAAGACACAACGTGAAGCAACTTGGGAATGGAGAAAATGAACAAAATATGCCTGTTTTTAAGGACAGTGTTTGGAGAAGCCTAGACATAGCCTCAAAAAACCAAGAGAGGAGGTACATGATCTATGCAGGGGTATTTGCACCAGTGATGGACAGACCACTTCACACAAATGATGGAAGGCCACTGTAGCTGGGAGGGGCCTAAGAAGGTTACCCAAGAGATGATATTTGAATTGCTCCTTAAAGGATGAGCCGTATTTCCAAGGGCAGATAATGTGGGACAGGTGGCAGAAGGCTGCCCCATGGGTGCCTAGCACAAACACAAAGTCAAATCGCTACCTGCTGTCCACCAATCCCATCTCTGTCTTCTCCCCAGGGCTCCTTTTCCAGGCTTGCCTGCCTTTCTTCCTCTTTTTCCATCCCTCCCTTCACTTGAAAATTTCTACCACAGGCCTCCCTTTTCTTCCAGTTACTTTCTTCTTATTTTTACCTTTTTTTTTTAATCTCAAAAGTTAATGTAAACAATTTAAATCAAATAATATAGAAAGATGCAAAATGAAAATCAGTTTTTCTTCCTCCACTCTCTGCTCCTTAGAGGTAACAACAGTGTGGTCATTTTGAAACATGACCACAAATTCTTAGTGCTTCTCCCTCTGATGGGAGTGTTATGTCTGGCCCCTTGAAACTGAGCAGGTTTATAGCTAGTTCTGCCCATGGAGGAGGACAGAAGGGGAAGTGCGTGCCTTCTAAGACTCAGACATCAGAAGACCATGCAGCGTCATCCGTGTTCACCCAGCACCCTCTCTAGGAACCCTGAGCTTCCATATAAGAAACTCAGCCTCCTGACATCCTGGATAGCGAGGCTAGGTGCCCACATTCTGGGCAGTAGTCCCAGATGGGTCCAGCCTTCCAGCCTTCTCCAGCACTTACAGAGTTAACAGACACCACTGCACAGCTGATTTAACCAGCCTTTAACATAACTCCTGTAGTATCCTCCAGGTTTTTGGCATTACAGAAATCCAGCCACGAACATTCTTATCTATACATCTTTGCTAAATGTATGGGTGTGTCTGTAAGAAAAACTCTCAGCAAGAACATTGCTGAACCAAAGAGTACGTGTGTATTTCCAGGCAAGAATCCTGGAGCAGTTTGCCATTTCCTGCTCCAGGGATGGAACGCACACCTCCTGCATTTGCAGGTGGATTCTTTATCACCGCTCCACCTGGGAAGCCTTTTAAACAGGTTATGTCAATTTAGACTTCCTGATGGTCCATGAGAGTGCCGATTTCCCCACAACCTCACCAACACTGAATGTTATTGTTTTTTCCTCTTTATCATTCTGAACGATTTCCCCACAACCTCACCAACACTGAGTGTTATTGCTTTTTCATCTTTACCATTCTGACGTCATCTCTGCCTCCTTTATGAGGTGCCCCAGCTGTATGCAGTATCAGCAAGCCATCCAAGCGAGACCTGCCTCCTCATGCAGACCCAGGGGAGGGGGCCTGCAGAAGGGGGGAGGAGGGTTGTATAGCAGTTCAATATTAAAGAGAGCTAAGTTAACACAAAGGTGAGACATAGAACATAGCAGCCTTGCAGAGCAGATGTGTCAGAGTATAATGGAACTCAGCTCAGTGACATCCTGCTAATGGCAGGTGTCATCTGAAGTCCAGGAAGACCCTGTTGGAAGAAGAGAGTTTGGGGCTCCGGGAATGAGGAGGGACGTTTGAGAAACAAAAGGAAGTTCTTTCAGTTAATCAAAGTGCTCACTGAACAGCTGGCTAAAAATAGAATATTTTATAATGATTGATTTCAATCTGGATGATTCCAGGGTACAATCAAGAATCATGGGCTCCAGACCTCACTGCCTAGCAATATTACCTGGAGTGTTTTTTAGAAAAACATAGATATTTCATCCTCCTAACCATTGCTTTTAAACACATATATTGTTACCATGATTCTGATTCAGCTGATCCACGCTTCTAACCAACCCATCAGGAAATTCTGAGGCAGAATCAGGTTAAGGAGCAGAGTTTCTCAAACTTGCATGGGCATCAGAAACACCCGGGATTTGATAGTAAAACACAGATTGCCGGGTTCCACCATAATAGCTTCCAGTTTGGTAAACCTGGGGTGGGCCTGGGAATTTGCATTTCTAGCAGGCTCCCAGGGAGATGCTGGTCCAGAGTGAGAGCTTTTGAACCAATGCTACAGTAGGAACAACACTGAGAGCTTGCTGGCTGGAAATGCAGAAACCTAAGCCCCACCTCAGACCTGAGGAATCAGAATCTGCATTTAATAAGAGACCCAGCCATCTGTGTGCTTATTAAGCGCCTCACTAAAGGTTTTACCTTTGTTGTCCGGGAAAAGATTCAAAGGGAAGAGGCCTGAGGGAATGGAAACCTGCCAGGAAGCCCTGCATTCTGGTCCCAGTACTAATGACATTCATAATAAAATACACTGCTTCATCTCCAACGGCTTCTGTTTCCTTATAAATAAAAGGGCGATAGGTGAGTAATCCTTTAGATTTCCTTTCTTGTTTCCTGTGCTTTAAATTTGGTCATTGAAACACTGTATGGGCTGAATTGTATTCACCCCGAATTATAAATGTTGATGTCCTAACCCCCCAGTACCTCAGAAAGCGAGGGTATTTACAGAGCGTGTCTTTAAAGAGGTTGCTTGTGGTTCAGCTGCTCAGTCAAGTCTGACTCTTTGCGATCTCATAGACTTGTCTGCCAGGTTCCTCTGTCCATGGGGCTGCCCCGGCAAGAATACTGGAGTAGATTGCCGTTTCCTTCACCAGGGAGGCTTCCCTCGTGGTGCAGAGGTTAAAGCGTCTGCCTGCGATGTGGGAGACCTGGCTTCGATCCCTGGGTTGGGAAGATCTCCTGGAGAAGGAAATGGCAACCCACTCCAGTATTCTTGCCTGGAGAATCCCGGGGACGGAGGAGCTTGGTGGGCTACAGTCCACGGGTAGCAAAGAGTCGGACACAACTGAGCGACTGCACTTTCACCAGGGAATCTTCCCAACCTAGGGATCAAACCCGTGTCTCTTGCATTGGCAGACGTATTTCTTTTTTAAATATTTATTTATTATTTTTGGCTGTTCTGGATCTTCACCGGTGCTTGGGTTTTTCTCCAGTTGCAGCAAGTGGGGGCTACTCTCTATTTGCCGTGCGTGGGGCTTCTCACAGCAGTGGCTTCTCTTGCTGGGTAGCACCAGCTCTGGGGCATGCAGGCTTCAGTAGCTGAGTCAGGCAGGCTCAGTAGTTGCAGCGCCTGGGCTCCAGAGCACAGGCTCAGTAGTTGTGGCACAGGGGCTTAAGTTGCTCCGAGGCACATGGGATCTTCCCGGACCAGTCGAACCTATTACTCCTGCATTGGCAGGCAGATTCTTTACCCATTGACCCACCGGGGCAGCTGGCAGGCTGATTCTTTATGGATGAGCCACCTGGGAAGCCTCTTTAAAGAGGAAATTGAAGTTAAATTGGCTCTCCAGGGTGCATGCTCAAATTCAATGGACATGAACTTGGACAAGCTCTGGGTGATGGTGAAGGACAGGGAGGCCTGGCATGCGGCAGTCCATGGGCTCTCTAGGGTGGATCTACTCTGACTTGTGTCCTTACAAGAAGAGAACAGGACACAGACAAGCATAGAGAGACAGTGGGAAGACAGAGTGAGAATGTGGTCATGTACAAGCCAAGGAGAGGCCTCAGAAGAAACCAGCCCTACTGACACTTTGGTCTTGGGCTCAGAGCCTTCAGAACTGAGAGGAGATTAATGTCTGTTGTTTAAGCCACCCGGTCTGTGCCTCTATGTTATGGCAGCCCTAACAGATGAATACACGTGTATATTTTAGAACTTTGCAACTAAATCTAGATTAGAGTCTAAATGCAGAAATCTGATTTCCTATTACCACTCATTTCACATCAGACCCATTAGCTCCTGCAGGAAGAATGCCAGGGCTTTCCATTGGGGCCTCAGGTTTTCTAGGTAATTCCAACACGGGTACAAATTCATCTCCCTGGATTCCATACCAAAACTATGGAACCCTCATTTACCATCAAACACCCCATTTTCCCCAACCTGATTGCCACATGTACCCCCACTTCTACCAGCCCTACCCATTCTGCCTACATTTAGCTTTAAATTTTGATCTCTAGGGGACTTCCCCAGTAGTCCAGTGGCTGACCCCAGGCTTCCAGTGCAGGGGTCCAGGTTTCATCCCTGCCAGGGAACTAGATCCCATATGCTGCAACTAAGAAAGACCCTGCATGCGACAACTAAAGATCCCACAACTTAGACCTGGTTTAACCAAATAAAGAAATATTAAAAAAATGTTTTGATCTCTGATCTTTGATCTCAGTAAACCCTTCTTTTCACAAATCAAGTAAATCACATTTCTGCAGCAGTGGGGTACCTGGTTGTTGGTACCCCACTCCAGTACTCTTGCCTGGAAAATCCCATGGATGGAGGAGCCTGGTGGGCTGCAGTCCATGGGGTCGCGAAGAGTCATACACGACTGAGCGACTTTACTTTCAATTTTCACTTTCATGCATTGGAGAAGGAAATGGCAACCCACTCCAGTGTTCTTGCCTGGAGAATCCCAGGGATGGGGGAGCCTGGTGGGCTGCTGTCTCTGGAGTCGCACAGAGTCGGACACGACTGAAGTGACTTAGCAGCAGCAGTTGCGCAAGAACATGTTTACGTTGATTGAATTTTCATTCAGATAATTTTTTCCCAGCTAAACCAAGATACTTGCAAACATAAAGGACAAAGATGATGAGGACAGGAACTGTCCAGTCCAGAGTAGGTGCATTCAGACCATCTCCTTGCTTCGCTGTAGTTGCTAGAGTAATACAGCTTAGAATTAAACGAATCGCCAGTCGATATCCGATGCAGGATGCAGGATGCTTGGGACTGGTGCAAGGGGAGGACCCAGAGAGATGGTATGGGGTGGGAGGTGGGAAGGGATTCATGTTTGGGAACGCTTGTACACTCGAGGTGAATTCATGTCAATGTTTGGCAAAAGCAATACAGTAACGTAAAGTAAACTAAAGTTAAAATAAAAAAAAAAAAGAAGTCTAGAATTCCTCTAGTTAAATGCAAAGACTCAGGCCTCCAAACACTAATATAAGAATCTCCAAACACTGTTTTGAGAGCCCCAAATATAAGCCTATTTTTCACAAGTCAAGATGTAAGCATCTTGGGCATTTTCCAGTAGATATACAAGTAGTCAAAATCCTACAAAAGAAGAAAAAAAAAATTTAAGACACTTTCTGAGCAACAGAAGGAATGTCAAAACTTATTTTTTTCTTTTTTCCCATCAAGGTGGTATAAAATTGTGTTTCTTAGCCATAAATGTGCATGCACGTCACCTGGGGTCTTGTTAAAGTGTTCATTCTGATTCAGAAGGTCTGGAATCTGAGAGTTTACATTTTTTAAAAGCTCCTAGTGGGGTACTTCCCTGGTGGTCCAGTGGTTAAGACTGCACTGTCACTGCAGGGGGTGTGAGTTCAATCCCTGGTCAGAGAACTAAGATCCCACATGCCTCACAGAATGACCAAAAAAGTCCTAATGGAAGCCCACCCTGCTGGTCCATTGACTGCACTCTGAATAGCAAGGATCTAACAGAAAGAGAGGTCTATGGTTTCTGCAGTTTAAATGATACTAAAGTTTAAATTCTAAGATTTTTATAAATGACTGAGTAATTCTCCATTGTGTATATGTGCCACAGCTTTCACAATGGAGTATTACTCAGCCATTAAAAAGAATACATTTGAATCAGTTCTAATGAGGTATATGAAACTGGAGCCTGTTATACAGAGTGAAGTANTAAATTCTAAGATTTGCTTTGGATGGGTTAGACACCTTTACCTTGTCCAAGGTGGGTGTTTGAGAGACAGAAATCCTGGACATCATTCCTGTGGGCTCTTAACATCTTTTGAAGAGGCCAGCAAGACCAGGAGAAGACATCCAATTTGTTAGCTATTATTACAAGCAGTGTGTTCCAGCTCACTCTTCTGCACTGACACAAAGAAAGGAAAGTATTAATAAATGATTGACACAACCATGAGTTTAAACTGTAGAGTCTGATAAACATCGATTCTCTATCTTTCCAGGTTCCTGGAGACATTCCCTAGGCCTGGTTATACGAGCTCAGCAGTTTTCTCACCTCCTAGTCCCAGAGGGTACAGTGTCATTAACCGAGGTGCCCACCAGAAAAGGCAACTGCAGGTGTCCCCCACAGTCCACCAAGTTTCTGAATAAAACTTGTCTCTACACTGGGGTCACCTGAGGAGCTTCAGATATTGCTGATGGCCTAGTGTAATCCTCAAATACTGAGACTTAATTCGTCTGGAGTGCATCCTGGGCTTTAGAATATTTTGAAGACCTTGCCCCTACCCCAAGGTAGTTCAAATGTGCAAACAAGTATGGAAATCACTGCTAAACTGTAATTTTCTGAAGGACTTAAAAGAGCTGCCTCTCGATCAATTGTTCATTCATTCGTGCATGCATGCACAGTTGTTCAGTTGCTAAATCATGTCCGACTCTTTGCGACTCCATGGTTTGCAGCATGCCAGACTTCCCTGTCCTTCACTATCTCCCAGAGTTTGCTCAAACTCATGTCCATTGAATCGGTGATGCCATCCAACCATCTCATCTTCTGTCTCCCCTTCTCCTCCTGCCTTCAGTCCTTCTCAGCAACAAGGTCCTTTCCAGCTCTTAGTCAGCTCTTCGCATCAGGTGGCCAAAGCATTGGAGCTTCAGCTTCAGCACCAGTATTCCTTGTCAATATTCAAGGTTGATTTCCTGTAGGATTTACTGGATTGATCTCCTTGCTGTACAAGGGACTCTCAAGAGTCTTTATGCATATATACAGCAAATAATTACTGAGAACAGACATTGTACCAATGTTATGCTGCGTCCTTTATGTTGAAGAGGAAGGACATAGCCCCGGTCCTCAGGGGTTTGTAATCCAGGGGAGGAGATGTAGATGAGTGAACAGACACCTCAAGTATCGGATGATGGTTTCAGGGTGGTGGCACGATGGCATGAGGGATGACCATAATGACAGAACCACATGTCTCCTGTGCAATTCCCTCTCTCAGGATCAAGACACCAGACAGCAGTTCTGACAAGAAGAGCATACAGTATTCACTCATTCAACAAATATTTAGTGAGCACGGATCATGTGCCTATCATTGGGTGAGTTGCTGAATAGATGGCAAATGAAGCAGTTGACTCCATAAATACAAAGTCTTGTTCTCCTCTCTGAATTTTTGTATTTCCTAGTAGAGTAGATATGTGTTGTCTTTGTGCTGTGTTGTGCTAAGTCAGTTTAGTCATGTATGACACCATAGACTGTAGCCTGCCAGGCTCCTCTGTCCATGGGATTCTCCAGGCAAAAATACTGGAGCAGGTTGTCATGCCCTCCTCCAAGGGATCTTCCCAACCCAGGGATCGAACCCACACCTCTTCTGTCTCCTGCATGAGCTGGTGTGTTCTTTACCATTATCGCCAACTGGGAAGCCCTTCCATGTCTTTAGTTGTTTGTAATTTCCAGTGGTCATGTATGGATGTGAGAATTGGACTGTGAAGAAGGCTGAGTGCCGAAGAATTGATGCGTTTGAACTATGGTGTTGGAGAAGACTCTTGAGAGTCCCTTGGACTGCAAGGAGATCAAACCAGTCCATTCTGAAGGAGATCAGCCCTGGGATTTGTTTGGAAGGAATGATGCTAAAGCTGAAACTCCAGTACTTTGGCCACCTCATGCGAAGAGTTGACTCATTGGAAAAGACTCTGATGCTGGGAAGGATTGGGGGCAGGAGGAGAAGGGGACGACAGAGGATGAGATGGCTGGATGGCATCACAGACTCGATGGACGTGAGTCTGAGTGAAATCCGGGAGTTGGTGATGGACAGGGAGGCCTGGCGTGCTGCGATTCATGGGGTCGCAAAGAGTCGGACACGACTGAGCGACTGAACTGAACTGAACTGAATTCTGTCTCTCTTCTGGAACCAGAACTCAGAACTTTCTTTGAGAAACAGCCCCACTTCTGGGAATTTTTCTGGAGAATCTCCTCTAAGTAGAGCATCAAGTTTTCCTGGCTTTGATTTTACCTGTGGACTTAAAACTTGGTGTGTACATGGACATGGAGCTGTTGGCTTCCATCTTGCAACCTATGGGTAGATGTAAAGGATGCAGGCAACTTGAAGAAGCAGGCCAGGAAGTAGAGACCGCTCTCTGGATGGCCCTGGAGGAAGTCAGGTCTGTATCCCCTGCTATAGGGGCTCCCCCATTGGCTCAGAAGGTAAAGAGTCCGCCCGCAATGCAGGAGACTCGGGTTTGATCCCTGGGTCTGGAAGATCCCCTGAAGAAGGGAATAGAATGGCTTTCCCCTGCTGTGTATGCTCATAATTTTCCTTTGGAGCCTAATCCAACTTGACTTAGCTTTTCTGGTATTTGCAACCTAGAGTGTCTGAACTGCTGCAACTAAAATGGATTTTTTTCAGGACTATTTTTTGTGTGATTGAAAACAAGAATAGACCCATTAATATCTGTTCATGAATTGCTCAGTTTCCTGTTTTGTAAAAATGTGTTTTTTAGAGATTTTATTCTAATACATCTTTAGGTGTATAAATAGAATTCTCTAAAGTAAGTCAGATCATGAACTTAATGTTCTTTAGAAAAGTATTTAAATAATGCTACACCTAGTGAGCAGCTGCCAACTAAAGCTCAAAGAGCAGATGGAGAGAAGTATTCCAGGTTGTTCTCTTTGCCTTCTAACAAGTACCTGAGGAAACCTTCTAGGTTTGAGAAGCCTGGGTTGGGGCTTTGCATTCTCTGGACAGTATTGCTATGTGATTAGGAATTATGGTGAGGAGGAGCTGGTGAGGTTTGGAAGGTCTTGAGCCTCAAAACCAATCAGCTTGGAGTCCCAGCAGAGAGGTGTGCTCAGCTCCTGTAGGGTCAAGATATCCATGATTCCAAGATCCTGGGATGGAGATCACAATGAAGGTAGCAAAGGTTATCAGGTGAGGTGGAGGAGAGTTTGTTAAACTAAGCGCATCTCTTCACCAAGTACTGCTTGTCCTAAATATCTCTCAAATTGTCTTCTGGATTCCAACTGTCTTGACATTTTTGTCCAAATTCTCATCGTCACTAACCTAAACTAATGCAACAATCTCTTAATTGTTCTTCCTGCTTTTGTTTAATTGGAGGATAATTCCTTTACAGTGTTGTGTTACTTTCTGCCGTAGAACAATGTGAAGAAGCCATAAGTATACATACGTTCCCTCCCTCCAGAGCATCCCTCCTACTCCCCCAGCCCTCCTACTCGTCCTATCCCTCTAGGTTATCACACAGATAACAGTCACTCAGTTTTGAACACAGAACCTAGATGAGCTCCCTCTATTATATAGCAG
Organism: Redunca redunca; assembly: GCA_006410935.1. Taxonomy (NCBI): domain Eukaryota; kingdom Metazoa; phylum Chordata; class Mammalia; order Artiodactyla; family Bovidae; genus Redunca; species Redunca redunca. The sequence continues at coordinate 1,052,965 of SJYQ01104666.1, read as the reverse complement.
CGTCCCACTAGCTATCTATTTTACCTATGGTAACATATATGTTTCAGTGCTACTCTTCTTCCCCTTACTATGTCCACAAGTCTGTTTTCTGTGTCTGTATCTCTATTCCTGCCCTGCAAATAGGATCATCAGTCTTCCTACTTTTAATAGCATTTCCACCTCCAGGCACTGAGTCAGTCCATCACCCAAGCTGCACCTAAGTGGGCCAATCATGCTACCTATTTAGAATCCTTCTCACGAGTCCCATCACTTACAGAAGGTCCAAGATTACCATCAAGGTACAATTTGCCTCTATCTACCTATAAAAACTTTACCTCTAGTTCCCAGCACAGCCTAGGTTGCTTCAAGTATTTATGCCTGTGCTCCCTGCATTCTTTCTCTTTCAAAGTCTTTTGGGAAAAACCCTCTTCATCCTTCAAAACTAAGTCCAGATATTCCCTTCTTCAGGAGGCCTTTCCAAGAATCCTCTAATCTTCAAAGCCAATTCCTTCCTTCTCTGTTCTTTATCTATAATTTCTACTTACCTTTATCCTCTAATATCCTGCCATTATATGTTTGCCCTTCTATCTAAGTTTGAGTTCCTTTAAGACAGGAACAGTTTGGGGGCTACCCTGGTGGCCCAGTGGTTAAGACTTTCCTTCCAATGGAGGGGGCATGGCTTCAATCTGTGGACAGAGAGTTAAGATCCCACATACCTTGCAGCCAGAAAACCCAAGCATAAAAAAAGAAGCAGTGTTGTAACAAATTTGATAGAGACTTTTGAAAAATGGTTCATATCAAACAATCTTTAAAAAAAAAGATAGGACTAGTTTTTTATTCATTTTCTGTCTCTAACATCAAGTACAGTGCCTGATATATCGTAAATGTGGAAAGTTAGTCACTCAGTTTTGTCCAACTCTTTGTGACCCCACGAACTGTAGCACCCCAGGTTCCTCTGTCCATGGAATTGAACCCAGGTCTCCTACATTGCAGGTGGATTCTTTACCATCTGAAGCTACCAGGGAAGCCCTCAGTGAATGTTCAGTGAATTGAACAGATTGCATATGTCTCCAAGTCAGTGCTGAGTCAGTGATTTGGAAACAGTCATCCTGATAATCAGAAAGTGAAAGTTGCTCAGTCCAGTCCAAATCTTTGCAACCCCATGGACTATATTCTCCAGGCCAGACTACTGGAGTGGGTAGCCTTTCCCTTCTCCAGGCGACCTCCCAACCTAGGGATCAAACCCAGGTCTCCTGCATTGCAGGCAGATTCTTAACCTGCTGAGCCACAAGGGAAGCCCAAGAATACTGGAGTGGGTAGCCTATCCCTTGTCCAGCAGATCTTCCCAACCCAGGAATCAAACCAGGGTCTCCTGCATTGCAGGTGGATTCTTTACCAACTGAACTATCAGGGAAGCCCCCTGATGATCAGGGGTGAGATTAAAATTAGATTAAGATGAGACAGGAAATGGGCTTCCCCGTGGCTCAGTGGTAAAGAATCTGCCTGCAATGCAAGAGACAAAGGAGACATAGGTTCAATCCCTGAGTCAGGAAGATCCCTGGAGGAAGAAATAGCAACCCACTCCAGTATTTTTGCCTGCAAAATTCCATGGACAGAGGAGTCCAGTGGGCTACAGCCCATGGGGTTGCAAAGAGTCTGACATGACTGAAGCAGCATAGCATGCACCCACAAGATGGGAAATAGCTAAAAAATAGTGATAAAACTTTGCCTATATGCTGATATCTCCGCTTAAAAGTTATCTAATTTAATATGTAAAGCTTACTATGTCTAGCTTTTGCATTACAAATAATATATTGTGACTAATTCTGAAAAAAATATATTTATTAAGTGTGTAGATTTGAGTTGAAATCTCCATAGAACTCTCACACACTAATTTTGACTTATACCCAAACACCTTCTATCTAGTTTACTCTGGGAGAAAACAGGATTCCAATTACCTACCCTAAATTAAGTAAAAATGTCTGAGAGGAAAAGAAATTCTTAAAAAAAATTTTTTAAAGACATTCTTTAATCCTAATTATGCAAAACTAAAATTAACTAGTGGAGACAATCTAGATTGAATCCCAAAGGGTCAGAGTACAAAAAGGGAGAGAGCAAAGCTCCATTACCAGCCTGCCTTACCAATTCAGATGACTGGGTCCCTAGCAGTGATTTCCAGACAGTCTATAGCCCAGAGCCAGGGGCATGAACCAAAGGGCCCCTGAATTTTTTTCTGAGTCTACAGTCACCCAGCCCTGCTGGAGCTGGGTTGTGTTTTTTCCTAGTAACCATTAAAGTTACAGCATCACTCTAAACTAGCTGCAGTAAAAGAAGAAGAAAAAAAAAAAAAAAGCCAGTGAGAGGGAGCCTGAGATTGCCTTGTAAAATTGGCAAGGACTTTGAGTTGCTTTTTGCTGCTGCTCTTAAATTCAAGGCTGGTTTCTACGTTCCAGAAGCCCTGTTTTGTGACTGACTGACACTGGGGAGCAATGGGGCAATTTTCCCATGTTTCGCCCCTTCGTTTAGCAATTTCATTGTTAATATAATAAGATTAACCTTTCTGCTGCAGTGAGTGTGGCTTCTTCATGCCAAGGACACCATCCTGTTCATAAGTATAATAAATCCCCTTAAAAAAAAAAAAATCCAACAATCAAGAGACAAATGTAACAACCTGGAATTTCTGGATCCTCCACCAATTTAATTAGAATGGCAATGAAAGAACATGTGCCTAATTAAACTGTCAATCAAACCAAAATGACATGCATCCTATTTATACAAATGTTTACTCCCGTTTCTGTGGCTTGTATCAGTCCTTCTAGCCCAGGAGGCAGCAAGTGGTGATTAAAAAACAAGTGAGATGAGAAATCTCCACAGACTAAGTAATTTAGCTTTACTTGGCTGCTTACAATGCTTTTGATTATTTTATTTTTCATTAATACATTTTTATCTTTTTAATGTTGTGTTTCTGAGTGTGTTTAGTCGCTCAGTCGTGTCTGACTCCCTGCGGCCCCGTGGGCTGTAACCCGCCAGGCTCCTCTGAGGAATTTTCCAGGCAAGAACACTGAAGTGGGTTACCATTTGCTACTCCAGGGGATCTTCCAGACCCAGGGATCAAACCCACGTCTCTTACGTTTCCTGCATTGGCAAGCAGGTTCTTTACCACTACTGCCACCTGGAAAGCTTCATTTCTAATGAAAGTACAGATATTATACACACATGACTTGATCAGTTTCCCCAGACTGACGACATCTGTTCACTAAGACCAATCACAGAGCACGGTCGGCAACCCTGAAGTCCATGACTTACGCCTTCCGGTAATTTTCCCTCTCCTCCTAAGGGCAGCCACTGTCCTAACTTCACAGAGCTTAGTTTTGCCTTAGTTTCTGTGTGTTACATGAATGGAATCACTGGGAATGTACTTTTCAAAAGTCTGTCTTGCTAATATGATGCTAAGAGATTCACCCACAGTGCTTTCTTACTGCTGGGTCATGTGACTGTGTGGCTACACCACACTCCACACACCTATGATCCATTCCGCTGCCGGATCACATTGTTTGAGTTGTTTCCTGTTTGGGATATTATGGAGCTTCCCTGGTGGCTCTGATGGTAAAGAATCCGCCTGCAATGTGGGAGACCTGCGTTTGATTCCTGGGTCAGAAAAATGCTCTGGAGAAGGGAATGGCAACTCACTCCAGTATTCTTGCCTGGAGAATCCCATGGACAGAGGAGCCTGGTGGGCTACAATCCAAGGAGTCACAAAGAGTTAGACACGGCTGAGCGACTAACACTTTCACTTCTCTGGAGTATTAGGGAAGTGTGGCTATTAACATTCTAGTACATGCCTCTTGGTGATATACGTTCATGGGCTTATTGGGTTGTAATTTGCCATTAAAAAAAAAAAAGAATGAAATAACGTCATTTGCATCAACATGGATGGACTTAGAGATTATAACGCTAAGTGAAGTAAATCAGTGAAAGACAAATGCTTATATGCAGAATCTAAGAACAAATGAACTTATTTACACAACAGAAATAAACTCACAGACCTTGAAACAAACTTAGGGTTACCAAAGCAGGGGCGAGAAAGTGAAGTGAAAGTGTTAGTAGCTCAGTCGTGTCTGATTCTTTGTGACCCCATGGACTGTAACCCACCAGGCTCCTCAGTCCATGGGATTCTCCAGGCAAGAATACTGGAGTAGGTAGCCTTTTCCTTCTCCAGGGGATCTTCCCAACCCAGGGATCAAACCTGGGTCTCCCATATTGCAGGCAGATTCTTTACCATCTGAAGTGGGGGTGAGGGTAGGGATAAATTAGGAGTTTAGGACTAACAGATACACACTACTCTGCGGATGATAGATAACAACAAGGACCTATTATATAGCCCAGGGAATTATATTCAGTATTTTTTAATAACCTATAATGGAAAAGAATCTAAAAGAGAATATAAATACATCACTTTGCTATATAACTGAAACACTACAAACCAAATATATGTCAATTAAAAAGTAAAAATTAAAATACATAAATATGCATATACCCAGAATCTGACCTTCCTTTGGTTATTCTAATTCTAGATAACATGGCTCTTTCAAAAATTTATTCTTCTATATTTTAGCATTTTTACTACCCTTCCTTTGAAATTTTCTCATAACACCACTCCCTCTCACCATGCTGCCCCTCAACCTATTTGTCATGACATTACAGGTACTTGGTTTTGTAATTCCCTGGCCATTTTCTCTCCCTCATTTTAGCTTCCTGATCTTCTTGCTATTCTATTTCCATGAGAAAAAAATCAATGTTTTCTATGTTTTTTCATTTTTATCCATGTTTCACAAATGTGTACATAACAATGATGATATTGGGGATGATTTTAGGAAGAATATGGATGAATATTTCTTTTGTAATAGTTATTTTATTTTACTGTATATTAGACAAAATATAACTAGCACATAAAGCGTGAGATTTCACAGACATTATTGCCTAGATGAAGTGAAAAAAAAAGTTTAAGTCAGATTACAGTAAAATATTAAATAAACAATACTATAAGAGTTGAAATAGAGGGGGAAATGTAAGTAGTACAAAATTGAAGCTAAGGAAACGTATGTGGGTCTTCAAATAAAAAATGTTCAATGTTCTCTTTGAACACTTGTGATGGCCCCCTGGAGAGGTCCATTTGGATGGTGGTCCATCATAATTTTAACATTAATAAATAAATCTCAAAACAATTTCCCTCCCAAGCAAGTTCCTCTATTGACTCAATGATTCCACTATTCTAGAAGGCCAAGTCCAACAACTGGACATCATCTTTTATTCATCTCTCTCTTTTGTCCCTTTTATTCACTAAATTTTTAAATCCTAAAATGACTGTCACATTTACCCTTTCCCTTTTATTCTCATCAACATCATCCCAAGCCATGACCCAATTACCTCATACCCAGATCACTGTAATGACCTCCAAACTACCCTCTTTCTCTATCTAAATTCAATAGCTTTCTGCCAATGCCCTAAAATCAGCATTCCCATGCTAAAAGTCTCCAGTAACTTCCCCTGAAAGCAATGTCTAAGATCCCTAACCCCATGCTAATAATAACTAACATAGATTGAGTTTTCTGTGCTGAAAGCCTTAGAGGAATTTTCTCATTTAATCCTCATGACAACCCTATAAGGTAGATACTACAGATGAGGAAACTAAAGTTTAGAAGTTGAATGGCTTGCAAGAGCTAGTAAGTGGCAGACCCAGAATTCCATCTCAGATGTTGTTTTGTCACTCAGTCGTGTCCAACTCTCTGATCCCATGGACTGCACCTTGCCGGGCTTTCCTGTCCCTCACTGTCTCCCGGAGTTGGCTCAAACTCAGATGCATTGAGTCAGGGATGCTATCCAACCATCTCATCCTCTGCCATCCCTTTCTCCTTTTGCCTTCAGTCTTTCCCAGCATCAGGGTCTTTTCCAATGAATTGGCTCTTTGCATCAGGTGGCCAAAGGATTGGAGCTTCAGCTTCAGCATCAGTCCTTCCAATGAATATTCAAGGTTGTTCCCTTTAGGATTGACTGGTTTGATCTCCTTGCTGTCCAAGGGACTCTCAAAAGTCTTCTCCAGCACCACAATTCAAAAGCATCAATTCTTTGGCACTCAGCCTTCTTTTTGGCCCAACTCTCACATCCGTACATGACTACTGGAAAAACCATAGCTTTGACTATAGGGACTTTTGTCAGCAAAGTGCTGTCTGTGCCTTTTAATAGGCTGGCTAGGTTTATCATAGCTTTCCTTCAAAGGTGCAAGCTTCTTTTAATTTCATGGCTGCAGTTACCGGTTACAGTGATTTTGGAGTCCAAGAAAATAAAATCTGTCACTGCTTCCATTTTTTCCCCTTCTATTTGCCGTGAAGTGATGGAACAGGATGCCATGATCTTAGTTTTTTGAAAGTTGAGTTAAGCCAGTTTTTTCATTCTCCTCTTTCACCCTCCTCAAGAGGCTGTTTAGCACCTCTTCAATAGCCTAATGCTATCTTTCATCGAAACTGCCTATTGACAAATCCAACATTCTTTCTAGTTACGTGTTATCTTTGTGTCCTCTACTCCATTTCCTTTTCTCCCCTAATTTAGGTGAGTCTCATTCTTTAAATACTGGGCCTCTATCATGCTCCACCTAGGTTCCGATACTCTATTCTTCCCTGCCACATACACACGTTGCAAAACCACCTTCTGCTATAACAATATCCAAATTGTACCTTTCCTTTAGGACCTGACTCCAGTTTAGCCCCTTATTTTGACGCTAACGCCAGAATTACAAAATCACCCCTGGAAGAAATAGATAGCTGTACTTCCAGATTGAAAACTTATACACTTGGGCCCTAAATTGTTTCGCTTCAGTCCTAATGTGAACCTGGCTCTATGGACAAATTACTAGAAGGAAAGAAGGCAACACGCCCACCCCATCCTATGAACAGAATGTCCTTTCAAAGAAAGGCAAGTAGACTCAGTTCAAGGCATTTCTTCTCAACTTTTTATGTGTACAGGGCCTTTTTAGCTAATTCTTTGTGTTCCATAGACATTATATAATCATAATAACAGTGTGTGTGTGTGTGTTAGTCAGTTCATCAGGTCTGACTCTTTGTGACCCCATTGACTGTAGCCCTCCAGGCTCTTCTGTCCATGAGGGTCTCCAGGCAAGAATACTGGAGTGGGCAGCCTTTTCCTTCTCCAGGGGATCTTTCCGACCCAGGAATTGAGCCCAGGTCTCTCTCATTGCAGGCAGATTCTTTACCATCTGAGCTACCAGGGAAGCCCCAAACACAGGCTGGGTTCCAAATGTGCCAGTGTTTCAGAGACAGAGAGACAAGCATGAGCTCTGCCCACAGAAATCATGGCCTCGGTAAGCAGTTGGTCCACCAGGATTTGTTGTGCTTACTGATCTTTTTTCAATTGGTCATTTCATTCCTTGAGCTGTTGTCCACAGACAAGCTAGAAGAGAAATAGAGCTGGCAAAAATGAGCTGTCTCTTCTGTTCATTTTGCGTAATAAAAGGACACTGGGGGAAAAAACAAAAAAACCTTAGAATTAGATGGAAAGTTAGACATAATCTATACCCACCCCTTCATTTCAGAGATGGCAAAACTAAGACTCTCAGTTCAGTTCAGTCACTCAGTCGTGTCCAACTCTTTGTGACCCCATGAATTGCAGCACGCCAGGCCTCTCTGTCCATCACCAACTCCCGGAGTTCACTCAGACTCACGACCATCGAGTCCGTGATGCCATCCAGCCATCTCATCCTCTGTCGTCCCCTTCTCCTCCTGCCCCCAATCCCTCCCAGCATCACAGTTTTTTCCAATGAGTCAACTCTTCTCATGAGGTGGCCAAAGTACTGAAGTTTCAGCTTTAGCATCATTCCTTCCAAAGAAATCC
>SJYQ01104666.1:1033027-1044425 GCA_006410935.1 Redunca redunca | reverse complement strand
TTCACGTATTGCTGAAGCCTGGCTTGGAGAATTTTGAGCATTACTTTACTAGCATGTGAGATGAGTGCAATTGTGAGGTAGTTTGAGCATTCTTTGGCATTGCCTTTCTTTGGAATTGGAATGAAAACTGACCTTTTCCAGTCCTGTGGCCACTGCTGAGTTTTCCAAATTTGCTGGCATATTGAGTGCAGCACTTTCACAGCATCATCTTTCAGGATTTGAAAGAGCTCAACTGGAATTCCATCACCTCCACTAGCTTTGTTCATAGTGATGCTTTCTAAGGCCCACTTGACTTCACTTTCCAAGATGTCTGGCTCTAGATTAGTGATCACATCATCATGATTATCTGGGTCGTGAAGATCTTTTTTGTACAGTTCTTCAAAGTCACATGCCTAGTTGTATCTAACTCTTTGGGACCTCATGGGCTATAGCCCTTCAGGGTCCTCTGTCAGAGGGATTTTCGAGGCAAGAATACTGGAGCAGGTTGCCACTTCCTCCTCCTCTTGGGAATCTTCCTGACTCGGGGATCGAACCCAAGACTCCTGCATTTCCTGCACAGCAGGTGGATTCCACTGAGCCACCAGGAAAAAGTAACATAATGGTGATAATTAATGGCATACCTAGGATTGGAACCCAGGACTTTGAGCCATAGTACAACTCTTAAATCCTTAAAGCCACAGTGCAGTTCTTAAAACCACAAAGCTTTTAAATCCTAGCTCTCTTAATAGGGCTATAATTTTGCAAACATGGACACACTCTTCCCTTTCTGGGATTTAGTTCTTAATTCTGTAATGAGGCTAACATTGATGATTACACTAATTTTGAAGGATTATTATAAGAATCAAATAAAGTCAAGTGAAAAAGGTAGAGAGCAAGAAGCTAACACATAATAGTTGCTCAAAAGATGTTCTTTTGTTCACCCGAATAGTTGTCGGTGGACATCAAGAAGAATCTAACTGAGACATATCTTCAGAAGATGACTGAAACATTGAGGACCTAATCTTATGAAGTTTCTGAAAACCCGAGAGAGCCCTGAAATCAAGGTGGGGAGAAGGGAGGTAGATGTGAGAGGGGTGATGTTTAGTGGCAAACGTGTCCCCCTTGTTTGTTTTTTAAAAGAAAAGGTGTGACTGGGTGACTCATGAAACACTAATTAATTTTTTTTTAATTCTTTTCATCCTTGTAACACAAACAAACCAATTTTAGCAATGCTGAGCTTTCTGGAGACCCAGGAAAATAATTTTCTGAGTGCAACATTAATTGCTTTAAGAATTAATTTTATGTTTTAGATTTGTTTTTAAGATGTTAAAAGTGAGTGTTAGAGCTAAGTCTTAAGTTAGGTGACCCCTAACCCAGCAGAAAGAGGCAGAGCTGAGGAGAGGTGCTTGCCAACCATCCACACTGCGGAGTTCAGACCTTGGCCTCATTCTGGGTGTGTGCTTACGGTGACAGAGGCGCCTGACCCCGGGCAATGACGTCACATCCCATCTCTCTCCACAACCTGCTGGTGGTTCTTGGAAGAGAGTTTCTCTGAGTGCTGCTTCCTGCCCTTGTCTGCTTGTTCTGAAGCCTGCTAAGACTATAACACTTAGATGGGGTCTGTGAGTGCTGATATCAAGTGATCAGGAAATTTCTGATCTTGCAGAATGGTTTGAGTTTTTAAATTATGAAAAATGTATATGCATAAAAGTACAGAGAATCATTTAACAATTACCCATGGACCATTCAGATTTTCTGTATGTTAACTTTTTTCCTATAAGCTCTAGAAAAAATTTTAAAGCAAAAATTTACAGATATAATTGAACACTCCCAAAGGTGGCTCAGATGGTGAAAAATCTGCCTGTAATGCAGGAGACCGGTTTCTCTCTCTTGGTTGGGAAGATTCCCTGGAGAAGGGAATAGCAACCCACTTCAGTATTCTTGCCTGGAGAATCCTAGGGTCAGAGGAGCCTGGTGGGTTACAGTCCACAGGGTTGCAAAGAGTCAGACAGGACTGAGTGACTAGTACTTGCACTTTTTGAAATTTTTCTGTTGCCTCAAAGATAATCACCATCTTGAGACTGAGTTTTATCTTTATATCTGTACTGTTCATAGTTTTACTATGTATGTATTCACAAATAATATATAATATTAATTTGTTCTTGAAAGTTTTATATAAATCACATCATCTGCACAGGTATCTTTGTAACTTGCTGTTTTTCACTCAGCATCGTATTTTTGAGTTGTATATATGTTGCTACATTTAAATCTAGTTTGTTTTATTTTAATAGGCAATACTTCATTGTATGAATGGATTACACTTTATCTGTTACATTATTTATTGATAGACATTTAGCTTGTTTGCAGTTTTTTTGAGATTACTTAAGACTGTAATGAATATCCTTGATAGTATCTGCTTGTGAACATGTGCGAGATTTTCTCTTGGATATACATATAGGAATCCATCCCTGGATCATAAGGCTTGTATATCTCCAGCTTTACTAGACTTGGACCAATTCTTCTTCAAAGAAGCTGCACTGATTTACACTCCATTCTCCAGTTTATGACAATTCTTATCTCTTCTTCAGGGCTTGATGTTATGAGATTTAAAAAAATTTTCCTAATCAGGTGGGTATTAAAATGACTTTTCAAAAAAAAAATGACCTTTCCTTTAGAAGTTAGTCCTTGATCACTAGTTTGACACCATCTGTATTCTGGGTGACCTGGTTTACTAGCCAGACTGTTACCCTCCATGACTAACTGTTAGCAAGTGCTTATAAAGGAACAAATTAATTAGTTAATATATTTTCCTTGCTACTAACAAGGTTGCATGTTTTAAAATGTTTTTTGGCCATTGGAGCTTCCCTGGGGGCTCAGACAGTAAAGAATCCACCTGCAGTGTGGGAGACCTGGGTTCGATCCCTGGGTTGGAATGATCCCCTGGAGGAGGGCATGGCAACCCACACCAGTATTCTTGCTTGGAGAATCCCCATGGACAGAGGAGCCTGGTGGGCTACAGTCCATGGGGTCGCAAAGAGTCAGACATGATTGAGCAACCAAGCACAGCACAGCGCTGGCCTTTTGAATTTTCTTTTCTGTGAATTTCTTTTTTAATATTAGTTATTATTTTACTATTTTATACAATTTTAAAGGTTATTTTCCGTTCACAGTTATTACAAAGTATTAGCTATATTCCCTGTGATGTACAACATATCCTTGAGCCTAACTTACATCCAGTAGCTTGTATCTCCCTCTCCCCCATCCCTATATTGCCCCTAACACACACTGGTAATCACCAGTGTGTTCTCTGTATCTGTGAGTCTGCTTATTTTTTGTTATATTCATTAGTTTATTGTTTTTTGGTTCCACATGTAATTATTTGCCTATAAAACAATATATATAAGTATATATCTTTCTCTGTCTGACTTATTTCACTAAGTATAATGCCCTCCAAGTTCATCCATGTTGGGGCAAATGGCAAATTCCATTATCTTTTATGGGTGAGTAATATTCACACACACACACATAGTACACTTTTATCCACTCATCTGTTGATGGACACTTAGGGTGTTTCCATATCTTGGCAATTTTAAAAAATGACGCAGTGAACACTGGGCTGAATGTATCTTTTCAAATTATTTTATTTTTTTTATTTTTCACATATATATCCAGGAGTGGAATTGCTGGGTCATATTGTAGTTTTATTTTTAGATATTTGAGAAATCTCTATAATCTTTCCTACAGCGGCCATACCAATTTACATTCCCGCCAACAGTGTGCCAGTGTACAAGGGTTCCCTTTTCCCTTCATCCTCGCCAGCATTTATGTGTATTCTTTTTGATGGTAGCCATTCTGATAGCTGTGATGTGGTATCTCACTGAGGTTTTGACTTACATTTCCCTAAGGATTAGTGATATTGAGCATCTTTCACATGCCTGTTGGCCATCTGCATTTCCTCCCGGGAAAGTGTCTACTCAGTTCTTCTGCCCATTTTTAAATTGGGGCTGTTTGTTTTTTTAATGTTGAGTTGCAGGAGCCATTTATATATGTTGGATATAAATCCCATATCAGTCATATCATTTGCAAGTATTTTTCTCCCGCTCAGTAGATTGTCTTTTTATCTTGTCAATGGTTTCCTTTGCTGTGCAAATGCTTTTAAGTTTAATTAGGTCCCATTTGTTTATGTTTGCTTTACTTTAGGAGATGAATCCAAAAAAAATAAAATCCTTGCTGCGATTTATGTCAAGGCATGCTCTGCCTATATTTTCCTCTAGAAGTTTGATAGTATCTGGTCTTATATTTAGATCTTTAATCCATTTTGAGTTTATTTTTGTATATGGTGTGAGACAATAAGTGGTGCTGGGAAAACCGACAACTATATATAAAAGAATGAAATTAAAACATTCTCTGACACCATATACAAAACTAAACTTCTGTGTTTTTTTGTTCATGTCCTTTGCCAATTTATCTCTTGCCTTTTTTTTAAACATGTTTGTAGAAAAATATTTTTAATATTCTGGAAATGAATCCCCTGTTGACTATGCAATATTGATTTCCTCATTCCTGAACTCCATTATTTTTACGGGGCAGACGTGAATGTGCAAGCAGCATGGACAAGCACTGTAGTTCAGAGTTTCCCAGGCACAGGATGTGCTGGGCTGTCGCACTGGATCTGTAAAGCAACATGGTGGAGTGGCTGGAGTTCAGCAACCCTGGTTTCTAGCTTTACCTTGACCCTTGATTAATCCAAGCATTCTCAGGGCTCTTTTGCGCCATCTGTGAAATCATAATACGAATGTCAACCTCTATGAAAAGCAAATAAGATACATAAAATCACCTTTGAAAATGTTGTGCAAATGCTAGCCATTATTACTAGCAGCAACTCAAACATGAGATTATCATATTAGTCTGCTTGAGGTACCATAACAGAATATGATAGACTGGGTGGCTTAAACAATAGAAATGTATCTCCCCAGAGTTCTGGAGGCTAGAAGTTCAAGGTCAGGTGCCAGAGTGGTTGGTTTCTGGTGAGTAGTTTCTTCCTGGATGCCAACTTCTTGATGTATCTTTCCATGGTACAGAGTGAGTTCTGGGCCTCACCCTCTTCTCATAAAGGGACCAGCCCTATCGGATTAGGGCACTATCCTTGACTCCTTTTAATCTTTATCACCTCCTCAAATCTCCAGATATAATCACATCTGAGGTTAAGTCTTCAACATGAGGATTTGGGGGAGACACAATTCAGTCTGTAGTAGTCATGGGTACATTGATGTCCACATATTTATTTCCAAAAGGATCTAAATTTCTTAATCTTTCTACAGGGCTTGGAAGACCTAGTTATCTCTGACGTGCTCTATTGAAAAGTATTATTGTTATCAAACCAAAGGTTGATCATTTCTGAGACTCTCATTCAGAAGGAACAAACCCTGATGGTTGGTATTTTTCCCAGAACGTAAACTTAAAACTGATAAGGTGAAGAGACTAGAGCAGTACCATCCACTAGCGCTTTCCATGATATTAGAAATGGTCTATAAAATCTACACTGTCTAATACAGTAGCTCCTAGGCCCATAAATGATGGGAGAAGTGTTTTTGTTTTATTGGAGTTTGGTTGATTTACAAAGTTGTGATAGTTTCAGGTGTACAGCAAAGTGAGTCAGTTATACATAGGCATATATCTACTCTTTTTAAGACTTTTCCCATATAGGTCATTACAGAGTACTGAGTAGAGTTCCCTGTGCTATACAGTAGGTCCTTATTCATTGTCTGTTTTGTATACAGTAGTACGTGTATGTCAATGCCAGTCTTCCCATTTATCCCTTCCCCTCACCCCCCTGGTAACCATAAATTTGCTTTCTACATAGGCGCCTCTATTTCCATTTTGTAGATAAACGATTTGCAGCAAATGGGGGGAACTAGAGATTGTCATACTGAGTGAAGTAAGAAAAAGTAAAAACCAGAGCTGTGACTAGATGGACCTTTGTTGGAAAAATAATGTCTCTGCTTTTTAATATGTTGGTCCTTCTATGACCAACCTAGATAGCATATTAAAAAGCAGAGACAGTACTTTGCCAACAAAGGTCCATTTAGTCAAAGCTCTGGTTTCTCCAGTAGGTCATGTATGGATGTGAGAGTCGGACTATAAAGAAAGCTGAGTGCCAAAGAATTGATGCTTTTGAACTGTGGTGTTGGAGAAGACTCTTGAGAGTCCCTTGGGCTGCACTGAGATCCAACCAGTCTATCCTAAAGGAAATCAGTCCTGAACATTCATTGGAAGAGCTGGTGCTGAAACTAATATTTTGGCCACCTGATGCGAAGAACTGACTCATTGGAAAAGACCCTGATGCTGGGAAAGATTGAGGGCAGGAGGAAGAGGGGCCAGCAGAGGATGAGATGGTTGGAAGGCATCACTGACTCCATGGACAGGCGTTTGAGCAAGCTCCAGGAGCTGGTGATGGACAGGGAGCCCTGGTGTGCTGCAGTCCATGGGGTCATAAAGAGTCGGACACGACTGAGTGACTGAACTGAACTGAAAAAGACAAGAGAAGCCTGAAGCTCACATGAAAATTCCAAACTGGGGGAGGCATGTAAGTGTTAGAGAATGGCATAAATCAAGAGGGATGGGAAGTAAGGAAGGAAAAAAACTCAGGGGAACAGGCCTATACAAAGTACAGCAGCGGCACGTGCTTCAGAGGTCAAGCATTTGGAAAAAATCAAGTTTTTACCTTTCCCATTTTTCTTTTACTTTCAGGAAATCTGAGAAATAATCCTTAATGATAGAGGGTTTCCAGATTTATGATGGAGAGGCCCCCTTGGCAACCAGGCTGAACTAAAATCCAGCACGCCTGAAATGAGAAGAGAAAAAAGCATCTACTTGTTCCTTCAAAAGGTTTCAGCTTATAAAATGATTTTCCCAGGGTCCCAAATAGAAGCAGTTCACAGAAGGAGATTGGGGAGCACAGACAATTCAATTACCAGCCAGGCTGTGAGATCTGCCATGTTAGTCCCATCTCTATTTAGGGAATGTCAACAAATTCAAGATCCCAGAGCATGTGAAACTAAGAGCAATCATCAAATAAGGATGGTCCCCTAGGCTGGTCAATAAGAAAGAGAACAGTAACACAGATTTATGAAGGCCTTGATTCTGAATTATTTATCAAAACAGAAGATTAGACAGCTCCAAATCTGATCTGGAAACACAGGTTTGAAAATTCCAGCTTACTCACACAGTTTAGAATCTCAAACACTGGGACTTTTCTGGTGACTCAGTGGTTAAGAGACCAACCTTCTAGTGCACAGGAGATGATTTTCCTGGTCGAGAAAGTAAGATCCCACATACCACGGGTAACTAAGCACCCTAGCTACTGAGCCCACAACTGCTGAGACAAATCCAAGCAACGTAATGAAGACCTGAAAAAAGAAAGAGAAAAAAAATCTCAAAAGCGACTTCTTTAAACTCAGAATCCAAACTCTCAGCCATCATCTCATATCTTTGCCCCCACTGCCACTCACACACACTCAGATTGTATTTACTGTGTTTGTGATTTAGCCAATGCCTTTGTGTGCCTGACAACATAGGCGTTCAAATGATTAGAACCATCTATTGTGCTCAAATCAATAGGCTGAACCCACACTTACTTTTTAGCTCAGAAAAGGTTTTCCATTTTTCCCCGTTAATAGCCTTTAACATCTGCGCCAGTAACCATCAAGCCAGGATAAAATGTCCCTGAGTTTGAGCAGAGGGGTGAGACAGGAGCCATGGGGCCCAGACACTTTCATACACCTCACCAGAATCTTAAAAGTGTGGAGTCTCCTGAGGAAACCACATCCCCCAAGTCCCCACTCCTGAGTGAAGTCACTCCGTCCCTCCCTCTTTCACCATGCCCTCTCTGCCCTTGCCCCAAATCTCATGTATTCTTGTGGCCCTCCAAGGTGATGTCAGGATCCAGGTTTCCATGGTGATACAATCTGGACTCCCATAAGAGAGCCACAAAGCCAGGAGGAGTTCCAGTGCCTTTGCAAAAATTGTAACATTATTATTCACTCCATGGACTGTTACTCTTACTATTCTTTACAATGGGCTTCCCTGGTGGCTCAGTGGTAAAGAATCTGCCTGCCAATGCCTGCTAATGTAGGAGACATAGGTTCAGTCCCTGGGTTGGGAAGATTCCCTGGAGAAGGAAATGGCAACCCACATCAGTATTCTTGCCTGAGAAATCCCACGGACAGAGGAGCCTGGTGGGCTACAGTCCATGGGGTTGCAAAGAGTCAGACACGACTGAGCGACTAAACAACATTCTTTACAATACATGCTGATTCTCCTGTCTAAGAATCAGAATAACAGGTTAAGTCTGGAGAGTGATCCGCAATGAACTTCACATTTAGTTGGAAATGGATTCTAGGGCCACCCCACACAGCCCCCTCTTGGTCTTGGGAACATCCTTGAACCTCCCCCAGCCTCTCCTTTTCACCTATACTGTAGGGGATCATAATCATAACAGACCTATGGTTACTAGGGTACCTGAAAGAGAATTCTCCTCAAAGGACCACCACAGGCCCAGGTGGTCCTGACTCTGATTCCCTGGCTCTGTTAAAACTTACAGCAAAGAGTGAAGTGAGGTCCTGTTTTTCTCACCCACCCATCTCTCACCTAGTCTCAGGAACAACAGATCATAATAAGTTTAACACTATCCGTGGTGGCATTGGGGCATGTCTTGCACCTACAAATTTGAAAAAAGAAAATGAAAAAAAAAAAAAGGCAAGTCTCACTTGGGCTGTTACACTGAACAGGCAGAGAGGAGCTTGGGGGTGTGCAGCCTCTCCGCCCAGCCCAGTCTGGGTGTCTCTGCATCACTCCAGATGCCCTCACTAACTGGCTTTTCTAGTGACAATGTGGGCCCCTCAGAAGGTCCAGCTTCAGCTCTGTGAGGCCCACACCTCCTCCTGGGTCACACTGATGCCTCAGCTCATCTCTGAAATCCAACGTGCCCCCATCTGACCCACAAAGCTACACACCATGCACCTCCTGTTCTGCGCTCTTCACCTTGTTGATCTCCAGGCACCAGGTGAGGTGGGTGGGTGAGGTAGGTGGGAGGTAGGAGTGACTCGGTCTTACTTTTTAAGATCATGTCCCAGGGAAGCAGAACTCTTTTTCGGAAGACTTGGCCCCTGTTGTCCCCACCTCCTGTTGATGCCGAATCCAGCCTCTGTACCCTGACTCAGAATTAAATCTCAGAGACAGAGTTCTGGGTGAAGCAGAAAAGAATAGCTATATTGCTTTGCCAGGCAAAGAGGGGCACAGTGGGCTAATGCCCTCAAAACTGTGTCCCAGGGACTTCCCTGGTGGTGTAAGGACTAAGACCACACTCCCAGGGCAAGGGTGCCTGGGTTCCATACCTGGTCAGGGAACTGGATCCCACATGCCACAATTAAGAGTTTGCATGCCACAGCTAGGACTTCCCTGGTGGTTCAGTTGGTAAAGCGTCTGCCTACAATGCGGGAGACCAGGGTTCAATCCCTGGGTCGGGAAGATCTCCTGGGAAGGAAGTGGCAACCCACTCCAGTATTCTTGCCTGGAAAATCCTATGGATGCTGGATCTTGGCAGGCTACAGCCAATGGAGTCGCAAAGAGTCGGACACGACTGAGTGACTTCACTTTCACTTTCATTTTCATGCTACAATTAAAGATCCTGCATGTTGCAAATAAGGCCCGACGTAGCCAAATAAAATAAACATTAATACAAACAAGCAAACAAAAAACCTCAAACTATGTGTCCTGACCTGGATAGAGTAGTGAGAAGTTTTATAGTAATGGTTCAAAGAGGAGGGTGTGATCAGCTCATGGACATTCTTCTGATTGGTTGGTGGTGAGGTCAGTGGGCGTGGTCATCATCAACCATCTGGTTCCAACTGGTCTGGGCTCTTCCTGCTTGCCTGCGGCATACCCTTAACTTCTCGCCCCTGGAGGGAGTTTCCCCGGTATCTGCCAAACAGCATATCGCTTGAGGTGCAGGACCTTTCCCCAAGAATGTACTATTGTTTCTCTGGACTCTTCCTCCCTTGTCTCTGCATCCCCTCCTTTCCCCTAATCAACATCCTTTTGAACCTGTCCATTGGAATTCGGGGAGGCTCCTGGGAACTGAAGGAAGCCTATTTCCTATAATCAAGACCCAGGGAACACTGGAAGTCTTCCAAGCAGGACGGCGTTCCCCCCAGCCCACCCCCGCCCAACAGGGTCCTGCTGGGTTTCACTATCACAAGCTTTGGCTTTTTAACCAATTGATGGTCGATGGCTTGCTTGGTGACTTTTCCTGGAGGTTCCTGAGACCCTGCAGGAGCTTCCCCCGTGGCTCAGCAGTAAAGAATTCACCTGCAATGCAATGGGCAGGAGACAAGGTTTGATCCCTGGGTCTTGAAGATTCCCTAGAGAAGAAAATGGCAACCCACTCTAGTATCCTTGCCTGGGAAATCCCAGTCCATGGGGGTCTCAAAAGAATCAGACTCGACTGGGCAACTAAACAACAACAATCTGAGACCTTGCAGGGCTTGAACATGCTAGAAATTCTGTCTGTGCTGAGCAGGGCTGTGACTATCTACCGGTGAGAAACAGGAAGAGACCCTCTGAAGAAGCCCTGCAAGGCAGGGCTAACACCCAGCGGCAGAAGGAAAGAGTCATGAAAACTTGCCTTGGAGTGAGCCGAAGAAAGAGAAAACCAAAGACAGGGGCTTTTAAAACAAAAGATGGTGCATTTGAGGTAGAATATGCTTCAGAGTATCACTGCACACGGGAGACTTAGAAGAAATTCCACAAAGGCCTGAATGTGAAAGTATCAGAATCAAATGTTTAAAAAAAAAAAAAAACGGGAAAATCAAGTAACAAAATAATCATGGGTTTTAGAAAAACTGAGTTGAATGTCTCCTTAGATTTTCTTCTTAATTGGCTAAAAAATGGATGTATTACATAACTTTCATGTATTAATAACTTTGCTTTTACGGAAGCCTGGCCACCAGCCGTGATTCACGAGCCCATCCAAAGGGCCAGTGCACAGTTGCCGATGAATACTCACCCCAGTCCTACATACCTACAGCCTGCAGGCAGGCTGCTCCCAATGGCAAAGCTGCAAGTGGGAGTCAGAGCTATTTTTCCCCACGCATATGTTGATATGCAGCAAAGCGGACAGCCTTGCTCTGTGCAAGCTGTCCTATTGAAGGCTCGTTTCCTGTCAATCTTCCTTTTTTTTCCCACAAAGCTTTAATTTTTTGCCACAGCACTTTCTACATTTTAGTTTCCTGCAAACCTCAGGAAATAGACTGAAATTAATATCGTCAGATGCTTCTAAAAGTGCTGGCTTGGCGGCACTGCAGAACGGTTTCAGATGCCATTTTGGGATTAAAATATACCAGTTATGCCCACCCCCCCA
>SJYQ01104666.1:969931-1032909 GCA_006410935.1 Redunca redunca | reverse complement strand
AGATGAAGAGACAAACTGGAGAGCAGAGGACAGCGCCCCTCAGCCGGGCCAGCGGACGACAAGACCCCTCAGTCTGGTTTTCCTTGCAGATCTTTCAAGCTTCCAGGAAGACATCCCTGCTCTAGGGCCTCCAGGTCTGACTCCAGCAAGAAGCATAAAGTGTCACAAGAAAAAAGAGGTGGAGAGATGAATTATTAGCTCTGCCTTCCCACCAGGCTTCCCTGGTGGCTCAGACGGTAAAGCATCTGCCTACAATGCGGGAGACCAGGGTTCAATCCCTGGGTCAGGAAGATCCTCTGGAGAAGGAAATGGCAACCCACTCCAGTATTCTTGCCTGGAAAATCCCATGGGTGGAGGAGCCTGGTAGTTTACAGTCTATGGGGTCTCAAAGAGTCAGACATGACTGAGAGACTTCACTTCACTTCCCAACCAGCAGTGACTGGGCAGAGGAAGCATCCTATGCCTAGCTTTCCTCATGTCTCTGGCCCTGAGAAGCCCAGGCCGGGGGTCAGACGGACTTAATGTTGAGGCCCCGTTGTGCCCTGACTTTCAGCAGGTCCCTCCTTCCCAGATCACAGCTTCTCTGTCAGTCCAACATAGAGAGATGAATCTCCCCTCCCTCCCTGTGCAAGGATGTCACAGTGATAAACTCCTAACAATTATGCAAACATACTTTGGGTTCTTGAGGGGGAGAGCATGGCATGAAGCGAAGTTATTTTTGTTATCGTTGGCTTCTGCATCTATGACTTCCTAAGAGTGTTACATGAGGCCACGGTATTACAGCATCTCCAGAAATCTATGTGAAATCTTTGTGATGTTGAAGAATGCTCAGTCCTTTTATGCTCTTTGGATTTTTTCACCTTTGGGATCCGTCAGCAGCAACTTCTCCATCGTCTATACCACAGAGCCTCTGTCTAATCCATCCGGGAGACGTATGGATTGAACAGCCAACTCCTCTTCCTGTCTGTCCACACCTGGGATTCAAGTCCTCAGCATCTTCTCTGTCTCCAAAACCAACAACCTTGTCTCTGATGTTTCTGCTTCCTGCATTCGCTATTCAGCCATCCTCCACATCACCTCCAGCTATCTTCCTAATATGTCACTCTAGCTAGGAAACCTCAGTGACCCTCCAGAGATCTTCTAAGAAGATCTCATATATATTTTATATATGAGAACATTGGAAAGGCTAAGGGAATCACCCAGAGTCACCTTACCAGCCAGGGGCAGAGCTGGACCGAAAGCCAGATTAGACTCCCAAATCCTAGGTGCAGACTATTGCTCACTGCGTTCTGAATACAGCTAGACTAGAAGCACAGGCCCTAATCCCAGGCCTACACTATTGCTTGTCAGTTTTCAGGGGTACCTCTTAACCCGCAGAATAAACTCAAGCCCTGGACCACTCTAGGCAGCTTCACAGAATAGAAATATGACTATAGAGTCTTAAAAATTGGGGCTTTTTTCCCCCACAGAATGAGAAGGCAGGAGGAGTTTCAAAGCGGATGCTGCTGCCCCAGGAAGTCATCTTGGATCCAAGTTCCTTGTCATGCTCTCCTACACCCGAATCATTGCTTCATGGTCACAGGATGCCTGCTCCACCTCCAGGCCTCAAGTTCATGTTCTAGACAGGAAGAAGGAGAGAGGTGCAAGGGCAAAAGGCATAGACCAGGTGAGTCCTTTTTCTTTTTTTTTAAAGTTTAAAAAAATTTTTTTGACCACCGCATATGGCATGTGGGATTGTGGTTTCCCAACCAGAGATTGAACCCACGCCCTGTGCATTGGAAGAGCAGAGTCTTAATCCCCAGACTGCCAGGGAAGTCCCAAGGTGAGTCCTTTTTGTCAGTCATCCAATGGTTTTCCCAGAAGCCTCATCAGGGAGGCATCTGTGTACATGGTGAAGGTGAGAGTTAAGTCATGTGATGTCCCTCTAGCTGCAAGGGAGGTGAAGAGGTTCACAGTTTTAAATCCACATAATGTCACGCTGAAAAAAAGAGGTTCTGTCAGTAAGGAGAAAGAGAAGCAGGAATATGGAGCATACAACTGGCAATCTCAGCCACATATAGGTTAGTGTTGACCTTCACACACGCTACAGGCCCACGCCAGCTGACTTTCCTATTCTCACTTCCTCTCACCTCGGCCACTCACTCATGACCCAGCCAACCCAGGACACCCTGTGCCCTTCCCAAGCATGATGGGGGTTCGGGGGACTTTCCTGCCTTGCTGCTTTTACACACCTGGTTGCCCACCACTTCTTTAAAACCCAGTTAGCATATCACTTCATTTTTCCTAATGCTCGCAGTCAAAATTAACCTCCAATTCTTCTATTCACCAATAACATATTGTACTTATCTCTATTAAAGCACTAATTACATCCCACTCTGAAATATAATTTGCCAGGCACGTATCTGCCTCATTCAGCAGAATGTAAGCTTCGAAAGACCGAGGACCCTATCTTGTTTATCTCCATATCCAGTACGATGTTTAAAACGCTGTTATGTTCTACACTAAATGCCTAAGTGTTTAAAACTGGAATTTTTTTTTTTCCTTTTGCATGCATGGCTAAGGATGGGTGAAAAGGAACACCTCACAAAGCTGTGAAAGTAAAGTTGTTGTGATCTCCCACCTCCCTAGCATAGTCTGGTACTACTCTCTTTGGAGGCAGAAGGATGAATTTTGGAACTCTCTTCCAGCCAGTGGACTCTATGATGGTGTTAACGCCCAAAGGATCAGTGACTGGTGGTTTCCGCTGCGTCTTTCAAGCTCTAAACACACTAGGGTGACTCAGACAACTGTTTCTTCGCCCTTTTGGTTTAGAACCTGAGCCTCACGAAACTCTGCCTGTGTTGATTTCCAGGCTGAAGCTCCATCAGGCTGAAGTGATGGCTGTTCCCTGCACCCTCCTGACCTCCACCACCACCACCAGGGTTTACTTTCCGACGATCCCCACTCAGCTCTGTGGCCTGATGAGCTGACTCTGTGGGATTCAGATTCCTCTTCCTTCCATTTTTCAGTTGCATTCGGCCACCAAGAATCACCAGAGATGAGAACAAAGGAGGAGAGAGAGGGGTGGAAATAATTTTTCCGCTGTTCCCTTTCTGCTGCAGAGCTGGGCTGTGACACTGGTAGCATCCTGCCCCTCCAGGATTCAGCTCCTGCCAGGGGGCCCCGGCCCCCTGCCTTCAGTTCACAAGGCTCCACTTACCCAGGTCCCTTATCTCTGCTTCAGGGCTGGACTGGGGGTGCTAATGATCTTAACCACTGTTCCACCTCCCTGCATGTCTCAAGATCACCTCTTATTGGGTCCCAGAATCCAGCCCAACCCTCTGTACACAGTCTATGAAATTTCCTTCCTTAACCCATCTGAGTGTATTTTATCTTATGCCAGGATACAGACTGGCGTGGCTGCCAAGGCCCTTGCTCCGTGACCTGCATTAAAGTCTTCAATGTGATAAGGACTATTCAGAATTTTGAAATGGCTCCATGAACACGCCATCTACGGCAGTCTCCAGAGAAGCCCAGCTTGTGTTTCCCTTGTTCTCTGAGGACGAAGGGAACCTTCACTGAAGACCCGATGGCTATCTGTATCCACAACCGCATTACACTTGCATGTTTCAGAATGAATCACTTTCTCGGATACAAAAACGTTTGTCCTATCTGATGGGATGGCCTGTGTTTGGGGAGATGAGGGGAGGGGTGGGGATAAGAGTCCAGTGGATATTCAAGTCTCTGATTAATTATGTGTAGAACCAAATAAGGTAAACTATGCTTCCCCCAAGACCTTCCTGTCTAGAATTAAAGGGTTTGAATGTCAAGAAAGCTATCAGACAGTGACACTCTAAACTCAGAATTAATCCTTTTCTGCTTTGTGTGCATTGGATGTTTGATAAGATGGTAGCTTCCAAACTCTCCCCAGCACAGGCCTCCAAGAAGCTCAAGCCTGCAGAGAGCGAGCAGAGGCGTGTAATTAGTCTCTTCCTTTCTCTCTTTCTTTTCTTCCTTATTTTCCTTGTCCATCCCTCCCTCTCTCCTTCCCCCACTTCCTTCCCACTTCTTCCTTCATTTCACTCTTTCTTTCCTCTTCCTTCTGAAAAGGGGCAGCGATACCCTAAAAGAATACGACGAAACCACTGGTACACTTTTGCAAGTAGAAAGTGATGAATACGTGTAGACTTGAGAGTAGTCAGTTCGAGGTCACTGCCATCTTCCTCCCTGAGGCCAGCCAAACATCCTTTACCTAAAAGTGTCGAGGGTTCCTCTTTCCCTTCCCTGTGTTTGGACCAGATTTAAAAACACCTGGAGACTCAGTGTAGCTCCTGTTCTCTCCTGCTCCCTCACCTTTTCCCTTCTGCTCTTTTTCCCTGACCACGATAGCAATTACCGCTTCCCTGGGAGGCTGGATCAGATAGGGATGAAAAAAGCAAGTCTTGCCTTGGAAAGCTGAAGACAAAAGGAAATGAATGCTTCAATTTCTGCTTCCTTCAGGCATATTAAAGCAGACTATCACTGGGAAAAATCTCTGAGATATATTGTTAAATTCAAAGAAGATATAATTGCAGAATAATGTACATCATGTGTGATTCCATTTATGCATTTGTGCTCAGGCTGCTTGCTCGTTTATATGTACATAAACTCATAGCACAAAACTCCAACTGCTAATAGCAGTTACCTCTGGGAATAGATTTGGGGCGAGGGTTGGTGAAGGAAGGTGTTCACACTTTATATATGTTTCCAGAATATTTGGTTCTGTAAAATGAGATTAACTTCTTTAGTTTTTGCTTAGATAAGTAATATATGGATTCAATCACAAATAGTGAATTCTTTAACAATCTTTTTTAGGTCTTTTCTTTTCCTTCTGTGCTACCAGGAAGAACCAAATTAATTTTCTCTAAGTTTTAAAAATTGAGATTTCTTCACTTGAAATACATCCTCTGTCATTTCGGGGTGTCATTGTGCTTCCTGATCATGATTTAAAATAGGTTGTAATGAATCATCTTCCACAGTAAGTTTGACTAAGTCAAGTGAAAATGGTTCAAAGGAAATCAAAATTATGAATTAATCTCCTCCTCTATCACCACGATGATGCCTCTCCTACTGAGTTTTATTGCTTATGTTCTGGAAGGTGGAACATGGGAAGAGAATAAGAAACCGCTGGAGTCAGGGTCCCTGATTTAACTGGGACTCCATGGGGTCGCTAAGAGTCGGACACGACTGAGCAACTTCACTTTCCCTTTTCACTTTCATGCACTGGAGAAGGAAATGGCAACCCACTCCAGTGTTCTTGCCTGGAGAATCCCAGGGATGGGGGAGCCTGGTGGGCTGCTGTCCATGGGGTCACACAGAGTTGGACACGACTGAAGCAACTTAGCAGCAGCAGCAGCAGCATGTCAGGTTTGAGCCCTAGCTCTTCAGGCTGCATTGGGCCCATTGTAAGACTCCCCTGCCTATTCGGCCGACAGTGAACGCTCCCTTCTCAGAGTATCTGTATCTTGCAGCCACTTTCAGCTTCTCTCAAGGGCTTATACTGTTGTCCTATATGTCTCATGAACCATGACAGGCTCCTTGAGGACACAATGTAAATCTTTTTCATCTCTGCATTGCCAGAGCCTGCGCCTACTGCCTGACACAAAGTGGATGCTCAATAAATATATGTCACCTGCACATCTGAATGAATGGATGAATGAATGGTTGGCTGAATCAACCATGAGTCTTGTGTCTCCAAATGCACTGGAAGGGACTTGAGGACAGGAGCCTGCATCTTAAATCTTCTGCACCCAACAAGTATTTCTTGATTGACTTCTCCTATTTTATTTTATTTGTTTATTTTTGTTTGGCTGAGCTGGGTCTCCATTGCAGCATGCAGACTTTCTCTAGTTGCATCATCCAGGGCCTTCCCTAGTTGCAGTGCAGTGCCTCTAGGCTCACCAGCCTAGTAGTTGCAGCACACAGGCTTAGTTGCCCCGCAGCATGTGTGATATTAATTCCCCTACCAGGGATCAAATCCGAGTCCTCCTGCACTGGAAGGCAGATTCTTAACCACTGGACTACCAGGGAAGTACCCCATGTCTCCTATTGTAAAGGATAATACCAAAAATAGTTACAGAGATTTATATCTTGATTTTTTTTTTTGCCAGCCTATTGACAAGCTGGCAAAAAGAGGAGAAGAGATGTGTTTTCCCCTCATCTTGTAGATAATTCCAATGAGGCACAGAAAGGTGAGACAGCTTGACAAATGAGGAGAATGGAAATGCACCTCCTGACCTTTCCAAGCTCCTCTCCGGGACCCACCCTTCTGGCCCCCTCTAGAGCCCAGTGTTTTCTGACTGTGGACTTCCCCTTCCTGCCAGGGAGTATGCAGAAGCTTGGTAGAGAGCCTAGTGAGGGTGCTCTCTGAATTTCAGGTAGTTTAAGTAGAATGTTGCACTTCATAATTAGATGGTAATAGCATAATTATTTGAAGGCGCCTTATAATTACATCCCTCCTCCCCAAGCTCCTTTAGCTTCTTCAACTGGGATCTTGGTTCCTGTCCCCTTCCTGTCCTACATCAATGCCATGCCACTGGGCCACCAGTGTTTACTGGGGATGGCTGTACCGTAATAAGGGAGGAACCTCCAGTGGATTCTCTCCAAAACTCAGAACTCATGGGCTCTCACTGCTACCACGTGGCAAACCCTACTTCAAATCACTTTGTACGTGGTGCCAGATAAAAGAGATGGGAGGTTGACAGAGTACTGGGAAGCCGCTAAATCTAGATGACTCTTCAACATTTATCTCAAAGAAAAAGTCCATGACCTCAGTACACCCTGCTGAGGTTCTCACCTCACTAAGCAATTCTCTCCTTATTTTGTAACCCCCATTTCCATGATAAAAAGATTCCCTATTGGTTAGCCTTGAAATAAAAGAAAAATCACCATCATCTCCTCCACCAACAGAAGAGATGGGTGCTTTTCCTTTCTCTCGAGGTGGAATATAGCTCCAAACCGATAGTCTCGGAGCAGGAAACACAGTCATATATAAGGGCAGAGAGTGCAAATGACAGCTCAGGTGGAACAGCAAGGCGACTCGCAGTCAATAGCACACATCACCCACTTCAAAAAATGGCTGACTCAGTGAACACCCTGTCTCAAGAAAGAAAGGGACCAAGGGAGTCATTAATGAAACCAAGAAACTCAGTTTTCCATCTCATTCCAAATATGGATTCACTGTACTCCTTTCCATCCAGGTGGGTGAGTTCATGTTGTATGGAATTTGTCTGCCTTCACTGAAAACTCTTGTCAGGCAATGAATTATTCCAAGTAAATTAAGTGTATCGATCCCCTCCCCTTTCTGACACTTTGCAGATATTGCTATCAAATCATGCCCCGTGCAAGTGTCAGTTTTTGCCACAGACATCTGAAGAGGGGAACAAATATTCTCTTGAATTTCTCAGAGTCTAACAAGTCCTCGTGGGGGTCTAATAAGACTTGAAGGAACCAGGTGATGACATAACCCTAGCATGAGATGGGCTGTTTACAGTGGAGAGCTAGCATGCTTGGCCGAGGAGAACAAGGTCATGGCTGTATACTTCTCTGTATTTATCAGGTAATATCAGATCACAGTCATGGGTTGTATCTTAACTCTGGCCAGTTTTCATACAAATGCCAAGTGGACCAGAGAGATCAGACCACAGAGTATGAACAGAAATTGTGAATCTATGACAATTCCAGGAAAACAATCAGGCTATATACCCTATGAAGAGGATGTAACATAAAACTTTATAAACCGTAAGGCAGCACCCTCTTTCAAGGTGAAGTCAGGCATCATTTTGTTAAGGACTTGCTTCTTTTATGTTAATTCTTCTTCCCAGATGACCAGAGTCATCCTTTTCTAAATAATAAATTCCTAATTCCAAAAAAAAAAAAAGATCTTTCTCAGTCTTATCTAATTGAGCGTTGTTTGTTTTAATTTTTTTATTGTTTTGGCTAAAAACTACCCTATTAAGGCTGTTGAATATATTCAAAGGATGAATTGTCTAAGATGAATAGTCTGGCCCAGATAGCTAACAAATGTATCCTATAAAGTGTTATTTTCATCCACATTGAAGTCCCTTATCACACACTGAAATTCTTATGGATGAAAGGATAGAATGTCTGAATTTGCTTCAAAATAATCCAGTGAGGTGGGAGGAGGATGGAGGATTAGTGAAGCGGACTGGGCCATGGCTTGATCATTGCTGAGGCTGAGTGATGGTACAGGGGAGTTCTGATCGCAATGGTTCTCAAACCTTAGCATGGGTCAGAATAATCAGGAAGGCTTGTTAAAATACACAAGCCGAGCACCACCCCAGAAATTCTAATTCAGGAGATCTGGGTGGAGCCAACAATTTGCAATTCTAAAAAGTCCTCAGGGGGATTTCCCTTGTGGTCCTGTGGTTAAGAATCTGCCTGCCCAAGCAGAGGACACAGGTTGGATCTCTGGTCTGGGAAGATCCCACATGCAGTGGGGTAACTAAGCCCATATGCCACAACTATTGAGCCCTCGTGCCACAACTATTATTGGAGAAGGCAATGGCAACCCACTCCAGTACTCTTGCCTGGAAAATCCCATGGACGGAGGAGCCTGGTTGGCTACAGTCCATAGGGTCCCTAAGAGTTCGGCACTACTGAGCAACTTCACTTTCACTTTTCACTTTCATGCATTGGAGAAGGAAATGGCAACCCACTCCAGTGTTCTTGCCTGGAGAATCCCAGGGACAGGGGAGCCTGGTGGGCTGCTGTCTACAGGGTCGCACAGAGTCGGATGCGACTGAAGCAACCTAGCAGCAGCAGCAGCAGCCACAACTATTGAGCCTTTGTGTCACCTGCATGCCTAGAACCAGTGCTTCACAAGAGTAGCCACCATGATGAGAAGCCCATGCCCCACAGTGAAGAGTAGTCCCTACTCGCTACAACTAGAGAAAAGCCCATGCACAGCAATAAAGACCCAGCGCAGCCAAAAATAAAAGTTTTAAAAAATAAAGTTCTCAGGAGAGGCTGATCCTGCTGGCCTGGGAACCCCATGTTGAGAACCATTATTTTAATCTATTTTCTCTGTTTTTTTATACATTTCTTTAAAAACCAAATGGGACTGAACTGGACTGGCATAACAAAGCAAGGTGGAGGAAAGGAATTTCTACTTTCCTACTTGTTCGGAATCTCAGACAGAAGCAAAAACTTTAAAAAAGCAGAAAAGAAACACAGACAAGAGGAAAAGCGCTGAACCATCAACACAATTTAAGCTGGACTGCACTTGGGAAATATTAATGCTGGTTTTCTTCCTTTACTCTGATCCTATATCTATATAACAGTTATGGAGTATGCTAGCTTCTCAACTGCTTGGGACTGTGCCTTTAAGCAAAATAAATAACCAGAATTTCTAACTGCTTTTTTTTAATACAAGAGTGAGAGCTAGGCTGGGGTTTATATAGATTTATGACATCACTTTGCATCTTTGCCTGAGACTCAGTTTGGTTTTAAAATGTACAGTCAAGAAATCTTTTCCTTAGATCTTTCCAACGTACCTAGCTAGTTCCGGAAAGTAGATGTGGGGCTTTCTGCAACTAGTTGAGTCTAGACGCATCAGATGATGCAGAAAGAAAGTTTCACACTTGAGATTGAACAGTCACAAGGAGGCGAGCAGGACCTCTGATCTAATTTCATCTTATTTTAAAACCCTCATTTAGCCAACAATGACTGCATGCTAAGCATTGAGCAATAGACTCTGGGATATGCAAAAGAAAAAAAAAATTCCAACAAATGGTCCTTGACCTTGAAGAGCTCACATATAGTTTAGAAGGTAGACATGTAAGCAAATATAATAGTAATTGTTATAGAGGAACCACGGTTGTTATGAATACGCTGTTCATTTTCAACTAAGGGGAGAAAGAGGTGAAGCAAACAACTCACGGATGACAGTTCAGCTGGTTCTGAAGTGGTGAGCACCTGTCTATCAGCAAAGAGATGTGTCAGGGAGAGGCACCG
The DNA here is from genome assembly GCA_006410935.1 of Redunca redunca. Classification (NCBI taxonomy): domain Eukaryota; kingdom Metazoa; phylum Chordata; class Mammalia; order Artiodactyla; family Bovidae; genus Redunca; species Redunca redunca. The sequence continues at coordinate 1,022,916 of SJYQ01104666.1, read as the reverse complement.
GAGAGGAAGCCGTGGAAGAGAGGTGCGGGAGAGTCAGAGTGGCTGCTGACTCTAATCAATAAAGAGTAATTTGACGGGATTAAAGTGTGGGCTGTGAAGGAGGGGGCTGGCGATGGGGCAGAAAAGGTACGTTTGCTTGGTGTGCCCTACACACGGTGATAGAAAGTTTATACTCTCTCTTGGGGACCATGCACCCCAAGGTGGTGTAGGGGGAAGATTGCACAGGGCTGAATTTTGAACAGACAAATGCGGTAGGTTAGACAGTGGCGATGGAGAAGGCAATGGCACCCCACTCCAGTACTCTTGCCTGGAAAATCCCATGGATGGAGGAGCCTGGTAGGCTACAGTCCATGGGGTTGCTAGGAGTCGGACACGACTGCATGACTTCACTTTCACTTTTCACTTTCATGCATCGGAGAAGGAAATGGCAACCCACTCCAGTATTCTTGCCTGGAGAATCCCAGGGACAGGGGAGCCTAGTGGGCTGCCATCTACGGGGTCGCACAGAGTTGGACACGACTGAATCGACTTAGCAGCAGCAGCAGTAGACAGTGGCGAAGGACTTCCTTAGTCTGTGGACCAGGCAATGAGTTGAGGGAGCCATGAGTTCAGGCAGACATGATGACAACGTGGTCGAGGGCTCCTTAGTTCAGAATATTTGCACAGGAAGCCGCTTGCTAGCATGTTGGTAGGCTTCCCTCATAGCTCAATCGGTAAAGAATCTGCCTGCAATGCAGGAGACCAGGGTTCGATTCCTGGGTTGGGAAGATCCCCTGGAGAAGGAGGCTACCCACTCCAGTATTCTTGCCTGGAAAATCCCATGGACAGAGGAGCCTGGTGGGCTATAGTCCATGGGGTCACAAGAGTCAGACACAACTTAGCGACTAAACCACCACCAGCATGTCAGTAGAAAAGTGGGTATGCATGTGTGTGTTTGTGTGTAGAGGTTTTTCCTTTTTTAAGTCTTTATTGAATTTGTTACAATATCGCTTCTGTTTTATGTTTTGATTTTTTGGCCCCGAAGCATGTGCAATCTTGGCTTCCTGACCAAGGATGGAACCCACACCCCCTACTTTGCAAGGCGAAGGCTTAACCACTGGATCATCAGGGAAGTCCCTAGAAGTTTGAATATATGTAAACTTATATAATTACATAAAGCTAGATAAATCTAAAAGTTGCATATACAACTGTAATATTATCTATCCATCCATAATATGAAGGGAAGAAAAGAAGGAAGAAAGGAAGGGAGGAAGGGAAAATGCTGTCTATACATAATAAACAGAAAAGAGGAAGTCAAGTTTGCCATCCAGGAAAAGAGCTTAAAGTCTTCAAGTGAGAAGCAGCTGCTCCTTGGGCTTCCCTAAAGGTTTACTAATTTATAACATGGGCCTAGGGTGTGTGTGGGGGGGAGAAGGTAATGGCACCCCACTTTAATACTCTTGCCTGGAAAATCGCATGGATGGAGGAGCCTGGTGGGCTGCCATCTATGGGGTCACACAGAGTCGGACACAACTGAAGTGACTTAGCAGCAGCAGCAGCCAGTGTTCTTGCCTTGAGAATCTCAGGGACAGGGGAGCCTGGTGGGCTGCCATCTATGGGGTCGCGCAGAGTTGGACACGACTAAGCAACTTAGCAGCAGCAGCAGCAGGGTATGTGTGTCAGGGGGCAGGGGGAGAGGGTTATGAAAAAAAATAATAGAGAAAAAGAATAAATGTGGTAAAATTTTAAGACTTTGAATACCACAAATGAGTCATAAATTGGAATTTCACCTTGTCTTCCAATATATTTCCCACATAATTAGCCCATTCACATACACAAAAAGGGCACAAGACATATTCCAAAATGACACAAGCCTTGTTCCAAGCCCTGAAGCGGGATGATGAGGCTTGCCACCTGGGCCATCCCTGGAGCAGGGATGAAGGTCCTGGCCTGTGTGTTCAGCTGGCAACGAGGCAAGGCACCGGGGCATGGCCACCACCCTTCATACCGTTCCCCATATCTTTTCTTCCCTGTAAATTATACACTCCAGGCCTTTGCCAAGGGAGATAATGCTGCTCCCACGAGAACTGACAACCCAGTGCCCTGCATGCATGAGCGTGTCAAGGCTAAACAGGTCTATTGTTCTTAAACAGAACTGCCAGAGAAATTGTCTCCTTGTGCAGAATGATGCTGAAGAGATAAAAATATCTTTCATTTCTATAGTGCATTGCATCTTAAAGTGTGTTCCACATTTTGCAAACTATATATAGGCTCAATTCATTACCCAGCCCCATAAAATACAGCCAGAGCAGTGGCAGGCGCATGCCAGATGTTTGACAATGGTTTAATAACAGAGTGAAGAATAAGTTAAATTGGACTCAGAAAACAGGAAGTAGGATGTGGGGCACTAGGTAAGACTGTGCCAGTCACCCTAACTTTATGTATTAAGTGCCTACTGCCTACCAGGGTAAAAGCTGGGTGCCATGGTACCTGAAATGTACTGCCCCTACCCTCATGGGGCCTCCAGGATATTCTGGAGAATGCACAATCAGAGAGATTCTATGGTCCGTTCTGATTCATGTTAAGAACAAGTTAAAATACAAGGCGCAATGGTCCTTCCTGCCTTTCAAGAGAGGCATTTACCATGAGCCACGCTGGCATCAGCATTCCCTCTCTTGACTAAAGGGTTTGCATCCAATAGAATTATAGAATGTATGCTGAAGAGAAGCTATGAAGGAGGGGTATGGTTCTGGGGAAAGTAAGGAAAAGAAGAGAAATCACAAGATGAGCAAGTTGGGGAAGGAAAGAGGATACTCAGAGTAGGATGAAGATGAAATAGTTTGGGGAAAAGCCATGACCAATGAGAGCATAGGGGTCCACGCAGATTCCAGGCTTAGCACTAGTTTTCCTGGGGGTGGGGATGTCATGGCAACAAACTGCCGGGATGCTGAAGTCCCTAAGTCACTGGGAAAGCACGTTCAAATCTCTCTAGGCTGAAAGGCGTGGGTACTGGAAAACAGACAACAGGATTTTAGGATTGGGAGGGATCCCAGAGAGACACTGTTTTCTTTCATAGACAAAGCAGGATATGCCCAGGTTTATTAAGTGGTTGCAAAACATAGCAATGCCCAGGCCAGAGCCTGGGTCCAAAAGCTTGCCCCTGACCTCTCTCTCAGGCCTGGCCCTGGGTGAATCAGTGACACAGACAGGTCCTGCCCTTTGGGGATGCTTCTGAAAGCTGAAAACCCAGTTCTTGGGGGCCTTTCCACAGAAGTGCAGAGAGACTGGCCACAGTGCACAGGGGTTAAAGTCTTATAATCCACCTACACAGATGTAAGCTAGAAATTTCGTTCAGATAAATGAAAGAGAAATAGGCTGAAAGATTGTGCCTGCCCAGGTCAGACAGGCTGCCACCCAGGGAAAACCTTGGAAGCCCATTTGGTCTCTGGAAGTATATGTAGCTTCCAGCCCTTATTAACTCACCCAGGAAGGGAGAGTCAGGTTACTGGGAACTCCCAGGAGGGGCCTGTTCAAAATGAGTTTAAATCCCTGGACAAGGAGGTTTGAACCAGCACTGGCAGGATCTAAGAAAAACAGAAGGAAATGTGGTTTATAATGTATCTGTGCAACAAATAACACAGGCATTAAACAGGAACTTCGCCAGTGATGATGGCCCCTCTCATAAAACTGCCTCTCCTTCTCTTTCGTGGTAAGGGCCCCTGGTAAACACAGGAAGGTAATTACAAGCACTGCACAAGAATGGCAGGAGACTGAGGGGGCCAGGCATTTGAAACTCAGGCGGAAGGTACTGGCCCTGTATTGCATCCCAGCCCTCCAGCTTCCTGTAGGGCCTCAGGCAAGTGAACCCAGAATGGCCCCATGAGAAGGGATTGCGCCTGACAGATGACCTCCACAGCAAAACCTGTCTTGTTAAAAAGCCAGTGTTGTTGTTGTGTAGTTGCTAAGTCCTGCCCAACTCTTTGCAACCCCGTAACTGTAGCACACCAGGCTCCTCTGTTCATGGGATTGTCCAGGCAAGAATACTGGAGTGGGTTGCCATTTCCTTCTCCCGGGGATCTTCTCTACCCAGGAATCTCTTATGTCTCCTGCCTTGGCAGGTGGGTTCTTTACCACTGAGCCACTGCTGCTGCTTCTGCTAAGTCGCTTCAGGTGTGTCCGACTCTGTGTGACCCCATAGACAGCAGCCCACCATGCTCTCCGCCCCTGGGATCCTCCAGGCAAGAATACTGGAGTGGGTTGCCATTTCCTCCTCCAGGGGATCTTCCCTACGCAGGAATCTCTTATGTCTCCTGCATTGGCAGGTGGGTTCTTTACCAATGAGCCACTGGGGAAGCCTAAAAACCCAGTGAGATGGTTCATAATTTTGTTCCCTGGGGGCACCTGTGTATATGCTTCTCCCCAACTAGAGGGCAAACTTTCCAAGAACAGAAATCCATGTTCATGGAAATTCATTCCACCCATCTTTATTAAGTACCCCAAACAGGCCTTTGCACAAATGGAGGGAATAATAAACATTAGAGACACTGGACGAAGAGCCAGCAGGAAAGTCATGGAAAGTGGTGATGAGGCGGTATCTGGATTCCCAAGGGTTTGGGGTACTGAACAGCGGTGCTGGGACACTCCTGCCTCACTCTCTGCCCCAGAACTCAGAAAGCAGACGAGCAGGGTTTGGAAGCTGTCCAGAGGAGAGCTACCCTTCCGAAGCATCCTGGCTGGAGAGCAGCTCCGGAGCCAGCCCTCATTCTCCGAAGGGAGATCCCACTCGACTGGGGTGGGGGTTCAAAAGACACTGCACTTGGCCTTGAAGGCCCGGAGGAGGGGCTGGAGACTGACCACGACAGCCTCGGGCTCTGCGCCAGGTGAAGAAACACTGGAGATGATGCCACCTGCTGGCGAGGGGCCGGGGTTCGCGCGGTGGGCGCAACCGAGACCCGGAGCCCGGATGGGCAAAGAACAAGAATTCGAGCAGCTGTTCAAGTGCTGGTTTTCTATTGCCTCTTTAGGGTCTCCACCTCCTCGGGCCGAGCCCGGAGACTCCGGACGCCGGGGTTTCCAGCGGGGGTGGCGGGCGTCCTCTCCCGGCCCCCTCCCCTCGCGGCGCTCGGAGGTCTAAGACTCCGCGCTTCTCCATCAGGTGGAGCAGTGCTCCGCGCCGCCGGTCTCCCCCGCTCCCTCCTAGCCGGCGAACTGCACGCAGGCACCTAACAGCGCCAGAAGGTTAACCGAGCCCCCGGAGGAGGTGAGGCCGAGGACTAGCCCGGGCGGAGGTGGCGGGGCCGCCGTCGGGGCTGGCGCCAGAGCCCGGCCGGCTGTGAGTCCTGCAGGTACCGCTGTGGTTCTCGCTGCCCCACGTGGTGGCTGCTGAAGACTGCCCGTGGTTTTTCCGGCACGCAGGCTTGAAACGCCTTCTGGCCCTTTTAGAGGCAGGCAGCTCACCACTTAATCCAAGCTTTTTTCCGTTTCTGCCGGAGACCGGAGGCTGAGGGGCGGCGGGGGCGGAGGGGCTGGAGGAGGGAACAGGCCCAGCTGGCTGGGGTGGGCGTGGGGGACCGAGGGCAGACGGAGAGTCAGGAGGCCAACCACAGGGACCAGGGGGTGACGGAGACAGGCACTCCCTACCTCGGAATCCCCCGCAACCCTCTTTTCCTGACCCAGAGTTAGTGTGTGGGGGGTGCAGGTGTCTGTATGCGAGCCTGATTTCGGTGGATTGCACAGGTCATGACCCGGGTCTCCTGACCCTGGTTCCTAGTATTTATTTCCTTCTGGGTCCGAATTAACCAAATCTGGGCCCCAGGCCACTTAGGATTTAGCAATCAGAATTAACAACAGCTTAAAGGATGAATGTCAGTTAAAACATCAAATATTGCTTTGTAAGGTGCAACCTATATTCTATAATTATTTGTCTTACACACAGCAAGGTTGGCCTAAAGAATGATGCCCAGACCTGACATTTCCTGCCTGCATAGATTCAGTGGAAAGCTCCTAGTAAAAGCACCTTTCTATTCGTGCTGTGTTTTCGCCCTGGATATGTTATTTGACATGTTATTTAGAATTACTGTTCATCTTTTGCATGTGTTCCCTGATTGGCTCTTCTGTTTTGTTGCATTGTCCGTTTTAGCAAGTCCCTGGACTAAGGCAGTGCTGACAATTTATTTAGATATCTTGTTTGCAGTTTACCTGATGGGGTGCCTCTTTTGCGCCCTCTTAGTTTCCTTTGCTAAGCATTACCCCCACCCAAAGCTTGCTTACAAATTTCCCTTTGATATGTTTAACAGCCTCTAAGGGATGCAGTTAAATAAACTATTAAGTGAAGAATAGAAGAGTCAACAGAGCAGACACCTACTAATTTGTAGACCTTTGATGTCAACAGCCAGATGTCAGCTCCTACTGGCACACACTTTCACACGTGCCCCTTCTCTCTTTCTTGTTCATAAATACTAAGGGATGCATCTTTTAAAAAGTTAAGATCCACATGGAAATTTGGAGTTAGTATGTACCTTGAAATCAGCAAAGTCCCCCAAATACGTAATACTTATAAGCTAAGAGTTTCCCCAAAGACCTCCCCAGGGTCCCTTGATTGATGAAAGTAATGACTGATTTTATAACTGCGCGGCACAAATCAAGGAAGCATCTTCCATTTCCCTCTCGTTATTCATTACCCCTTCTTCTGAATACTGCTGTACATTTTTATATGTTGCTTTGTAACTAACCTTATAGTTAGGTGTGTGCTCTGATTTGTAACTGTCCTTATAGTTATAGGTGTTCCACACTACATTTTGAGCTCCTCAAGGCATGGACTGTGCCTGCAATTTTATTTCCCCCAATGCCCTGCTTATACCAGGCATAGCTAAATGTCTATCAAGTAGATAGACCTAGATAAATTTGCTTTGATATCCGGGAGGAAATAGAGTTTGATTTGAATGTGAGTCTGGTGACAGGTATAAAAAGACCTGAAGGCTCTTAGGAGGCACTGCCTATGACCTTGGCCTCTCCTTCGCAGTAGGATTCACAGCACCTCTTGGAAAAAAGACACAGAGGGATGGAGCGCTCCTTACAGGAGCTTCCAAATGTAAAACCAGGCAGCTCCTCATCGTTGGTAGGAAATGCACAAACCAGGATAATAATAATCAAGGGGCATGTCACCCATTTACCTGGTTTCCTTCTAGTTCCTTCATTTTGTTTTCTAGCAGTATCACAAAGCAAAACCAAGGTGTAAATATCCCCATTTTATTACTGAGCCCCACTCCTAGGAAAGTGTCAAAAATGCAAACCATGCTTATCTCTTCCCCAACTCGGAGACTCCCGCTCCACAGACTGGCCGGGTCCTTCCTGGAGAAAGGTGGACACCCCCGAGCACCCCCACTCCCTACCCCATGCAAAGTCAAGGCAGGCATATTGTTATACTGAGGCTAGGTACATCCAGCCATCCTTAACTTCACTCCTTTAAACAACATTATGTCCTGTGGACAAAAAGTCACAGCTCCGCTCACTGTTCAAAATGCCTTTTGGTCAGTGATGGTGACAAAAGCTGAATTTCCCCCCATGTAGGGGGAGAAAGAGAAGGAAAGAAAGAAAGGAGCCTCCCCCCTCCACCACCAGCACACCCTCCTTTTTGCATAGATCGCCTTTCTCCGAGTGTTTCCTCTTTAATTATGCCCCGTTTCCCCTCCCTCTCCCCCCGCCCCAGCTTCAGTGAAAGGAGCCCTTCTGTCACTCGTCACTCGCTCCCTGGCTCGCTCGCGCGCTGGCGGTGGGAGGAGCCGCCGGAGGAAGCTGGGTGCCTCGGATGCCTAGCGCCAGAGGATGGAGCTGCTCCGAGAGGGGACGTCGCTGACGAGCCCGGCTTCCCGAGGCGGCTAGAAAACAGGCAACTTGCCTCGTCTGGGCTGCGGATCCCCCGAGGCACGGAGCCCCAAGCCACCCGGAGGGACCGACGGCCAGACAGACAGATGGTCGGCGCGAACCCGGGAGGACCGCGGCGGAGGCTGAGCAGCACCGATAGCCGCCCAGCAGGAGAAACTCACCGCGAACCCAAGTTGCCCCGCCGGCTTCCCCTTGGCGCGCGGAGGAATGAGACCTTTCCAGCTCGACCTGCTCTTCGTCTGCTTCTTCCTCTTCAGCCAAGGTAGGACCCGTGCGCCGCCCGGAGTTGCAAAGAAAGTCGGCTGGGTTGTCAGGGCTGCGGGCAGGAATTGTGGGCAGGCTTTGGGAACTCGAACTGATGGATGCGTCTCCCGGTGCCCGGCCGAGAGGCACTGGCATCGCCTCTTTGCCTTTGAAAATGCAACAAAATGGTACTGTTTATTTTCCTTCGGAAGGCAGGGCTGCGGGAGGGGAGGGTGACTTTCTCCCCTCACTTGTCAACATCCAGCTCAAACTCTCCAATGCAAATGAGTTCTTTATGCTCCCTGTATGTTAATTAGGCGGCATCACTGTGGCCGTGCGGTGCGATTCTGAACTTCTGGGCGCCTCCTCTCCTCCAGACGCAGGTTGGAGAAGGAGAGGGTCGGGAAGGAGAGCTCTGTTGAGGTGGCTATTTCAGCTCAAGGAAGGTCTGCCTTGCACGGATGTATTCGGAAGGGAAGGCGTGTGGGGGGACCTGCGATGACCGAATGGAGCGTGGGGGTGATGTGCAGTTTGGGGGGAAAGCTTCTAAAGAGTTTCATTGCGTGTCATCCGCTTCTCTGAATAAGAGTGCATTCTGAGTCCTACACAGCGTTAGATTTCAGGGCAGAAAATGAAATCCGCCCCCCTCCCCCTGGTGCAGAGGCTTCCTCTCTGCAGCTTAGTAGTGGCAGAGAAGTCGGTGGACTTTCTTTCCCAAAAGAACTTGGCCCCCTTGGGCTCCCTGCCCCTGAGAGCCGCCCTGGGCCAGTAGCCGTGGAGGGAGGGGAGGACTGTTCCAGAAAAGGTTGGCCAGAGTGCCCTCATAGCCAGCGGCATCCGGAGTCACCTGTGGAATTGAGTTTGAGGGACTAGTCAGCCGCTTCCTTTCCGGAACCTCTCCTGGAATGCCGGCCGCTGTCTCTGCCATCTGAGGCGGCGTTTGTGCCAGCCAGCACAGCTCTGGGAGGAACAGGACTCTCTCAGAAAAATCCACAACAGAGCACATCCATCTGTTGATTAAATGAAGGGTAAAAGTTTTCCAGAAAGCACAGCACCGCTATGGGTGGCTGGCTTTGCAAGCAAACAGCATGTCTCCATGCCTCCCCATGAAAGGGAGAAGCCAGATGAAAGCTGAAACCCATGCCTCCTTCCCCGGCTCCTCCGCTGGTGCTTGTGGTCACTGCAGATTTCCCCCCTGTCAAACTTTGCTTCTGACCCTCCCGATTTAACCTGGGTGTGCATGTGTCCCTGATGTACACACTCACACACACACACACACACACACTCATGTATTCATGTGGTTGTATTGCCTCTCTCCAGGGCTCCCTACAACAGCAGGAAGATAAATTGCCTTCCCCAGAGTTTTCAGGCTGAATGAATAAGGACTATCTCAGAACACTGGTATAGAAACAATCTGGGTTCTATTACCACTTGGGGAGATGACCCTCCTTCTTGAATGTGTTTGTGCTCACTTATGGATACACACACATGTTCACTCTCCTCCTTTGCCTCTTACCATTCACTCACTCAGGAAGTTGCCTGTAGAATCCCCAAATAGAGGATCTAACTGGCCCTCCCACACCCAGGTTCCCCGGACCAGTGCACATTTTATTCTGTCCACTGATTGTGCTAGAAGGTTGAGCTGAGACTCTCCTCTAAGTTGACACAAGAAGCCTGTAGGTGTCCAAGTGCCTCTCTGACTGTTGGAATCATCGCAGCATCCATCTTCTACTTTGCTTATTTCTTTCTGGGTATGGAGCTATTTTTTGAGCTGCCTCATATGAATCTTTAAATATATGGAGATTAAATGCTCTGTTTCTTCTACTCTTAGCCCCGAGGGCAGTGGGAAGGAACCACAGCATTGTGCAGTTCAGAGTTTCTTGCTATTCCTGACTATTCTGAGCTTGGCCAGCCTTGCCCACCCTACCAGATGGTAGGTACATAGTCCACAGGGCTCCAGAACAGGGAGTTCTGGAGAACTCCTGAACTCCAGAACAGATCTAAAGAAAGACAAGGAGACCTAGGTGGACCTGGCCAATGAGAATCCTTTACATCACTGAACGTTGTACGGTAGGGTCCTTGAGTCGACAGTGTCTGACTGTAGGAATGAAGGGTCAAGTGGGACAATGTTTAATGGACTTCACTGGGATAGAAGATCTTTTGACTTGATTGGGGGCATTGATGTGAATGTGGATGTTGTCTGTAATGTTGTGAATTCCCCAGAGAGTTCTATTTGACCCTCTACCCGTGTATGCTTAAGGCATATACTATGGCAACCCCTGCCTGGTGCCATATATTTATCAAGTTATCAGATAGAGCATATCCACTTTCAACAGATCGCTAGAGGACTAGCCCCCCTCCCCAGGCTCTGAATGATGCCCTCTCTCATCCCCCGACTGTGGTTGCACCCCACCCAACACACCCACTGATGCCATTTCCTGCGTGCCTTCCTCCCGGGATGCTTTCCAAGGAAATGTGCTGAGACTCGGGGATGGCCCTCCACTCGGAGAAAACAAATGCCCAGGGCTCTTTTACGGGCCTTCTGTGGCCCTCTAGTGACACATCTGTCTGCTGCCCCACGCCTCTCACAGTGGAGCCGGCACGTCCTCCTGCGGTCACTGGAAATGGAACTCTCATGTGACCCATACAGAGGGGATGCTCCAGACAGCACCCCGAAGACTCTGAGAGCAAAACACTTAAGTCAACTCTTGGAGTCATTTCAATCCTCCTTTCTCTTCTAGTTTGTCAAATATCCATTCAACGTTACTTTTTTTTCATACCCCCTCTTTAGAGAGGGAAATTTAGGTATCACTTATGTTAGTGATATACTATACCCCTAATCTTATAAGCTTTGGGCTTTTCAGATAGATTGAGATTAAGTATGTGTTGGTCACTCTTGAGGTGGCCGTAGAAAAGCCACATGGCATGGCTCGGTCCCCGCCCAGCCGGTGTCCCCGGGCCCAGCTCCCCACAAGGCAGTGGAGAGGTGCCAGTGAGTGCCGTTTGTGGATTTCTCCCTTGCTGGGGCTGCTTCTTCCTCCGCTGCCAGGACGGCGTGCCCCATACAGAGAGGGATAATGTCACAGCACAATTTGCCTCCCGCAGAGAAGAAGCATGTTCTGCCCCTGGGTGAAAAGGAATTGATTCTCTTGTCATCCACACGCTTAGAACTCGCTCTGTCTTTCCCTTTGTCATTTTGGTTTGCCCACCATGATTTCCTTCTCTGCCCTCCTTCATCTTCAAGACCTGGCCCATCCAGCCTGCACGTCCACATTGTAAATGTCTTCAGAGGGACGATGCCCCAGCAGGACTGGGGACACCCTGCTTCCTGTCAGATCTCAGGTTCTGAGACCATTCAGGGAACATGCGGTGGTACAGACTCAGCGCCTCCTACTTCGGCCGCTCCTAGGAAACACGCCCTCTTGCCTGCTCTGTGATGCTTTGCTCTAGCATGCCAGAGTGTCCTGTCCTGCCTGGTGACTTGGTGGGTCTGAAAGTTCTAACTCTCGGGAGTCCACTCTCTTGTTGGCTTTGTGTGTGCGCCGTGCTGCTCTGGATGTTTTGGGGCAAAAGTGAAAACTTGCACTTGCCCATCAGTGGCATCTCTAAGTTGAGGATTAATCCGGGGTGCCATCTTCCTGTTGGGAAGAATCTCAACCACTTGCTGTCCTGACTTACTGGCAGAAAGGCTGCAAGAAGGGCTGTCAGATGGCCATCAGAGGGGCAGAGGTTCTTAGTGATGCGAATCTCCAGGGAAATAGAAGAGCGACTCCTAGAGAGAGGGTAAAATAGGGTGTGAGAAGAGAGAGGGGGGTCAGGCTGGGGCTGGCAGGAAGCATGAGAACAGAGGAGCAAGTGCCAGAGGCTTCAACTGGCAGGAAACTCCCTTGGTGGGGAGGCTTAGAAAACAGCATGGGCATGTCTGAGGCAGCCAGGAGTATGGAGGAGATGCTGGGGGTACAGGCTGAGAAGGCATTAGACAAGGAAACTGGGAGTGAGCAGCAACTTTGGAAGCATTTATCATTACCCAGAAATGTCATAGAACAAAGGATGGGGCAAGGGATAAGTGTGAGGCTTCCCCCACGGGCACCCCAAGTGGCCTGATGGCTTGTCTAGAGGGGTAGAGTCAAGGCACCGATGCCAAGGCTGTGGGACCACTTCTTTCAGAGACATCCTGGGTGACGGGGACTTGGGCATGTCTGTTAGGTCTGGGGGTGGACACGGTGTCTGCTGCCTAGTGGGGAGTTCTCAGCTGCCAGCCAGACCTATAGAGAAGGGAGGAGAAATGTCCCAGGGGGAGAGGGGCGTGGGCTGGGGTCAGGGCCTTCATACTGCACTTAGGATCCCACGGGGGCCTCCCTCTGGGGTTACAAAGACAGATCTTGCCTGGAATATGGCAGCCGTGAGCCAGGCTTGCCACCAAGGAGCCCTCTGCCTGGTGTGCCTGTGTTGGTAGGAGCCAGGGCCAGCAGGGGACCGGGTGGAACAGGGCAGTATGCCTGAAGATGCAATTTTTCTTTTTTGTTCAGCCCAGTGGGGGTGACTTAGGCGGCATTATGTTTGCAGCCCCAAAAAAGCACATGAATAATCCCTAGTGAATTCAAGAGATTTCAATAGCAAAATAATAACAATACTAATGATTCCTTTGATTTGCAGAGTACTTTTCTTCCAAGGAGATAAAAAGATAAACTGTTTTGGAAACATGAACGAGGAAAGAAAATTGCCTGTGATGGAAGATTGGGGAGGAGGGTCAGGAGCATTCATTTGAGGGTCTCCGGGTAATTGGTGCGGGGAGGGATTTACATGGACTTAAGCATCATTTCTCGGCTGTTTTGTCCTTATCCGTCTAAGATGCTGAGATGTCTTTTGGGTGAAAAATCAGTGCAGGCCTTTTAAATCAAGGTCAGTCTAGAAATAATGGGACCCTGAATTCCACTGCCGCGCCCCCACCCACCATGAATAGGCCTGTTCTAATTGGAGGGGATCAGCAAGACCAGAAACTTGCTGAAATGCATACTGGGACTCTCACCACTGTGCCAATCTTGACCATATTGGTGGTTCTCCAAGCAGAATAATTGGGGCCTCAGTGATCCCTCAAAGTCAGTGGGCTCCCCAGCATCCATGGAGCTGCTGCCCTGGGGACATGTGCACCGACGAGTTTCATATCACATCACTACTCTCCACAAGAGAGCAAGGGGCTAAGCCTGCCAGCATCCTGTGCCAGGCTGTGATGACTTCACCTGGTATTCCAAATGGAGTGGGATTTTGTTTCCTGTTAGGGGAGCGATGCCGAGTCTACTGCACTGAGATGGGATACAGCTCTGTATGTCACCATGTGTCATCTCCTTTTCCCTGGGGGAAGCCTGTTCGGTGAGCCCATCCAATCAGAATATAGATGCCTTATGGATCACTGGAATTCTTCTATCACATGAGGGCAAAGAACGCTAGGTCCCACTTTCTGCTCAGCTTGATGAGTAAACAGAACCCACACAGTTGCCATAGACTGGGGATCTCCACCACCATATTTAACATTAGCTTTTTACTTCTAACCCACTGAAAGAGCTAAGTATCAAATATGATGCTTTTTCCCCCCTTTTCTTGCTCTGTCAATGGTAAAAGCGCATATTCTGGCTGTATACTTTTAGAAGTCAGTAAATGTCAATATTAGTTAAGTGTTTCCTTTATATCACTGCAATTTAGCATAAGCTGCTTGGAAACAAATGTGTTCCGTAAGCATACAGTGTTTTCGTGAGTACACAGTCAATACCACTATGAGGATTAAATAAATGTCAGCTTTCCCTGGGCACACTGGTAACGAGTTAAAGCCATGGAAATAATGGCCAGCACGAGTGACTGCTGCTCCTTAGAGTTCTTCTGTTGCAGCCTGGCTGGGACATGGAGTCTGGAGGACAGACATTCATCCATCTCTTGGCTGGATTTTAAGGCAAGGAAGGAGCCCAATGTAGACAGCTCCTGACATTCCACAGGGAGATTTTTCCTAGGAGTCCAGAAGCCTTACCATGCCCACTTCAAGCCTACTCCCATCCGGAAGCTCCCTGTCCACACACACACATACATGCACACAACACTTACTGCTAAAATGTAGTGATGTCCAGGACTTAACAACACATCAGCCATCTTCCTGAAATGGGAGATGAGCTTCCCCTCTAATTTTCTACCTGGTGTTACTGTCCTCATGGGCAAAGTGAAGGAGATTCGCCTGAGGCTGTTTTTTTGATCACTGACACAAACGCTGCCATGGCACGCATTTGTCACTATTGAAAGGAGGCGTGCCCATCAGGCCAGATGACCTCGGTGGTCTGCTTACTTGGCCTGCGTTCACTGGACAGATGTTGCAAGTTCACATTCTTTCTAACAAATGTCTAGAAGACAAGAATTTGAAATCTGCTGCTGACAGTTGCAGCGATGACTACCAAACATCATTTTCGCCTTTCCACACTCTTCCCCGGGGGCTCCATGCAGTCTGGGTCTCAGAGGAGCTCGTTTCTTTCTCCTTCCTTTGTGATGGAGCACCTTTGTATAACACCAAAGCTCCATCCTGTCCACTCAGCCAGCCCTCGTTGGGGGCCTACTGTGTGATGGGCACTGTGCCAGGGGCTTTTGATGGGAAGATGACTAAGGGTGTGTTTCTGCCCCAGGGGAGCTCTCAGACTAGTCAGGGAGCAGACAGTTGGACTTGTCATTACAGTTCAACAGCTCAGAGCAGTCAGAGTGTTCTGAGAACAGCAGGGTTGGCTGAAGGTGTTAACAAAGGCTTCACAGAGGAGGTGAATTGATCGTAAAAGATGTCTAGGGTTCTTCCAATGCTGCAACGAAAGAGGGTCCCAGGTGGTACTCAGAAGGTAGGACAGGCATGTCAGGGTTCAGAAGCAGTGGTTTACTTGGGGGCTGGGATGCTGTGTGATGAGGAAACGTGAACGGTAGTGAATACCGTGCTAAATGTTTTGAGGATGGCTTGTCAGCATTAAGTCTATTCTTTAGAAAAATCATTAGTGGTTGTAATCGTCTCTATACTGTGGGTTCAATGGACAAAAAAAAAAAAAAGAGAGAAGGATCAACATGTTATCTTTTCTTGGTACTCCCTGTGTTTCACAAGGGACTTAAAAATGTAGAATTGAATGGAAATACGCTCACTCATCTTCCTACATGGTAATGTGTAAAAGGATGGACAAGTGAGCAAGAGAATAAGTGGGAAGCTATGACTTTCACTGCTGGTCTAGATTCTAGAGGGAAGGCAGAGAGGGGTAGTAGGTAGATGCATACTTAAGGACTGGATAAAGGATGTGGATGGGACCATGGAGAAGGCAGAAGCAGGGATGGTCAACTACACACTGGACTGTTAGTCGGATGGACTGTGCCAGGAATGAGAGTTTCCAGTTTCTGGGGCCCCTGGCAGGCTAGGTTGAGGTAGAGGCAGCCTGAGGACGAATGCTAAATAAAAAAGGGGGACTAGGATAGGATGAGACAAGCAAGAGGTGCCTGGGGACCGTCTGCCAGGGATTTCTTTCCTGTTCTCAAGAGGCAGCTAAGCTTCCCTGGCATCGCGGGCAGCAAGGTTACAAGCTAAATGATCGTACTCAGATGTTAGAAATGCTTCCCGATCTCTAGCAGGAAGTAACCTTTCATTCAAGAGTAAAGAACATCATCAGGTCCACCCATGTGTTCTACACTCTGGTCTGTTCTCTTCAGGAAATGGCAGGGCATGGGGAGGTGGTACTGGCAGGACAAGCTCAGGGGGGAAGCCAACCCTGCATCGTTGTGCAGGAAGGAGACCGTGGCACCTCCAAGAGCATCCACAGCTAACCCTACTGTCTCCTGAAAGGCTCAGACTGGAATTCGGGCCATCAGAAATGGAGGAGTCAGCATGGACAGCAGGTCCTTCTGTATAGCACAGGGAACTATATCCAATGTCCAGTGTCCCATAATGGAAAAGAATACTAAAAAGAATGCGTATGTGTGTACAACTGAGTCACTTTGCTCCACAGCAGAAATTAATGCAACATTGTAATTCAACCATACTTCAGTAAAAATAATAATAAAGTGAATCTCCTGCTGGCAAATAATAATGATGATAATGGAAGAGTTGGTTCCTATAAAGTAGATTGAAGAATAAACTCAGTTCACTTTAGTCGCTCAGTCATGTCCGACTCTTTGTGACCCCATGAACTGCAGTACGCCAGGCCTCCCTGTCCATCACCAACTCCCAGAGTCCACCCAAACCCATGTCCATTGAGTCAATGATGCCATCCAGCCATCTCATCCTCTGTCGTCCCCTTCTCCTCCTGCCCTCAATCTTTCCCAGCATCAGGGTCTTTTCAAATGAGTCAGCTTTTCCCATCAGGTGGCCAAAGTATTGGAGTTTCAGCTTCAACATCTGTCCTTCCAGTGAACACCCAGGACTGATCTCCTTTAGGATGGACTGGTTGGATCTCCTTGCAGTCCAAGGGACTCTCAAGAGTCTTCTCCAACACCACAGTTCAAAAGCAGCAATTCTTCGGCACTCAGCTTTCTTTATAGTCCAAGTCTCACATCCATACATGACCACTGGAAAAACCATAGCCTTGACTAGACGGACTTTTGTTGACAAAGTAACGTCTCTACTTTTTAATATGCTGTCTAGGTTGGTCATAACTTTCCTTCCAAGGAGTAAGCGTCTTTTAATTTCATGGCTGCAATCACCATCTGCAGTGATTTTGGAGCCCAGGAAAAATAAAGTCAGCCACTGTTTCCACTGTTTCCCCATCTATTTGCCATGAAGTGATGGGACTGGATGCCATGATCTTAGTTTTCTGAATGTTGAGCCTCAAGCCAATTTTTTTGCTCTCCTCTTTCACTTTCCTCAAGAAGCTCTTTAGTTCTTCTTCACTTTCTGCCATAAAAAGGGTGGTGTCATCTGCATATCTGAGGTTATTGATACTTCTCCTGGCAATCTTGATTCCAGCCCTAGATGACATCAAAATTCCAAGAGTTCCTAAATATTTTCTATTAACAGCAATCTATTTAGATAATACATTCTTCTACCATCTAGGAGGTCTGTGGAGAAGGCAATAGCACCCCACTCCAATACTCTTGCCTGGAAAATCCCATGGGTGGAGAAGCCTGGTAGGCTGTAGCCCATGGGGTCGCTAAGAGTCGGACACGACTGAGCGACTTCACTCTCACTTTTCATTTTCATATATTGGAGAAGGAAATGTCAACCCACTCCAGGGTTCTTGCCTGGAGAATCCCAGGGACGGGGGAGCCTGGTGGGCTGCCGTCTATGGGGCTGCACAGAGTCGGACACGACTGAAGTGACTTAGCAGCAGCAGCAGCAGCAGGAGGTCTGTGATGTGTTGCAGTTCTCTTTGTCCAGCTCATTTTCTTGTAGGTACTAGACAGATTCCTTGGGTTGTGGTTGGTGGCAGCAGCAGTGGCCATGATTATGGTGGTCAGGATGACGATGATGATAATTTAGTGTTTGCACATGACCTTCCACAAGCGGTACTTCATTCATCACCATGATAGCAATGAGAGTCATCTGTTGTCATAAGCCTCGGAGAGGTTCAGCTGCTTGACCACACTGGCTCCCCATCTAGCTGACTGTGTGGTCCAGAAGCCTTGGTGCATCTCAAGGTGCTGGTGGATCCACATCAGCAACATGGACAGATGCAGGAGAAGCTGCTAAGCTGGGGCCTGAGGTGAACCATGTTCTTCGAACCTGTGTGAGTCCTCATTGCCCAGGCACAGAGAAGGGTGTTGGGGATGCCCTATGGAGACTGAGAAGCTGACCTTCGAACCGTGACCCCGAGTTGCAGATCTCTCCCTTGTTTTGAGTCCAGACTCTTCCTGAGTTGATCCTTTCCTTTGTCTGACCTTCAGCGTTACCTTGAGGGTTCAAGGTTTCCAGGCCCCTCTTCCCAGGGAGAAATGATAGGTTGGCCTTTTGGGCTGAAGAGCAACCAAGGAGATGCTTCCTGGGAAACTCCTTTTGTGACTGTTCTGACAAAAATGAAAGCAAACACAAGGCAGGTGCTTTTCTTAGCTGGTTGATTAAAACCTCCATTTCCTTTATACCCTGTGTGTCACATACTATTCAGCACTTAGGAGACAAATGAATATTGAAATACTGAAACATGGACTTCCCTTGCAGTCCAGCACTTAAGACTCCATGCTTCCACGGCAGGGAAGCGCAGGTTCAATCCCTGGTCAGGGAAGTTCTGCATGCCACGAGTGTGGCCAAAAAAATGAAATGCGAGGAAAAGTGAAAGAAAGAAAAAGCTGTCCCTCTGACACCCCCACTTCACCACTCACCAGAGCAGAAGCTGAGACGCCCCCATGGAGGACAGAGGAAAGACCCCGAGAGTTTAAAGTATGGTCTTGCCCTATAGGAAGCTCTTCCGCTCCCAGCAAAGCCTTGAATGGCCATCAGGTCACCAGGAACACTGCCAAGAGAAATACCCTCTGGCAGCCACTGACCCCTCCCAAGAAACAGTCGGGCCTTCTGTTCTCTACTGCGTGCCAGTCCGCATCTCTGTCAGCCGCCTGCACGTGCCACTGGTGTCACAGCTCCGGCAGTGTGACAGGCCACCTGTCACCTTGGCGATGCTGGGAGCCATGACAGCTTCAGAGTGGCACGGGGCCGGGCTGGCTCATCATGCAGGCGTGCAGGGGACAGGAGCTTGAATTGTCTCCCGGGGACCCGTCCTAGTGCCGCCCAGGGAGCCACCACCTTCCTTCCCTGCCCCAGTGCCCTGGTCAGAGAGAGAACAACTGCCAATTAATCCCCCCGTGGCTTTGTTCTCGACATCTGAGGGCCCGCACTTTTCTGCGCCTCGCTTAAGGATGCTGGAGTCTACCCCATGATCAACAGGAAGTGTCATTTCTTTGGGGAGCTGGACTCTGAAGCCTTTGTCTTGCATAAGACACTGGGTCCGTGTGTCTGGCGCGGAGAGGGCCTGTGTTTGTCTTAGGACCACATTGGTCAAGAGCTGGTGGAACATTAAATAGAAAGTTTTGGGATCTTAAAAACCAGGTGCGCTCTGCAGTGCCTACATCTGCCTGATGGTGGCAGCAGCAGCGCTTGCAAAGCCCAAGAGTGAGCTGAGAGCAGGCAGCCCAAGGCCATCCCTTAGTACCAGGAAGAGACAGAGGCTCCCAGGCCAGGGTAATAGGGCCCCTCTCTGCCCCGGGCCACCGGGCTGGGGCAGCTGAGGGTGGGCAGAGGGCATGGGAGGGAGGAGCAGACTTTCCTGGGGGCAGAGGCTCCCCAAGGAGGCTCCCTTCCTTTCTCCTCTTTCTGATGGATGAGAGGGCAGAGTGCTAAGGGGGGATGCATGCCTGCGTGGAATGGAAGGAGGTAGGTGGGCACAGTTAAAACTGCTCAAGAGGCTTGGAAGAGCTACAGAGAGGGAGTGAGAGAGCTCTCAGCTAGCGAGGTCTGTCCTGGGGGTGATGGGTGGGCTAGTCCTCCCAGGCAGACGGCTGGCAGCCAGGAATCCTGCTTCTCCCCAGGGGAGCCCATGGTCCTCTCAAATGTTTGCCCCTTTAATGATCCAGGAGCCAGTATTTCTGCTGCTGCTCCCGTCCGCTGCCGAAAAAGCCAAACAAACATGCTCAAATTAGTCCTCATTATCCCTGATCTCCTGGGCAGGCTCAAGAGGAGTCACACTGTTTTTACCTCTGGACTGAAACAGTCACCATTAAAAAATTGCTGTGAGCCGTGGCTGCTTGTTTGAAAGTGTGTCTTTCTGGGCAGGGTAACCAAATCCTGACGTGGGCACTGGTAGCTGATGCCCTGTGCTCTGTCTGAGGGAAGTGGAGGAGTCCTCTTGGCCCCAAGAACTCCTGGTCTCTTCCTTTATCTTCTAGGGGGAGGCAGCTGCCTTGTTTGCCTTTTGAGAATTACAAGCAGGATGGACCAAAGGCTCAGGGTCAAACCACATGCATCATAAACTAAGATAGTGGGCTATGGGATGAAGGAAGGACGAGTTATCTTTTGAGCATCCCTCACCAGTCTCCTCTGTGTAGCCTGAGGGGCTGGTGAAACTGGCCGTTTATGATGCCTGAAATTGTCAGACGTTGTGTGGCCGACCATTAGGTTTCAGTTGCCAGTGGGATTAGATGAGGTTTGCTCAAGCCCGAGCAGCCTCCCACACCTGAGTCACCACCACCATCCCTTGCTGCTTTCTCAGGAGCCAGGAGAGCTGCCATCTGCCCAGTCCTCACTGCCTGTCTTCCTGAGGGTGGGAGAGGTTGTAGTGAGGTTGGGAGGAGGTAGGATGCTCTGTCCATTCTGCTAACAACTCTGCTGGCACATGGCAGTGAGCATCTCATGTCAGAGAAGAAAATCACTGGCATAAGGTTTACAAAACCTCATTTGAAATTGCAGATTGGATGCTAACACAGGTCAGAGAGGAAAAGCAGAGCTGTGTAACTTGAGAATTTGCTAAAAAATAATAGAGGTAGCTCTCTTCCCCACACAAAAAGGTGTTGCAGCAAGGTGATATGTGCCTTTGGTCCTCTGCTCTGTGTCCCCCAATTTGGCCACTTGATGCCCTTTCTCCTTTTACAAACATAGTCTTCCTTCTGGGCCCCTTCCATAGAGAGGGGGAATGGTGAGAAGAGAAAAGAAGCAAAACTTCTCATAATCTCTTTGTGTTTCTCTAATATTGATGCCCAAGGCAATGGCACCCCACTCCAGTACTCTTGCCTGGAAAATCCCATGGATGGAGGAGCTTGGTAGGCTGCAGTCCATGGGGTCTCGAAGAGTCGGACTCGACTGAGTGACTTCACTTTCACTTTTCCCACTCCAGTGTTCTTGCCTGGAGAATCCCAGGGATGGGGGAGCCTGGTGGGCTGCCGTCTATGGGGTTGCACAGAGTGGGACACGACTGAAGTGACTTAACAGCAGCAAGCTGGAACCAGCAATGGGAAGGCGCTATTGAGGCCCGTGGCCAGGTCCTTAGCTGAGTTTGCCTGCATTCGTCTACTTAATCCTCTCAGCCACGTGATAAAAAGCCAGGACTGTCATACCCATTTGCAGATGAGAACTACAAGGCTTAGATTCCATAACTTGCCCATAGGTCATACCACCACGGACTGTAGCCCACCAGGATCCTCTGTCCATGGAGTTCTCCAGGCAAGAATACTGGAGTGGGTTGCCATTTCCTTCTCCAGGGGATCTTCCCAACCCAGCAATCAAGCCCAGGTCTCTTGCATTACAAACGGACATTTTACCATCTGAGCCACTGGGCAAGTCCAGTAAGCATAGGACCATCAGTTCAGACACTCGGATGAAGACCCAAATCCTTTGCTGCCCATCCCTTGAGGAGGAATTCTGGTCCCATGGGTCCTTTGTAAGCCACAGAAACCTCTGGCATCACCTCTGGTCCTTCTCCTTCCTAACTTGTAGGACTTGGGAAAAAGCACTGATAAAAATGAAAGAAGTCATCTCCCCTTATGCAAAAGCACGAGTAAGAATTTGAGAAGCGTTCCTCCACGGCTGGTGCTGCTCTTTACCTCCACCACTCGCCAGTTCAGCTTAACATTTTGAAAGCCAAGTGCTAATTTCTTCATGAGAATCTACCACCCAACTTTCCCTCTGTAGATTGATTAAAAAAAAAAAAAAAGTGAAATCCCATTCTGCTTAGGGAGAAGTTAGCCTGGTATGAGCCATGCCCTGTGAGAACGGAGCTACTCCACAGGAAAAGAAACTCAGGACATCAAAACCCTCCTCTGTGTCAAGTCTAGAAGAATAAAAATGTCAGAAGACCACATGCTTCTGAAATGATTAATACTGGTCGTTAGGAAGAAATAGAAAGGACTCTTGGAAAGCAGAGGAGTCTGCATGCTGTTCAGCCTTCGACTCTCCTCGCTTTGGATCCAGCAGCAGGTACATCTTATCTTGTGTCAGAAGTTATTTCTGAAGATGGCTTGCATCTACCTAGGCCATGCTTGAAATCATAATATTGATTTAAGATAGACACTTATGATAAAGTAGAAAACATGAAAGTTCTTCGAAGTTTTCAAAGCTCTTTTAGATCGAATCAGAGGAATATAGAGGAAGAATGCCAGGCTGGAAGATCCCCACGTGAAAGACGAAACCCTCCTTCTTATTCCACCAACTAAGTCCTTTAGTGGAACACACGGATCACATCAGCAGTGTGCTGTCAGCTGTTGCCAGGGCTCCAAATCCACCTGGATGCCCGTTTCTCTGGACATGAGCTTTGCCTTGGGTTTTTCTCTTCATCAAATCAGGGCAGGGGTATTTACAGATAGAAATCCATACTTTATAACTGAAAGCAACTGAATGCTGAGCTGATCAGAATCAAGAAATATCATCCAGAGAAACAGATTCCTGTCCTTGCCTCTTTTCCTGTGAATAATAATAGAAAATCTGCATTCCCCTCTCATTATTAGCAGATATTTGTTTTCTAAAAACTCTATACCACTGAGTTCTTGTCAAGGAAAATAAAAATATATACACTGCTGTATTTTTAAGTACAAGGAAATCAATTGCAAGAAGATCACACCAGTCAATCCTAAAGGAAATCAACGCTGAATATTCATTGGAAGGACTGATGCTGAAACTCCAGTACTTTGGCCACCTGATGGAGGGGGATGACAGAGGATGAGATGGTTGGATGGCATCACCGAATCAATGGATGTAAATCTGAGCAAACCCTGGGAGGTAGTGGAGGAGAGGGGATCCTGGTGTGCTGCAGTCCATGGGGTCACAAATAGACACAACTTAGCGACTGAACAACGAAATTTTTAAGTGCAATTGTCTTAGTCTTCTTACACTGTCAACATCTTAGTCTGAGTCTGATATTACGTTGTCTACCTTAAATGTTTACACAGGCACGGCAGGGCTGTTTACATCTTCTTTAAGAGCTGTTGTAATCATATGGGCATCCCAGGTGGCGCTAGTGATGAAGAACTCTCTGGCCAAGGCAGGAGATGCAAGAGAGGCGAGTGTGATCCCCAGGTCCAGAAGATCTCCTGGAGGAGGGCATGACAACCCACTCCAGTATTCTTGCCTGGAGAATCCCACAGACAGAGGAGGCTGGGCTACAGTCCATAGGGTTGCAACCATATGAACTGGAAATGTATTTTCAAATCCCAATATGAATAGCCTTTATAGCAAACAGTTTGCTGCTTTTGTTGAGTAGGTTTCAGTGTATGTGAATGTCTACCAGACAGCAGTGTGGAGGTCACAACTTTCTCTCAGTAAATACTGAGATACTTCAAAATAACAGCTTCACAGATGCTTGTCCATAAAAGGAAAACAGGTTTCTGGTGGTGCATTTTCTGGCACCGGACTCCCCTGGATCCACTCTACCCCTCACTCCCAACCTTGCTTCATGTAAATCCTGATATATTGACTTATTCTGTACAAGGAGTCTTGTTCTTGTATACAGTTCATGAGGTTCTCACGGCAAGTATACTGAGATGGTGAAGTACAGGGAAGTCTGGTGTGCTGCATTCAATGGGGTTGCAAGGAGTCGGACATGACTGGGCAACTGAACAACAGCAACAGCAAGGGGTCTTGAGAGTGGTTTTTAACCAGTGGAAGCAAGATGACTCGTGAAAGCTGCCTCTCAGAGTTTTTATGCAATATATCATGTTATCTTAGAATGACTTTGATGGTGAGAATAGACCTGGGAGTTTCCATGGGTCCTGAACTAAGAAGGACTTCCCTGGTGGCTCAGATGGTAAAAAATATTCACCTGCCAATGCATGAGACCTGGGTTCGATCTGTGGGTCGAGAAGATTCCCTGGAGAAGGAAGTGGCAACCCACTCCAGCATTCTTCCCTGGAGAATCCCGTGGACAGAGGAGCCCGATGGGCTACATTCCATGGTGCCACAAAAGAGTTGGGCACAAGTTAGCGGCTGAACAGCAACACCAAACTGAGCTAGGAGACCAGACAAGCACTAAGGCCAAGAACATACAATTTAGAACATAGCAGCTTTACCAGCCATCACTGAGACACGCTCTGAGAATCGTCCCTTTCCGTGTGACTCTCAGCCCTGACCCCCTCAGGGAGGCTGGGAGAGCCGTGATCTGTGCTGACAGGAGAGACCGTGCTCAGGACAGTCGGGTGGTTTTTTTTTCACCTGCACTTCAGGATGTGTGTTTTAAGCCAAGGCTGTACACCAGAGTTGCTCATGACCGTAAAAGATGGATTTTCTGTTTGGTGCAGATTCCGCATGTATATAATAATGTGCCCTGAGAGTCCTTGCTATGTTGTTGTTGCTTTAAAAAAAAAAAAGAACACTCTTCAAGGTCGATGCAACCACAGACATTGATATTTGCCTCATTGTGAACTGGGATCTACCAGTTGCTTACTGTCATTTTAGTTTTCGGTTCATAAAAAAGGATGTTCTCATCACTGGGCCTCTGGGCCTCTTTCTTCAACCTGGATCACCGAGAGAAAACTGGAAGCAAGAGCTGGTGAATGTGACGATGGGAGGAGAGAGAGACGTGGGGCCGGGGCCTGATTTGAAGGCAGCCTCAGCCCCTCCAGGGGCTGCTGAGTGTGCACTGTGCATGTTCCCAGATGTCTGAGCGATGACGTGATGGGAGAGTGGAAGGGGGAGAAAGACACAGGTGTGCAATTCAGGTTCGAGAGGAGAGACCGATGGACAGACAGAAAGACTGAGCAGCTGAGATGCGTGCGGGAGACGGATAGTCTCGTCTCCCAGAGATCAGAAGACGGTAGGGTTCAAAAAACAGCTTTAACTCTCCTGAGCCAGGTGGGGACCATGAAGGCACGCACGTGAACAGAAGGTTTTAAAATTTCATTATGAAGTTCTTGAGTAGCTTAGCCATAAAGATGGGCAGACGTCCCAGATTGGGGGTCACAGAGGCCTGTCTTTAAATGATTGTCGTTCCGTTGATGGCGTCCTAACACCTTCAGGATGAAAGGTCTTCAGGAGAGAAATCAGGCCTCCCTCTCCTCCCTGATCTCGCATGCACCCTTCACTCCAGCCCAGCTGAGCTGGGGGCATCTCTGAGTGCCCTCTGCTCCCTCACACGTCTTGGCTTCCTCACCTACTTTCCTTCCCCCTTGGAAATGTTACTGACCAGGGTACTTGGCCTCCTTAATCAATAGAACTTGACCAGAGGCCAGGCAAGAAATTCAGACAAGACTTTATTGGGGCCCCTACCAGTTTCTCTTGCTCTCTCACTTGATCAGGGGAGCCGAGCTGGTTCCTTATACGAGCGACGGTAAGGGTGTGTCCAGGGCTCAGGCTGATGGGTGGCTTAAGTGGTCTGCTGCCCCCTTGGGGGTGGTGTGTGTAGGAAGCATGTGCAGTACCCTGCTTTGGTTCCCAGTTCTTCAGAAGTGGCTGTTGGGCTTTTTGGTTTTCTTGTATCTTGTTGTCGATAATTGGCCCCAACTGTGGATGCATGCAGTTATTTTTAGTCCCTAATAGTTTCTTTGTATTTTGTTACTGGAGGATAGCTTGTCCAGGTGCAAGCACTACAGCAAAGAGTCCCAGGCCCCAGCCCGCCTCGCTAGGACCTCCCCTCTCCCCCATGTGGGTCTGGCTAACTTCCTCCCCAAGGGTCAGCTCACCTGGCCTCCTGGAGGGCTTCCCTGACCCCCCTCCTCACAAGGAAACAGAGCTGCCCTTCCTGCCTCCTTCCAAGCTCTCTTGTCACCCCGTATTGAAGTAGCCTTTTCCTGTCTGCCTTCCATTCAGAACTGTGAGCTCCTGGAAGGTGAGGGCTGGCCCTGTGATCTTGGTTTGTGCAGACTCTGCTGGTCCACAGTCATCACGTGTCTCGTGCTCATCACGTGTCTCGTGCTCATCACGTGGGGAGAGGATGGAGTGTGTCAGTCTGGATAGCTTCTGCCTTTCACTTGCCACCCTTTGTGTCGTGGCCTTCTCCTGTGAAAGGGACCCAGGCGTCCTCTCCCACCTGCTTCCCAGAGATGTTACTGAGGGAGGCGTGTTTTCAATCACTGTGAAGGACACTAAGCACAGAGGATGTATTCGCCACCCTCTGGTGCCGCATGTCCAGATGTGGTGAGCTGGTGCCCAAGGCCAGGACAGGTCTGCTCGTATCCTCAGTCTCTTTTCAGGGCAGGACACCGCCTGGCTTTCTCGGGGAGCAGGTGAGGCCAGGAGACCTTTCTCAACAGGACTCATCAAGAGAATGAAACTCAAATGCCCGGAAAGACAGCCATTGTATTGATGGTAGTGTGTTCCCTCTGCAGCTAAAATGGTGCTGCGTGCACGTGTGTGTGAAAGGTTGCTTCAGTCGTGTCCAACTCTTTAAACCCCACGGACTGTAGCCCACCAGGCTCCTCTGTCCATGGGATTCTCCAGGCAAGAATACTGGAGTGGGTAGTCATTCTGTTCTCCAGGTGATCTTCTCAACCCAGGGATTGAACCCGTGTCTCTTTCGGCTCCTGCACTGGCAGTTAGATTCCCACCTGGGAAGCCCCTAAAGTGGTGCTGCTGCTGCTGCTAAGTCGCTTCAGTCGTGTCCAACTCTGTGCGACCCCATAGATGGCAGCCCACCAGGCTCCGCCGTCCCTGGGATTCTCCAGGCAAGAACACTGGAGTGGGTCGCCATTTCCTTCTCCAATGCATGAAAGTGAAAAGTGAAAGGGAAGTCGCTCAGTCGTGTCCGACTGTTTGCAACCCCATGGACTGCAGCCTACCAGGCTCCACCGCCCATGGGATTTTCCAGGCAAGACTACTGGAGTGGGGTGCCATTGCCTTCTCTGAAAGTGGTACTAGGTATGTGTTATACTTGGGAGAAGAGAAGAAACAGTTACTTGTATTGTTTTCTGGATGCCCTAGTTCAGAAGAGAAACCCCAGTTGAGAAAGGCTGAATGAGGCTATATTAGTTTCCTATGGCTGGTGTACAAATCACTACAAACTTTAGTGACTTAAAAGACGCAGATGTGTACAGCTTTGGAGGCCAGAAGTCTAAACCGAGTCTTACTGGGCTCAGAGGTCAAGGTGTGGGCAACACTGGCTGTTTCTGCATGCTCTCAGAGAGATCTGTTTCCTGACTTTTCCAGCTTCCAGAGGCAGGCTGCCCGCATCCCTTGGCTTGCGGCTCCTCCTCTGCATCACTCGACCTCTTGCTTCTGTCATCACATCCATTACACCTGAATCTGCTCCTCCCATCGCTCTTATCAGGTTACATCAGTTTCCCTGATGGCTCAGTGGTTAAAGAACTCGCCTGCAGTGCAGGAGACATAGGAGATGCAGGTCTGGTACCTGGGTCTGGAAGATCTCCTAGAGGAAGGCATGGAAATCCATTCCAGTATTCTTGCCTGGAGAATCCCATGGACAGAGGAGCCTGGCCGGCCTCAGTCCATAGGCTTTCCAAGAATTGGACACGACTGAATGAGCACTTGCACACACACACGGTTACATCGTGATCGTGAAAGTTGCTCAGTCCTGTCCAACTCTTTGCAACACCATGGACTATACAGTCCATGGACGTCTCCAGGCCAGAATTTTGGACTGAGTAGCCATTCCCTTCTCCAGAAGATCTTCCAAACCCAGGGATCAAACCCAGGTCTCCCACATTGCAGGTGGATTATTTACCAGCTGAGCCACTAGGGAAGCCCAATTGGTTACATCAGGCCCACCCAGATAATCCAGGATAATCTCCCATCTCAGCATCTTTTAACCTAATCACATCTGCAAGGCCCCGTTTACCATGTAAGGTGACATATTCCAGGAGATGGACGTCTTTCAGTTCAGTTCAGTTCAGTCGCTCAGTTGTGTCCGACTCTTCGCGACCCCATGAACTGCAGCACTCCAGGCCTCCCCGTCCATCACCAACTCCTGGAGTCCAAACCCATGTCCATTGAGTCAGTGATACCATCCAACCATCTCATCCTCTGTTGTCCCCTTCTCCTCCTGCCTTCAATCTTTCCCAGCATCAGGGTCTTTTCAAATGAGTCAGTTCTTTGCATCAGGTGGCCAAAGTATTGGAGTTTCAGCTTCAGCATCAGTCCTTCCAATGAATATTCAGGACTGATTTCCTTTAGGATGGACTGGTTGGATCTCCTTGCAGTCCAAGAGACTCTCAAGAGTCTTCTCCAACACCATAGTTCAAAAGCATTGATTCTTCAGCACTCAGCTTTCTTCATAGTCCTACTCTCACATCCATGCATGACCACTAGAAAAACCATAGCCTTGACTAGATGGACCTTTGTTGACAAAGTAATGTCTCTGCTTTTCAATATGCTGTCTGTTGCTGTTGCTGCTAAGTTACTTCAGTCATGTCCGACTCTGTGCGACCCCATAGATGGCAGCCCACCAGGCTCTCCCATCCCTGGGATTCTCCAGGCAAGAACACTGGAGTGGGTTGCCATTTCCTTCTCCGATGCATGAAAGTGAAAAGTGAAAGTGAAGTTGCTCAGTCGTATCTGACTCTTAGCGACCCCATGGACTGCAGGCTACTAGGCTCCTCCATCCATAGCATTTTCCAGGCAAGAGTACTGGAGTGGGGTGTCATTGCCTTCTCCGCATATGCTGTCTAGTTGGTCATAACTTGCTGTCTAGGTTGGTCATAACTTTCCTTCCAAGGAGTAAGCGTCTTTTAATTTCATGGCTGCAATCACCATCTGCAGTGATTTTGGAGCCCCAAAAAATAAAGTCTGTCACTGTTTCCACTGTTTCCCCATCTATTTGCCATGACGTGATGGGACTGGATGCCATGATCTTAGTTTTCTGAATGTTGAGCTTTAAGCTAACTTTTTCACTCTCCTCTTTCACTTTCATCAAGAGGCTCTTTAGTTCCTCTTCACTTTCTGCCGTAAGGGTGGTGTCATCTGCATTTCTGAGGTTATTGCTATTTCTCCCAGCAATCTTGATTCCAGCTTGTTCTTCATCCAGACCAGCATTTCTCATGTACTCTGCATATATACTCTGCATATAAGTTAAATAAGCAGGGTGATAATATACAGCCTTGACATACTCCTTTTACTATTTGGAACCAGTCTGTTGTTCCATGTCCAGTTCTCACTGTTGCTTCCTGACCTGCATACAGGTTTCTCAAGAGGCAGGTTAGGTGGTCTGGTATTCCCATCTCTTTCAGAATTTTCCACAGTTTATTGTGATCCACACAGTCAAAGGCTTTGGAAGAGTCAATAAAGCAGAAATAGATGTTTTTCTGGAACTCTCTTGCTTTTTCCATGATCCAGCAGATGTTGGTGACTTGATCTCTGGTTCCTCTGCCTTTTCTAAAACCAGCTTGAACATCTGGAAGTTCACGGTTCACGTATTGCTGAAGTCTGGCTTGGAGAATTTTAAGCATTACTTTACTAGTGTGTACATCTTTGGGGGTTCATTATTTTGCCAACAGTTGAGGCAGTCTGAGCATGGATTGGAAAAGAATTTCCAAACACAGAACATTTCAAAAGGGAGGAGGTTTATTAAGAACAAAGAGCAAAGATGAAGTGGGCACTGTGAATGCAGTGGGCCAACCTCCTGACAGACTAGGGAAAGCCGACAGTTTTCATGGTTAATAACCAATTTGTATAGCCTTAAGACAAAGAAAATTCCTGCTGGAAGGTTGGTGTTAGGTGATTGGTTGGGGCGCTATAGGGTGTTTACAGGAGTGGGCATCTTTGCCTAATTGGGAGTCAGGAACTGGTTAGTGATGATCAGGGGGCTTTTGACAAGGTTACAGAGGGGCTCAGTCAGCTTCAGAGGTGACCTTGATTCTGGGCTCCATTTCTGTGGCCTTGGTGCAAAGCCTCACACCTGTGGCCTTGGGAGCAGGACTCAACACCAACCACAGGGACCAAAGTCAAAATGGAGCTGAGTGGTCCTCTTTTTCAGGAAAAGGTCAGCATTCCTGTCCTAACTCTCTATGGGAGAAATCTGTGCCTCAGTCTCACTCTCCATAAATTAGAACCGTCTTTCATCCTGTTTATGTTTATAAAGTGCTTTGGTATTATCAAGTAAAAGGTGCTTAGTATGGAATGGCTATTACAATATCCTACCATGACTTGGTATAAATTATGCTTCCGTTAATCAATGGAGCTGCTCCGAGATGCAACGTTTCTTAGGTCCCGTGGGGAAGAGATTAGGGGGGCTTCTATTAAAGTCTGAAGTTAAACCTCACTAAATGATCCTTAATAGTGATTTACTTTGACTTCATTAGCGTGGAGTATGTGAATGCTCCTTGAGGATACTATGTAGCCCGTACTCCTCCTGTCTTCAGAGTCATTGAAATGGAACGGAAGGTAAACAGCAACAATAGTGTAAGACAAAGGACTCACGGGTACAGGGTTTTCCTCCATGGATTTGCTATAGACTTTTCTCTCTTGGGCTCCGTGTCTGGTTGAGTCTCTGGCTGGGCAGGGGGTACAGGGAGTGGGTATAAAGTGTGTGGCAGTGAACGTGAGGTTGGGGGCTCAAAGATGCGTTTGTGTGTCCAAGCAAAGCAGAGTGTGTATTGTGATTGTATTAGACACCACTTCGGCTCATGTAGGTCAGGTGTCCCCAACCTCCCAGCCATGGACCTGCTAGGAACTGGGCTATACAGCAGGAGGTGAGCAGTGGGTGAGCGAGCGAAGCTTCAGCTGTATTTACAGCCACTCCCCATGACTCCCCTTACCAGCTGAGCACCATTTCCTGTCAGGTCAGTGGTGGCATTAGATTCTCACGGGAGCAGGAACCCTACTGTGAGCTGTACATGCAAGGGATCTAGGTTTCATACTTCTTATGAGACTCATCCCCAAACCATCCCTCTATGCCCTGGGTCCTGGGTCCGTGGAAAAGTTTTCTGCCACGAAACTGGCCCTGGGTGCCAAAAAGGATGGGGACCACAGATGTAGGTCTTAAGGTTCCATTAGAGTGGTAAAAAGGCTTTATGAAGTCTCCCTCCGTTGGAGATGAAGATATACCCCTCTCGCTCACTCACCACCAGATGCCTTAAGACTCCAGAGAAGGAGAGCTGAGTCTCAGCTCTCAGAGAATCCCCAGATGGGCCTCTGAGTCTGTGTCCACCTCCCGCTCTCCCTAAAAATGCCCCGCAGCTCTGCCCTGGGAGCCCAGGGAGAGACACCATCCGCAGACAATGATAGCATCTTCAAACGGGTTTACAGAGCAGTCAACCCTGGGAGGGCCTGCGTCCAGGAAAGGCTATGCTGCTGCTAAACTGTCCCAGGGGGAGCATCAGAACCTGCTCTGAGCCCGGGGCTCTGGGGAATTAAAGGAGAGACAAGCCCTGAGAATGATTATAATCCCATTATGCGGAGCTCCCCCTATTTATTTCTTCATATGGATGAATTTGTATATATTTGCATTTTGTTCTATCTGATAATATGCATAGAATTCAAATTGAAATGACATGAATAGATTTGAATATTAATGAGGCGTTGAAAGGCTGCCATCACTGGCAGAGTCGCCTGGGAAGGGAGCCTGTGTTGCAGAACTCAGCCATCTCCTTGGGCACGGACCCCACCAGGCACCAGCCCTGGAGCCAAGGGCAGGGGAGGGCCGAGGGCAGGGCTGGAGGGAGAAGCCCCCCACAGCTGCCAGCACCAAGCCAGGAGCCCATTCCACAGAGGGGAGGGCCATTGTAATCAGCCCCTGACTCTCCCTGGGTTATCCCCAGACATCCAGACACCTGGTTTTAGCAAGGCCGTGAAGGTCAGAAGGCTTTCCCACATGAAGGGAAAAAGCCGAATTGCCTTTGCCTCCTAGAACTGGGAGGCGAGGGGCAGAGTTGTGTTGCAAACAGATAGGTCCAGGTAAGGGTAGCTCTTCCTTGGGACCTACCCAGGGCCTGTACTTTCTTCTGCCCTAGGTCCTGGAGCTCTAGCACATATAACAGTTCAGTTCAAGTCGCTCAGTCATGTCCAACTGTTTGAGACCCCATGGACTGCAGCACACCATGCCTCCCTGTCCATCACCAACTCCCAGAGTTTACTCAAACTCACGTCCACTGAAGTGGTGATGCCATCCAACCATCTCATCCTCTGTCATCTCCTTCTCCTCCTGCCTTCAATCTTTCCCAGCATCAGGGTATTTTCAAATGAGTCAGTTCTTCCCATCAGGTGGCCAAAGTATTGGAGTTTCAGCTTCAACATCAGTCCTTCCAATGAATATTCAGGACTTATTTCCTTTAGGATGGACTGGTTGGATCTCCTTGCATTCCAAGAGACTCTCCAGAGTCTTCTCCAACACCACAGTTCAAAAGCATCAATTCTCTGGCATCCAGCTTTCTTTACAGTCCAACTCTAACATCCATACATGACTGCTGGAAAAACCATAGCCTTGACTAGAAGGACCATTGTTGGCAGAGTAATGTCTCTGCTTTTGAATATGCTATCTAGGTTGCTTATAACTTTTCTTCCAAGGAGTAAGCATCTTTTAATTCCATGACTGCAGTCACCATCTGCAGTGATTTTGGAGCCCCCAAAAATAAAGTCTGTCAGTGTTTCCACTGTTTCCACATCTATTGCCATGAAGTGATGGAACCAGACACCATGAATTTAGTTTTCTGAATGTT
Source organism: Redunca redunca (assembly GCA_006410935.1). Lineage (NCBI taxonomy): Eukaryota > Metazoa > Chordata > Mammalia > Artiodactyla > Bovidae > Redunca > Redunca redunca. The sequence goes on along the minus strand of SJYQ01104666.1, from coordinate 990,303 downwards.
GAGCTTTAAGCTAACTTTTTCACTCTCCTCTTTCACTTTCATCAAGAGGCTCTTTAGTTCTTTGCTTTCTGCCATAAGTTGTCATCTGCATATCTGAGGTTATTGCTATTTCTCCCAGCAATCTTGATTCCAGCTTGTGCTTCATCCAGACCAGCATTTCTCATGATGTACTCTGCATATAAGTTAAAGAAGCAGGGTGACAATATACAGCCTTGACGTCCTCCTTTTCCTATTTGGAACCAATCTGTTGTTCCATGTCCAGTTCTAACTGTTGCTTTCTGACCTGCATACAGATTTCTCAAGAGGCAGGTCAGGTAGCACATACAACACCCCCTGGTTATTTTCTATGGGATGATGACATTCTGTCCACGTGTTCTCAGTGGATCTGAGGGCTCTCAGTTCTTCTTGAGGCTCTGGTAGGAAATCACAGGATGCTGGTCAGTGTAGCCTGCCTGGGCCCTAAGCTAACACGCTAGAAGAAACAAAATAGAAAGGCTTGTGAACATAAGAACACCCACTCTGGTGCTCACTCACCATCGTTCTTGTCTTTGTCTAGACATTTGGGTAACAGTTTATCCTACAAGGTGTCCTATGGTTCCAGGCTTCAGATATTTAAAACTCAGCATCAAAATTTGTAGGCCCATCATTTAAGAGGGGCTTCCTTGGTGGCAGAGTGATAAAGAAACCACCTGCCAATGGAGGAGATGTGAGCTCGATCCCTGATCCAGGAAGATTCCCTGGAGAAGGAAGTGCCAACCCACTCCAGTATGCTTCCTGGAAAATCCCATGGATGGAGGAGCCTAGCGGGCTATAGGCCATGGAGTCTCAAAGAGTCAGGTATGACTTAGCAGCTGAACAACAACAACGAAATCATGTGAGAACAGCAGTTTTGGCGATTTCAATTGGGTTAATGGTTGACTGTTGTATAGAGTGCTAAGGATTAATGTTTCTAAGTGATCCCCCAAATATTTGATTTTGTTCTAACTCAGTCTTGCCTGGTTCCAAGTTTAACCCCCTAGCACCTGTTCTAGGGGCTAATTGTGAGAGCAGATAACAATGAAGGTATACTTGTGAGTTGTTTTGTTTCCTGGTCCATGAGATCTCATATATGCCCTACTGTCTCTTCTAATTCAACACCTGAACACTAACATCATTTAACCCCCTGTTGTGGTCCTCCTCTCAGTGAAGGATCCCCCCATATTCCCAGGACCTCGTCCCGAAACCGTCATCTCCAGCCTCCTCTTTCTAATCTGCCACAGCCAATCATTTATCTTATTATGACAATTTTTGTCTGAACTGTTTCTCTCACCCTGCTTATCCTCATCATTTTCTCCCAGCGTATTAGAGTATCGTCTCAAGTTCCTCACTTTCTTTCCCAGAGTCATCCTTCACCATCATCACTCTTCACTATTTGTAACTTCCTAAGATACAAGTCAGATTTACTCTTCCCCATCTCAGCCAAGTCCACTGGTTACCTTCTGTCTGTAAATAGAACCCTGACACCTCCACCTGGTATCTGAGTCTGTGCCATCAACCCACACTGAAAGTGCTCTTCAATCTGGAGCCAGCTGTCTTTCTAGCATCATCTTCTCTCCATTCCTCCATGCTCTTCAAGCTTTAGCCAAGAAAGAAAGAAAAAAATAATATTCCCTGGATATAAACATGCCCTCATGTCCTTGCATATGCAATTCCCTCAGCCTAAATATTCTTTCATCATTTTTTGAAATACACTTCCTGTTTCAAGGCTCAGCTCAAACCTCACCTCTGCCATGAGGTCATTTCCTGTTTGCAGCTCAGACACACGCCTTTTCTTGTCCTCCTAGACATGATATAAATACCCTGTTATATCAAGTGATCTATTCTGCCCAATTTGTTGCTTATTGGATACCTTACCAACTCAGTCATGAGTCCCACAAGGAGAGAAACTCTAATGCTTTAAATATTTTTATATCATCTGATCAACTGCCTATCACCAAATGTTTAGTGAGTGAGTAAATAAAATAAGTGAGTGGTAAAGATACACTGTTGTCTAGAGCTGGTCCAGTCCTCTGCAGCTTCCTGTTCAGCCCTGGCCCCTATTCAGCACCTGACGTTTGTTGTTAGCTGTTCGATCCTGTCCAACTCCGTGACCCCATGGACTGTAGCCCGCCAAGCTCCTCTGTCCATGGATTCTTCGGGCAAGAATACTGGAATGGGTTGCCATTTCCTTCTCCAGGGGATCTTCCTGGCTCAGGGATCAAATCTGGGTCTCCTGCATTGCAGGCTACCACACTAATGTTTATTAAGCATCTATGACACACTCCAGGTACTTCTTGTGATCTCTTTGATTCCCAACAAAAACACCTTTTAGTGATCCTGGGGACTTCCCTGGTGGTTCAGTGGTTAAGACTTCACCTTTCAAAGCAAGGGGTATGAGTTCAATCCCTAGTTGAGGAACTGGGATCCCACATGGCTTGTGGCCATAAAAGGAAAACATAAAACAGAAGCAATATTGTAACAAATTCAATAAAGACTTTAAAAATGGTCCATGTTAAAGCTCAACATTCAGAAAACTAAGATCATGGCATCCAGTCCTGTCACGTCATGGCAAATAGATGGGGAAACAGAGGAAACAGTGGCTGACTTTATTTTTCTGGGCTCCAAAATCACTGCAGATGGTGATTGCAGCCATGAAATTAAAAGACGCTTACTCCTTGGAAGGAAAGTTATGACCAACCTAGATACCATATTGAAAAGCTGAGATATTACTTTGTCAACAAAAGTCCGTCTAGTCAAGGCTATGGTTTTTCCAGTCATCATGTATGGATGTGAGAGTTGGACTATAAAGAAAGCTGAGTGCCGAAGAATTGATGCTTTTGAACTGTGGTGTTGGAGAAGACTCTTGAGAGTCCCTTGGACTGCAAGGAGATCCAACCAGTCCATCCTAAAGGAGATCAGTCCTGGGTGTTCACTGGAAGGACAGATGTTGAAGCTGAAACTCCAATACTTTGGCCACCTGATGGGAAAAGCTGACTCATTTGAAAAGACCCTGATGCTGGGAAAGATTGAGGGCAGGAGGAGAAGGGGACGACAGAGGATGAGATGGTTGGATGGCATCATTGACTCAATGGACATGGGTTTGTGTGGACTCCAGGTGTTGGTGATGGACAGGGAGGCCTGGCGTGCTGCGGTTCATGGGGTCACAAAGAGTCGGACACGACTGAGTGACTGAACTGAACTGAACTGAAAAAAAAAATCTTTCATTCCATTTTTCAGGTAAGGAAACTGAGTCTTAATGAGCTTAAGAAATTTATCCCAGGTCATACCTCCAGTGGGTTGTAGTAGTAGTTACTCCGTTGTGTCTTTGCAACTTCATGGACTGTAGCTGCACCAGGCTCCTCAGTCCATGGAGTTCTCCAGTCAAGAATGCAGGAGTGGGTGGCCATTCCCTTCACCAGGGCATCTTCTTGACTCAGGGATCAAACCTGCGTCTCCCACCTTGCAGGCAGATTCTTTACCATCTGAGCCATCAGGGAGGCTGGTGGGTAATAAAGCTGAAACAAAGGCTCAAACGTTCTGCCTCCCCAACCAGTGTACCTGCCCCTACCCCAACGCTGCCTCTCAAGGCAGCCAGAGCAGCCTGACTCTGGCTTCCCCAGTCTCTGGGTCAGGCTTCAGTGCTCCGGGAGAATGAATTTCCCTCAAATCAGTCCTGGATGCAGTTATTATTTTATAGGGATGTTGTAAGTTGATAAGGTAGCTGTTATATGTTAATAGCTATTGTAATGTTGTTCTTAAGGCCTATTACTGGGGCCGGTTTGTATTTTAATGTGTGCAAAGGTGATTACAACTTTAATATGAATGTTAAACAGATTAGCTGATTTATGTGTAAAATAAATAAATAAACGAAACCCATACTCTCATTTCTATTCATTTCTCTCTCCCTCTCTGTCTTCCTTCCTCTGTCCAAAAGCAGATGTGGTCTGTGGAGCATTGACAATGGAACAAAAAGAGAGTGTTTTCTGGGTGATAAATAGTGGTTGTAGACGGGCCTTTTGTTCCCAGTGAATTTCGACTGTGTGTCCTTAATAGCTACTCGTCAGAGACTTTATGCTTTTGACAGTGTTTGGGGAGTTTGGTCTTGTTTGTGAATTGTGTGTTCACCATTCTCTCCCTCAAAATTGTGTTCCCCGCCTCTGGGAAGCCCCTGATGTTTTCTCAGTACACACTGGAAAGTGTGCCAAACCTTTAGAAAGGCAGACATATCCCTATGATGCTGATGTATCCAGGGGCACAGAGCATAGAGGGGAAGACAGATCTGAAAACATGCAACTAAGGTACAGGTAGATGGGGCCCAGGGCGGTCTGCATGGAGCTGTTTCTGGGGGAGCAGTCAGGAAGTATGCTAACCCACTGGGTGGGGAGAGCTCTCAGAGGAAACTTCCTCCACAAAGCAGAGCTCCAAGGATGAGTTGAAGTTAGCCCAGGGATTGGAGGGGGCTTGGAGAAAGAAAAGGGTATTCCATTGTTTTTCAGTCACTCAGTTGTGTCTGACCCTGCAATGCCATGAACTGCAGCACACCAGGCTTCCCTGTCCTCCACTGTCTCCCAGAGCTTGCTCAAACTCCTGTCCATTGAGTCAGTGATGCCATCCAACCATCTCATCCTCTATCGCCCCCTTCTCCTCCTGCCCTCAATCTTTCCCAGCATCAGGGTCTTTTCCAATGAGTCAGCTCCTCACATCAGGTGGCCAAAGTATTGAGCTTCAGAATCCGTCCTTCCAGTGAATTTTCAGGTATTTCATGGCATATGCTAAATCCTCAATGAATGAAGCCAGTTCCAGGAACTGCAGGGTGCTTGGTGTGGCCAGAGCCAAGGGCTTTGAGGCCATTGGTAACACCAGTGCTTTCATATATTGTGCCCTGAACCAGAAGTCAGAGAGCTTCCTGGCCCAGAAGTATTCATTTCCATTGGATGGGGGAGGCAATAACCAGTGTATGGTTATCAGATACTTTGTGTTAGGATGTAATTGCAGCAGAGGACAGGCACAAGGAAGAAAGTGCGCAGGTTGGGTATGCAGATCCACACATGGGGTGGAGGAAACCTCACTGACAGTCACTGAAAGTGAAGTTGGAGGGGAAGATGAAGAACACGCCCATCTGAACTGGAATAGTTCAGTTCAGTTCTCAAATCTGTCTTCCCCTCTATTCTCTGTGCTCCTACTATTGTGTGAAAATTGTATAAATCTTAATTGCGTTGAACTGGTTCATAGTGCTTTTCAGGTCTACTGTATCCTTTGACTTCTCTGTATTATTGGCATTCTATTAACTTTTGAGAGTTTGACATTGAAACTCCAACTAAAAACCTTAATTTATCCACTTAAATAATTGTGATAGTAGAACTATATGTAGCCTTCTTCTATATTTTCCAAGTCTCCTATAAATGTGTTATCATACTTTAATAATTTAAAATAATAAGAGTTAAAAAAAAGAACACATCTATCTGAGAGTACGCTAGGTATGACACAGAAAGAAGTGGGGAGTGGATAGCAAGCCTTCAAAGAAGGCATCAGAGAAAGAGGGACAGGAACAACCCTGAAAGAACCATGTGATTGCCTCCACATGGCACATAATGATAAATTAAGGAAGCCTTAAAACCTAACACCCCAACATGTTGACAGTTATCCTTTGGACTTGACATCATAGGCTTGGTAGGAGGCACCATGAAGTGGAGCATGGTGAGGTGAAGATGGAGGTACTGGGCATCAAGGAATCATCGCCATGTGAGAATGCATGCTCCGGGAGGTGGGAAGCGTGGTGGGCAGAGGCTGAACGAGGGTGCAGACCAAAGCAGCAGAGGTGATTGCTCTGTGTAGCATACAGGATACGCATGCGCTTTCCTGGTACCAAGCACAAATTGGCATAGAAGCAAGTTGCTGCCATGATGGGGACCTTCAACTCTCTGGACATTGGCTGGAAGGCCAGTCAGGCAAAAGCAAAGTTCTTAACATCTTTTTTTTTTTTTAACTGACATATAGTTGATTTACGGTGTGCTGATTTCTTCTCTACAGCAAAGTGACTCAGTTATGTTCATATATATACTTTTTAAAATATTCTTTTCCATTATTCTTTATCCCATTAGGTTGGATATAGTTCTCTGTGCTATACAATAGGACCCTGTTGTTTATCCATTTTGAAAGTAATAATTTGCATCTACTAACCCCAAACTCCCAATCTGGCCCTCTCCTTCCCCTACCCTCTGGCATCTGCAAGTCTGTTCTGTGGGTCTGTGAATCTGTTTTTGTTTTTTTCAGAGAGGTTCATTTTTTTCATATTTTAGGCCCCACAGATAAGTGATATCATATGGTATTTGTCTTTCTCTTTCTGGCTTCACTTAGTATAATAATCTCTAGTTGCATCCATCTTAACATCTTTTTAATCGCCTTATAGGCAGCTTATTTTGTAGAATGTTGAGAAAAAAATCAATGAGGGACTGTGCCACTTGGGGCTCAAGTCTAAATAATTTTCTCTTTTTCAAGAAGTATTTATTGAAAACCCAATACGTGCCAGGCGTTGTGCCAATAAGATGTACACTTCTTGATGACTTAAGCGTGTGCTAGGCACTCAGCAAAGGCATGTTGGAAGAATGCAGGGATGAATGAATGAATGGATGGATGGATTGGAAACCTTGAAGGAAAATGAATGCTAGTCTTCAGAATTAAAATAAAAACAGGACACTGGGCATGATCAGACGCCTATCCTAGGCTGTAGGGCTATCACTGAAATCCATGGGGAGGGGAGCGGGGAGAATGGCAAGCAAAAGGAAAGGTGGTTCCAGAAAGATGGGAGCTTCAGAAAACAAAACGTATTTTGACAATCCAATATAAATCATACTGATAAAGCACCGGGCGGCTTCTAAAGAAGCCAACGTGGCTACCCAGACGCTCTCTAGGGACCTCAGATTGTAACAAGATGCACAGAAAGGATGGAAGGTGGGTACCCAGCACAGGGTGAGTTCAAAGAGGAGGAGGGGCCAGGCAACATCAAGGCCAGGATTGAGCTAAATTTGCAGAAAAAGAGAAAGGGAAATCATGAGAAGAGACAACATGGAGATTTCCAGTTTTGCTTGAGAAAGGAACACGGTGTTGTCAGTTACGGTGAACTTCTCGGCTTTTCTTTGGTTCTGTCTTTTCCAATATGCTTTCCATATTTGAGGGGGAATGCACTTGGCTGAGAAGGAGCTGAAACCTGAGCGAGGTGATGAGATGGTAAGAGTCTGTATAAGGCTGAGAGTCCCACAATTCAAAGGTTCAGTGCCAGCCCTGTCATTTCACAAACTCATGCCAATATTAACCTCTCCTGGTTCAGCTTACCCTTCTGTAAGACAGAGATAGCCAGAGTACAGATGTCATAGACCTGTTGTATAGATTAAAGATGTGATGCAAATCACACACGCAGTGTCTGAGTCTGACATGTTAAAAGAGTCAATAAATGTTAGCTATCGTGATGATGGTGATAATGATGATGACTAAACATTTAAACAAGTATGACCTAAAAGTGAAAGTGAACGTCACTCAGGCGTGTCCGACTCTTTTTGCGACCCCATGGTCTATACAGTCCATGGAATTCTCCAGGCCAGAATCCTGGAGTGGGTAGCCTTTCCCTTCTTCAGGGACTCTTCCCAACCCAGGGATTGAAATCAGGTCTCCCGCATTGCAGGCAGATTCTTTACCAGCTGAGCCACAAGGGAAGCAACAAAATTAACTTCCCAGGATATTGAAGCAATTGGAGGATAAGATCCTGGAACCATCCTGGGTGAACAATAGTCAAGAAATAATGGAAAATATGAGAGTCTGGGAAGTGGAGGAGTAGATGGCAGTAGATTCTAGAAACAGCAAACACGTGGGTTTCATAGAGATGTCTTATGGGGGAAAAATCTGCAGGAAGTAATTTGATGGTTCATAAACACTTAGGAGGGCTTCCCAGGTGGCCCCAGTGGTAAAGAACCTGTCTGCCAGTGCAAAAGGTGTAAGAGACACGAGTTTGATCCCTGGGTTGGGAAGATCCTCTGGAGAAGGGAACAGCTATGCACTCCAGTATTCTTCCCTGGAGAATCCCATGGACAGAAGAGCCTGGCGGGCTATACAGTCCACGGAGTCACAAGAGTTGGACACGACTGAAGCGACTTAGCATGCGTGCAAACACCAGGAAATTCATCTGTGGCCACTAGCAGCCACCTTGGGCTTGCTCAGAGCAATTCATGCTAGCATCTCCTTGAAAAAAAAAATAATTGACATTTTAATTTCATGATCTGTCTCTCCTTTGTGATGCTGCATTATTCACAAATTTGATAAACAGATCTTCCTCTGTCTTAATTCCAGAGTCTTAATTGAAAAGGTTTGTTTATTGAAATCTCAGTATGAGGTAACAGTGTGACATGGTTACAAAAAATGGACTTTTCTGCTTCCTCGGTAGAAAGGGTTGTGGTTGTATCGGGGACACTAGCACAGGGGACCGTGGCAGCCCCACCGCCCCACTCTCTGCTGATGTGACCTCACCTGAGGGGAGTGTGCTCCGCCCTGAGAGTCACGTCTGAGCCCCTTACAAACCAGGGCATCCGCAGAAGGCTGAGAGGGCCAGAATGGGCGTGAGCCTGGAGATGATGTCGTCCGAGGAAGGGTGGAGGAACTTGTGCATTATTGAGGCAAGACAGGCAAGACTTCCAGGCTTTCTCCATCTTTCTCATGCATCAAAATCACCTGGGGTGCTTGTTTAAATTGCGGATTCCAGTGAGTCCAATCCCTAGATTCATAGAGATTCCGATTCATTAATCCCAGGAGGAGCCCGGGAAATTACAATCAAACAAACGTTCCAGGTGGTTCTCATTGCAGCAGCCATATTTTAAGCAACACTGACTTAGAAGAAGAAAATAATTGTCCCCAGAAATAAAAGTTCACCTCTCCCACATGGCTGAGAGGACATAACCCGAAGGGACAAGTCCTCGGCAGTCTTGCCAGTCCTTGGAGGGTGGGGGCCCTGGCTACTTGTTCCTGTGTCTTTCCTTTCAAATACGGTGTCCAACACACAGTAGGAGGTCAGCAAATATTCCTTTAATGAAATTACAGAAGATCGGAGAAAGAACTTGGCAAGAAAGAAAGCTTCTGCAAAAAGAAACAGGTGGCCTTGTTAGGCAGCCAGCCTGCTGTCAACAGCCATCTCTATGGGGAAACTAGAGAATAACGTGTAAGAAGTGGTGTCATAAAAGAGATTGTCATGGGAGAGAGGTTCAACTAAGGTGACCTCCAGCATATTTCACATTTTTAAAACCCAGTTAAAGAAATAAATATTTTTAAGTTTTTTTGGCCATGCCATGGAGCATGGGGGATCTTAGTTCCCCTACCAGAGATCTAACCCATGCCCCCAGTGTTGGAAGTATGGAGTCTTAACCACTGGATCACTGAAATTATTTGCCAACAGTCCAGAGATGACACAGATAGATGATGATGAGCAAACACTTGAAACGTGAAGAGGTGAGCGAGTCTCAGGAAGCACTCAGCATAAAGCACTGAATGTCTTAGCTGTGAAATGGGCATCTGCAGCATTTTACATTGGGTCAGACTTAACTCTACCCCTAAACGTTCACTGAGGGCTGACTGTACACAGACTGGAAGCAGTCAGAGCCGGTCTCTGCCCTCCAGGAACTCACAGGGCAATGGAAGGGTTTGTGAATCCTGCTTCTGTACCCTGAATCACAGAACATGAACCTGCCTCTTCTCATAAGGAAAGAAAACATTATGAGTCAGAACATTATCTGACTCATAAATCACTGGGTCCCCAGCACTTAGCATGTACCTGGCATGTGGGCAGCGTCAATAAATATTTGTTGAATGAATCAATGAGCAATAGACACTAATATTTACTGAACCCCTTTTTGCCAGACGGTATGTTATCAATACATACTTTATATAAGTCATTACTCTTAATTCTTCCAAACTCCATAAAAGGCATTAACCTTGTTTGAAAGATGTCAAAATGGAAGCACCGTTGAGTTACTTGCTAAGGTCATAAATCCTGTGTTTGAGTTATGTGCTTCCTAAACTCAGGCCATTTCTACTACACCGTATGAGTCTAGATAACTCAGTTTTGGTAAGTGGTCGAGATTCTGAGAGGTACAAGGTCTTGGTCAGGGTCACCCTGATGAGTTGTACCAGAACTGGGTCCAGACCTAAGGTTGGAACACTGGCTTCAGCTGCCACCCGGGCTCTTTGTCTCACAGCAGCAGCTTCCCTTGCTCCATCACAGCCCTGTTTCTGCTGATTCCTACGGGCCCCTGGCCTCTGCACTGGGAGCGTGTGCCGTAGCCAGTTCTGCCACTGGCTGAGTGGGGGCCCTTGAGGTGGTCTCAGCATTGGGTCAGTTTGAACTTGGCATTCTGGGTGGGGCAGGCAATTGTGAGATGCAGAGGTCCTAAGAAGACTCCCCCACCATGAAATGAACAGACTTTCATGCCAGCAGACCTCTGGCCTGGGATTCAGAAGCCCGTGACTAACATAGACATGCAGATTGACCTCAGGACTCAATTTCTGCCTCTTCTTTTTTCAGAACTTAGAGCTGGCATGAAATAAGTTGTGTGCTAAATTGTCCTCCAGTCTCTATGGGTTCAGCTCTGCCCTTTGTTATACAAATCTAATTCCCATTGACTTTGGCCAGCGTCCCACTTGAGTGAAAGAGCGGGTAGATTTAAGGCTATCAACTCAATCAGAGCAGAATATTGTTCCTTCTCCTGTGTCACTTTTCATGTGGATGATGGGGGAAATGAACATAGGGCTTTTTTTCCCCCTACTTCTCTGTGGTTGTTTCAGCTAACTGTACCTAACGTTTTCCAAGGCAAGAGAAGACAACTAGGGAAGGAAAAGAAGGTGTGTGGTGTGTGTGTGTGTGTGTGTGTATGTGTGTGTGTGTGTGTGTGTGTGTGTGTGCACATGGCACCCCTGCGTGCACATGGGGTCTTAGTAGAAATCCACACCAGCCTTCTGGCTGGTATAAATAGAAGAGAATATCGGGCAAGTCACAAACTGTAGGAGAGCTGATGACCAGGCTCTGAGGTGGTCTATATGCATGACTAAGTTGCTTTGGTCATGATTGACTCTTTGCAACCCCATGAACTGTAGCCCACCAGGCTCCACTGTCTGTGGGATTTTCCAGGCAAGAATACTGGAGTGAGTTGCCATGCCCTCCTTCAGGGGATCTTCCTGGCTCAGGGATGGAACTTGTGTCTCTCGGGTCTCCTGCATTGGCAGGCAGGTTCTTCACCACTAGCGCCACCTGGGTGAGGTAGTCCACATGATACCCCAAACCATCATCAGAACTCCAGCTGATGCCAGCAGATATGCAGACCCCCACATCCACTGGCCACAGCTGCCAGTCCTGTTGGAAGAGATGCTCTGCTTAACCTCCTCTCAGCATCACTGATTCTCAGGCTGAGTCTGGGAAGTGGGTCATGTTAGCAGGTGCTGGGCCTGCACTCTAGCTGCAAGGGAAGCAGGGAAAACCAGGATCTGGATGTTTTCAACTTCTACCCGGGGGTGGAAGGAGACTCTTTCCTACTAAGCCTCGTGGATACTGAATTTCTCTCAATGTAGGAAGGGTAACTTCTGCTGAGCAGCCAAGAGGAAGAACACATCCACCCCAGGCCGATCTAGTGTGACTTTCCCTCTTCATTCAGGAAACACAGCATGTGCAGGAATGTAGGTGTTCAGTCGCTGAGTCATGTCCAACTCTTCAAGACCCCATGGACTGTAGCCCACCAGGCTCCTCGTCCATGGAATTTCCCAGGCAAGAATACTGGAGTGGGTTGCCATTCCCATCTCCAGGGGATGTTCGTGACCCACAGAAGGAAGCTACATCTCCTGCAATGCAGGTGGATTCTTTAGCCCTGAGCCACCAGGGAAGCCTGTGTGAAGGAATATATCTTCATAACCCTGCGCTCTCTCTCCCAGGCCTTTCCTGTACAATCACCAGGTCTAGGAAATGTGTACATGGTGATTATACCCTGTGATATTTTCTAGTAAAACAGGCCCTGAGGTGTTGTCCTCTCTAGCTCATCTGGTATTCTCAACTTTCCAAATAAGAGAAACCAGATGAGCTTTAGTGTCACTTTGTAGCAGTGGGTTTATCATCATAAATCTGAGAAGGGGCTGTATAAATTCTCTGCCATGAAACTGTCTCTCTTAGACTGATTGAATTTTCAGATACTGCTCTTACCTCGTCAGATTCCATTGCTGGTCATCTTGTCTGTACAGTGGACTGGGCCCAAGGCCCACAGAACCTGTGTGTTAGGAAAAATCACTGCAAATGAATCATTGCAGTGATTTGAAATGAATAACAAGATTCCCCTGCCTCTTTATCTGTAGGCATTACAGGATGGACCACAGGAAAGATACAGAAGCCCTGCCTCGGTGCTCTTTGCTAATTTAGATTAGACATTGATTTATGATGAGTGCTTTTTAGGTTGATCTCCAAGCAAAGAATCACAGTGATTTTCTTCTTCACCTCCATGGTTCCTTTCAGAGCTCTTTCTACAGTAACTCCCCCTCCTAGGCTTGCTGAGTTAAGGTAATGTGGTCCTATTTTTATGGGTGTGAAAATGAAAGAATCTCAATGACATACTGAAGGTCAGATGACAGGATAAGGAGGCAGCACCCAGAACAGAACATTAAAAGCCTGTCCAGCTTCCAGTGGCTTTCTATCTCATGTTCACATCCAGCTGTTATCTCTTGAAAATTTTTAAACAGTCGGTAATGATTGCAGTCTTTTCAGTAGAGATCATTATTCTCGGGTCAGAGCTGGGAAAACTGGGCACTCAGAATTGCCTCTGCCTCCCCTAGTCATTCAAGAATCAGAGATGGACCTTGATGGTTTTTTACTAATGATTTAACCTCCATACCATTGCACTTTTCATGGTGTTTATTCAGTTCTGTTTCTAGAGTTTGTGTCACCAGAACTGTGGATAATACATTCTGCTCATAAATAATCAAAACCCACCTAAATAAGAATCTGCTTCTTTGAGGAAGATGACAATAAAGAGATACCTAGGAAGGTGAAAACTGTTGTGTTGAGGGAATAAACAATAGATTAAAGGAAAACTGAACAGCACTATTTGTGTAATATTTTAGCTCTTAAAACTACCCAAGCCCTTTTGCAGCCACTGCACGCGAGGGAGGTGCTGGAGGCTGGAATCCAAGCTAGAGGTCCCAGCCGCACCTCAGTGTCTGTCTGTCCCTCCACTGCTGTGTGGACAGACGTCTGCTGGATACTCATCAGACGCTAATGTGAAAGTGTTTCTTCACTTCCTTGCGAGCCTGCTAAGTCGCTTCAGTCATGTCTGAGTCTTGGTAACCCCATGGACTGTAACTCTCCAGGCTCCTCTGTCCGTGGGATTCTCCAGGCAAGAATACTGGAGTGGGTTGCCATGCCCTCCTCCAGGGGATCTTCCTAACCCAGAGATCGAGCCCATGTCTCCTGTCTCCTGCATTGGCAGGCACGTTCTTTACCACTAGTGTCACCTGGGAAGCCCCTCGACTTCCTTAATAGCAATACTTGATCACAGCAGCAATAGCTAGCCTTTGTGACCCGTCATGTGTGTGCTTGGTCACGTCTGACTCTTTGTGACCCCGTGGACTGTAGCCCACTAGGCTCCTCTGTCCAAGGGATTCTCCAGGCAAGAATACTAGAGTGGGTTGCCGTGCCCTTCTCACTTCCTTAGGTGTGAGCCTATTTGGAGCTCAACAAACACCCTCTTCATAGAAACAGTTTTCTAAATTAGAACATTGGCCCAGCGGTCCCCACACTTTTTGGCATCAGGGACTGGTTTCATGGAAGGCAATTTTTCCACAGGCTGGGGTGAGGCAGGGATGGTTCAGGGATGATTAAATCTCATTACATTTATCGTGCTCTTTATTTCTATTGTTATTACATCAGCTCCACCACAGATCATCAGGCATTAAATCCTGGAAGTTGGGGACCCCTGCCTTAGCCCATCCACAGAATTTTGTTTAACTTGGAACGTGGTTGAAATACTATGTGGTGGTGGTGGTTTAGTCCTTAAGTCGTATCCAGCTCTTTGTGACCCCATGGACTGTAGGCCAAAGGCTCCTCTGTCCACAGGATTTCCTAGGTGGGCTGCCATTTCCTCCACTGAAATACTACATGTTTACAATATAATAGAAAACACTCATGTCATTGTATCAATAAACTTGTTAGCAGTTCAGTAATTAAAGCTTTAAAAAGGTAAAATCAAAACTATTCTGTAATTTGGTATTTAATAAAAATCAGATTTCTTTAGAAGACAATATATTGATGCAAATCATGGCTCTTCTGGACCCTGGAAGGTTGTCATGGTTTGAAAGTTTGATGGTACAGGTTTCTTTCTGTCTAATTTAGCTCTAAATTATGGATTTCTATTTAATTGATACAGCTGTATTACTTAGATTTATACTCATCTATGTATAATACCAGTGACCCTGGACCAGTGCCAGGGGTAGGAGCACCAATCCCTATGCAGTCAAAAATCCATCTGTACCTCTGCAGGTGGCCTTCTGTATCCTTCTGATTCCCTTCTGTATCCCAGGTTCTGCATCTGTGGGCTCAGCCAGCCGTGATAGCGCAGTACTCTAGTACTATTTAATGAAAAAAATCCATGTATAAGTGGACCTGTGCAGTTCAAACCCATGTTGTTCCAGGGTCTACTGTAATGAGAATGATGTTTAATAAGGAGATTGTGAAAGACTAGAAGAAAGGGAAGGAAAGAAAAGGATGGGATTTCCTAGATAACTCAAATTAAAAAAAAAATAAAGGAGCCAAAGAGAAATGTGTACAAACATGGAAAGCGGTGTGCCTGATGTAGAATGAACTGAGTTCTGAAGAGTAAAAAAAAGAAAGGAGAATTTTTCAAATGCGTGATATCCCTAAGGGGAAAAGGGAGATTGTACGGAAGGTCGCAGTTCCCTAGGTCACCTCTAGGTGGCAGTGTCAACCCTGAGCAGTTTGGCTGTTCTGTGACTTGGGGAAAAGAAGGCTAGTTTCAGCCGGATTTTCTTTTGTATGGTGTTGTCTGAACTCAGGTAGAGTCTTACTTTAATTAAGCACATTAACATATTAGCAAAACCGGTTCCCCTTATTGGTTTTGCTGGAATGAAATACAACCCTTTAAAACCATCTTCTTGGGACTTGCCTGGTGGCCCAGTGGCTAAGACTCTGAGCTCCCAAGGCCAGGGACCTGGTTTCAGTGGTCAAGGCACTAGACGCCACATGCTGCTGCTAATCATTCTCATGCTGCAACTAAAGATCCTGTGTGCCACAACTAAGACCGGGCACGGCCAAAAACAAAACAGTAGACCTAAAAAAAAAAAAAAAATTGTGTACTAGGACCCCAGCACTTGGCTGTTCCCAGGGAGTCAATAGTAAGGAGAAGGTAGAAGATTTAAAAAACATGGAAAAGCTCTCCTAGTGCCTCTTTCCTCCCCTCAACAAGAGAATCCTGGAAAGAACCTATCTCCAGCTTAGACAAGACCCACAGAAACCATATTCCAGGTTTGCACATCATCTCTGAGTTACTCATAGTGGCCTTGTGCCATCAACGGTGTGAAGAGTATCAAGGCGACCACCAGGGTTCACTGGAGGCACTTTCATGGGTCAGTTCACTTGGATAGAGTCTGTCTATGTGCTTGTGCTTAGTTGCCAGCCATGTCCAGCTCTTTTTGACCCCATGGACTGCAGCCCGCCAGGTTCCCCTGTCCATGGGATTCTCCAGGCAAGAATACTGGAGTGGGTAGCCATTCCCTTCTCCAGGGGATCTTCCCAAACCAGGGATCGAACCCAGGTCTCCTGCATTACAAGTAGATTCTTTACCATCTGAGCCACCAGGGAAACCCAGAATCTGTCTATGGGGAGGACACTTCCTATATCCTAATGTGGGGTTGCGTGCATGACCTTGGACACACCAAGCTTCATTATCACCCTGCCCACAGCTCCACAACCCTAACAGGACGTTCTGACCACCTCTGCCCTGGCTCACACGCACCCCTTCTTACAGGCTCTGCATGGATATCATCTCCTCAGGAGCTTTCTTTCCCTCTTTTCTGTGAATTACCCTCATCTTAAGACTTGCCACGCCACACTGAATGGCCAGTGTTTTCCCCTGTAGTAATAACCCCCTCTCCCTGGAAGACTGGTGGTTCTAAAGCTAGAAAATCTATCTTCTCTCTCCTTCCCCTGTGCCCATGGGAAGCACTGAGCAACTGTTTATTGACTAAGTGCATAAAGCGAGTACCCCTTGACCACATGAATGTCCAATGGCACTTCTACCCCCAACGTGGTTTTCACAGTTAAGTGGCTTCCTTGGCACCTGAGCGCCCTCTTCTGTCCGAGCAGAAGTGTGCTGTGTTTGGAGCCTGGTCCTCCAGTGAGTGGTCTCAGAGCAGGTTCTCAGACACCTCTGCTCCAAGTGACTCCGTCCCATCAGAGGTCTGTTCCAAGGATGTGGCAGGGTGTTTCTGTGTCTGGTACGATGCTCAAAAACACATCTCATCACATCCTGTTAGAGCTGAAGGGACCTTAGAAATCATCAAGCCACGCCCACTGTTTATTACAAATAAGAGAACTGCATCCCAGAGAGGTTCAGTCCCTTTCCTAAGGTCACACAGCAAGCCTGCTGGCAGACCGCAGCTGAAAACTCCCTTTCGTATCCCTGCCATTTTCCTGTTGCAAAGTGCTGTTGTGTACGATTCCTGATCCATGGGCTCCTGGGAGCCTTCTCCTGGAATCATGTGAGCAAAAGTGGTACAGTCTTATAAATGGGCTAAACAAATATATATGACAGCTTACTCATCTCAGAGCAACTTTCTTTAGGAGGAGCTTGGCGTATTTAATAAGGTGCTTGTAAACAGGAGCAATTAGGATAGTTTCTCCAGTTCACTGTTAGCATTTATACGTGCCCCATTTCATCTGTAATCTGCTTTTACAAGGCACTGGTGAGCCTTTGATGGCAGCAATGAATGACCCAGACGGCTTCATCCCAAATGTTCAAACCGAGCTGAAAATTTGGGCAAATCTAAGGTATTCATCTCCATAAAAAAAAAATCCAAACACATTGACTCAAATTGCTGTTCTCCATCCAGATACATTAACTTTTTCTTCCTTCTCCCTTTCCTTCTTTCGCATTTCACCATTACTGTGTTCTGGTTATGGCCCACATCTGGAGCACGGCAGCTGTCCTGTAATGTGCAAGCTGCGGTGTGTAATTTGGAAAACTTGAATACAAATATCTGTTAATTAAAAAAAATACAGAAGCATGTTTGTCAGCTTGTAATTATGTAAAGAAGAACACCAACTCCCAAACTAATTTAAAAAGCAAAATGAAAATAACTTTACCAGTGGCTTTGCAGACTCCAACAACTCCGCGTTTAGCCATTATGTTTCTTCCAAGTATCCCAGCTTCCTTTGCCAACATCCACGAAGTTGTCTCTGGGGAAAGCAGGTGGGCCCAGTAGCATACTCAGGAAAGGGGGGCCTGAACTGACAGGTCACTCGATTCTGTTACTTGCCCCTTATGGTAAGTGGAGGGCAGGGTTTCTCAACCTCAGCGCGGTTGATACGTGGGGCTGGAGTCTCTTTGGTGTTGGGTTGCCCCATGTGTTATAGGATGTTCAGCAGCATCTCTACCTCTGCTCCCTAGAGGCCAATAACACCCACCCATTCCCCAGTGGTGACAGACAAAATGGCCCTAGACTTTGCCAAATACCCCTGGAGAAGGACTGGGGAAGAAATCACCCTTAGCTGAAAAGCAGTCGTTTTTCATTTGCTGTTTAATACGATCAACACAGGACGTGGCCTCAGAAGACTCGTGTTGCCGTGGACACTTCATTCCAATTATATGACCCTGGCTGAATCTCTGGGCTTTTCTCAACACCGGCTTCCCCATCTCTATGATGATGGGTTTCTGTGAAGGTCAAATGGGATGTGGAAGGTTTTCAGATGTAGAAAAGGGCATAGTGAAGGCGGGTTTTTAATCATTGTTATTATTATTGTCACGAGATGGCTCCTGAGGTGGAACTTTGGAGGAGGCCAAGGAGTAGCTTTGTGCAGTGGGAAGAAATTCCCTGGGAGGACTTTGGCCTGGTTAGCACAGAGCACAGTCTTGACCTTGACCTGTTAGCAGAGAGCTCTCACACTCTCTGAGGCTGGGGTCACAGGCTGGGCTTCTGGTGTTCCTTGGTGTTTCTGTGGGCATCATTGTAAGAGCACTGGGCAAGGAAAATTGCTGAGGGGCAGCTGATGAAGCTGAGATAATTTTACAGACACCAGAGGAAGGGCTGAAAGGGGGCTCCGGGCCCCTCCTGATGCCTCCCTCCTCCCTGAAATGGCTTGCTGTTGTTCAGTCACTCATTTGGGTCCAACTCTTTGCGACCCCATGGGCTGCAGCACGCCAGGCCTCCCTGTCCTTCACCATCTCCCGGCATTTGCTCAAACTCATGTCTGATGCGGCAACGATGCCATCCCACCATCCCATCCTCGTCGCTTCCTCCTTCTCTGGAACAGGCTAAGAGGTAGGTGTTTGAACTACTCAGGCTGCTGTGAGGTGGTGTCAACACCAGGCTTCAGGTCAGAGAATGTCTCAGAACCTTTTCTAACGGTCTTTTAACAGTAGAGACATTGTCAGCTGTCCGGGCGGATAAGACAGGCAGGTGGATAGATGACATAACCACACAAGGGCCTTTCCAGCTCAAGAATTCTAGGATTCTGGATTCAAGGCTAGGCATTCTGGAACCCAAACCCTCCCTTAATTCATCCACAGATTTCTGGGGCAGACAGTGATCTAGAAGCAACTGCCACTCACGAAGGACAGCTCTGTGCAGGAAGAAGTGTACTGAGCCTTTTCGGTTTATCATCTCATTTAACCTTCCAGACAGGCATTATTCCCATTTCCAAATGGGAAAGCTGAGATGTTTACAGATGAAGCAACATTAAAGGAAGGGCTCCCCGGTGGTGCAGTGGTAAAGAATCCGCCTGCCAATGCAGGAGACATGGGTTCGAGCCTAGGATCGGGAAGATCCCCTGAAAGAGGGCATGGAAACCCACTCCAGTATTCTTGCCTGAAAAGTCCTATGGACAGAGGGGCCTAGTGGACTTCCAGTCCATGGGTTTGCAAAGAGAAGGACACAACTGAGCAACTAAATAGCAACAACATAATGCCAAGCAGGGATGCGTTGTTTGTGATAGCAAACCCGTCAGCATCTCATCCAGGTCAATGAGGGGAAGGGTCTGCGGCAGGCAGCTGGACTCCAAGTTCGCAGGCACCTGGGCTAGGAAGGCCAAAGGGCTGCCACTCACAGATGGAATGGGTAGGTCCCAGCCTAGCTGGGCTCCTCTGCTGAGTACTTGACCCTGCAGCTAAGCTTTGAAGGCCGAGCATTACAGGAGGGTTTAGGGGGATACCGTAATGTTGAAAATAAAAAATAAAATAAAGACAGGAGAGAGAAGCTGACAGCTTGACTAGAGCACACACAATCGATACACCCGAGATAACAATTTCTGCACAACAGTGCCTTGCTTACCCAGACGCCCAGGAGACGCGGCTGCTCTGACAATCGGCAGGAAGTCTGACTCGCTACAGATCTTTTCATCTCCTGCCTGCTTTTTCATTTTACCTTATTAAATATTAAACCCTGTAAACACTTTCATTTGTGTGCGCCATATTGTCAGTCAAATTACCCTTCTGTAACAAGGAGTGAGTGCTAAGTCGCTTCAGATGTGTCTAACTCTTTGTGACCCCATGGACTATAGCCCGCCAGGCTCCTCTGTCCTGGGAGAGGGATTCCCCAGGCAAGAATACCGGAATGAGTTGCCATGCCCTCCTCCAGGGGATCTTGCCGACCCAGGGATCAACCCCATGTCCCTCGTGTCTCCTGTATTGGCATGCAGGTTTCTAACCACTAGCGCAACCTAGGAAGCCCTTTCAGATCGTATTAGTATCTCAAAACAGAATTAGTATCTCATAGCAGAATCAAACAAGGATGGACCTGAACTGCTGATAAGACTCCTGAATTTTTTTTCAGACCCTGACATCAGCTAACTATGTATATCTATTCAAGTCAAATTGTTTTCTTTCCAAGCAAACAGCATGGATGTGCTGTGAAGACCCCCTCCTTCCTTCCAACAGATTTAAAGTCATAGTGGAATAACTTTGAAACTTCAAAATTCTAGAAGTGGAGCCCCATCAACTCAAGGACCTGTCTGCGGATTAGACAAGAGCAAGTCATGATGGTGACTGCAGCCATGAAATTAAAAGACGCTTACTCCTTGGAAGGAAAGCTATGACCAACCTAGAGAGCATATT
>SJYQ01104666.1:957389-969473 GCA_006410935.1 Redunca redunca | reverse complement strand
GACATGACTGAGCGACTGAACTGAACTGAATTGAAGTCATGATCTGTCACTTCTCTGGCTGTCATCTCTTGGTGCTCTGTAATTGTTCATTATTTCCCAATGTTAAATATCCAAAAAAAAAAAAAAAACAAGAACAAACAAAAAAACATAACAAGGCCAATGTGATACATAGGGCAATAATATATTCCAAAGTCAGAAATAAATAAGATTGTGGAATTAGCTGATATTTTGGATTATCCATGTCTCCCTTCCCTCCTTTAGCAAAGACAATCAAAACTTTGTAATATTTAAAATTAAAATTTGAGACAATGCAAAAAAAATATTGATTCTATGAATTCAAATGCCCGTTACTTGTGTGTTATTATTTTGTGATATTTCTTAGCACAAGCATCCCAGGCCCCCACTGGGAAAGCCAAGGCATTCCTGAATATTGGAATCTGATGCTAACTGTTGTGCAGACAGAAAAATGACTCTCCCTTCCCAGTCACCAGTGTAGGCTCCTCATCCTAAGTACCAGTGTTCAAAAGATAGAGATGATAGGACTTATGATGTGTAAACACCCAAATGCCTCCCTGTAAATAAGCAGTACAGTTGACCAGCCCAAGTAGATTTGTTAACAGTGGGAAAGAAATTAACTGCATTAAAGGAATTTAATCAGATGGACTTAAGAGTCTACCAGGAACTTGAAATTAAGACATCATCCTTTACATCTTTGCTAGTCTCCCTAGAGTTCCCAACCCACCCTCTTCTCCAATCCGTCTTCTCATTCATGTGCTGCTCTCTCCGTGCCCTAGGTAAAGTGATTTAACCTTTTCCTGGCTCTAGTGACCCATCTGTTGGGTTTGGAGAGAAACAGTTAGGTGCATCTGGCAGAGGGTGGTCCTCTTTAATGAGTGTTTGGAAAGTACTTTGACCATGAGTGGCTTCCCTGGTGACTCAGATGGTTAAAAACCTGCCTGCTATGCAGAAGACCTGGGTTCGATTCCTGGGTCAGGAAGATCCCCTGGAGAAGAGAAGGGCAGCCCACTCCCATATTCTTGCCTGGAGAATTCCATGGAGAGAGGAGCCTGGTGGGCTATAGTCCATGAAATCACAAAGAGTTGGACACAGACTGAGCGACTAACACTTTGAACACGCAGTGTTTTAATATTGCATCCCAATGTCCTTGACTAATGAAATGACATCTTCATGTCACAGCGAGTTCATTTTGGAACGGAGTCTGCTGAATCCAGATTTCAGTTTGGGGGTCACCGAGAAGATTTATTTTTCCTTGGGGCAAATATTGACCTTCTGAGCCTCCATCAATATTTACCTTTTGGGTCAATAAATCTCAGTGTTGACCTTGATAAAAGTCAACAGTCTCCACAGAAGCTCAGGTCTGCGTCTGTGCTGCCTTAGTTCCAAAAGCTGTCACTTGATTCTGTTTTAATAAATCCCTATTTGCAGGAGTTTATAACACAAGCTGTTGGCGTGCCCTCAGGGGCAGAGTTGCTGGGTGTCTCCCCGCCGGGCACTGGTGTAGAAATGCTGAAGTGGAACTATCCAAGTGTTCCTTAGAAAACTCCTGATCTTATGTTCATACTTCTCTTCTTGCTCGGAGGGGCTTTCTAGGAGAGCCTACCCAACTTGAAATAAAGTACAGACTAGACTGATTGCTATCAGACTAGATGATTCCATTCACTGAGGGTTGAAGGCTGTCTATTTGGGAAAAGGGGATGCATGCACCCCAGTCTTGTGTTTGTAGACACTGGAGGTTAATCTGAACATGCTGACTGTCATCAGTAATGCTGTTCATCACCAAAGAGACCACGTGGCTTTCATTCCCTACCATGAACATGCCTGGAATAGTCTATCAGCTGAACTGAGATCAATTGTGAACGTGAAGTCACTCAGTCATGTCCGACTCTTTGTGATCCCATGGTCTGTAGTCTACCAGGCTCCTCCGCCCATGGGATTTTCAAGGCAAGAATACTGGAGTGGGTTGCCATTTCTTTCTCCAGGAATGTACATATTTAGTCACATTCAAAAGTTGTATTCATTGAATATTTTTTCGGAAACTACCGGGCCAATCTCTTTGCTAAGGTGAGGTTCTCTTCTCTCTCTCTTTAATTGTCTTTTTTGGAGTATAATTGCTTTACAATGTTGTGTTGGTTTCTGCTGTACAATGAAATGAATCAGCTATGTGTGCGTATTTAAGTTGCTACAGTAGTGTCCAACTCTTTGTGACCCTGTGGACGGTATCCTTCCAGGCTCCTCTGTCCATGGGATTTCCCAGGCAAGAGTGCTGGAGTGGGTTGCCATGCCCTCCCCCAAAGAATCTTCCCAACCCAGGGATTGAACCTGTCTCCCACAGTGCAGGTGGATTCCTTACCACCTGAGCCACTGTCCCCTCCCTTTTGGGCCTCCCTCCAACCTTCCCCATCCCACCCCTCTAGGTCATCACAGAGCATCAAGTTGAACTCCCTGCTGAGCCCTGCAGTTGCTTACAACCTCGGGCTGAGAATTAAAAAAAAAAAAAATTGTGAGGCACGGGGCTGGCATGGAGGGAACTTTGACTATAGTATAGACATAGTTGAACTCATTCCTCATTTTTCCTACATCTTACCCTCGTCAAACGGTCATATCCACACCTCTCCCACCATGAACAGACCAAGAGCTGGTACTCATGTAAATCAATTGGAGTCACATGCCAGCAGGACTAAGATCATTCATTCTTTCCAAGGATAGCATTTCCCACCACCTTCAGGCACCTTGCCAGCATCACATCACCTGTAGTCTTTGGGGAACAGTTGGAGAGTTCTGCTTGGTTAAAGACAAGAAAAACACATTTTGTAAGAGCAGGAGGGGGGTCTACCTTTGAGCCTGTGGAGAAGATGTTATCCAAGAGGAAGGGTGGGCAGTGATGAAATGACAGATCAATAATGTAGCTGCTGTGTTCATCATGTTTTGTCTTTGGGGTTTGAATTTAATTGCTTTCCATATAGATTCGAGGAAAGAGAATGGTTCATCACAAAGTATTTTGTTCAGAAATGTTGCACAGATAAACAGATTTCTAGAATAAATGCGCGTAAAACTCAAAACCTTGTCCAGCACGTCTTATGATAAATGAGGCTTTTTTATGTGTTTCCTATTGATTTATCTGCTTTTAATGGGCCCATTTGCAAGCAGCAGTGCTTCCAAACTCTCAAGGATCATATGTATGTGTGTGTGTGTGTTTGGTGAAGGATGGCAAAGGGAGAAAACTAGCCATTCATTTATTTCAGAAACCTAAGTGTTGGGAGACTAGATTTCTCCTACATGACTTCCTCTCTTCTCCATTATTTGCAGTCCTATCAGTTTATTGGGCTATAAAAGCCTATTTTTTTAATTTACCTAGATTTTTCTAAGTAGTTGGGGAAAATACATGGATGAGAAGGTGACAGGAAAGGGGCCTTCAGAGTTATTCACCAGTAGGCTCGATGTTGTCTGAGTTTTTAGCTTGAATGTCAGCTTCCCATCAGCATTTTTCTGGGTATCCCAGGCTGATAGACTGTTGGCAGCTGCCTGGAACTACAATTCAAATCCAATCAATCTTGATGAATTTGATTAATTGAGCTCTAGGAGTTTTGCTTGGTGCTGGTCCTTTGAATCAAAGCCTTAAGATCCCAGGCACTGTGTGTTGGGCGAGCTCTATATGTGCCCCAGGGCCTTTTTAGAAAGATTGGGTTTGTCTCAGTGTCCTATTCTCCGTTTCTGAAAAAGGGAAACTAAAACAATAACAAACAGACAAGACGAAACCTCTCATAGGAGAGCTTGTCCTGTCCCACAAGGGGTAGCTAGGATATTAGCGGCCCTGCTCTTAAAATGACTGCTTCTGTTTGTTTTCCTCATTTCACATTTATTCGTGGAAGATTTGCCTTTTATTAATTTCTGGCAAATGAGTTAACTTCTTTTACTCCTTTTGTGTCTCCTGGGTCCTGCCAAGGTCTTATCTGATACTCTGCTTTCTTCCCAACTCCCAGTGGACTTGCAAGGGAGGTCATTCATTCATTCAGATGACAGCCCATTTATTAAGTATCTGCTATTTGCCAAGTACTTTGCTGGGAATGGCAGGATTTTTAAAAATGGATCAGTCAGCATCCCTGTCCAGAAGGACAGAATGTAGCATTGAAAGGCAGACTTATATAAACATGTACAGTAAACATTAGAAGGAATGAGGAAGAATGAGTTGAAACAGGCCTGATGTGCACCAGGGGTGGGTGAGCAGGGCTAGATATGAGAGGAATCACGAGGTCAAGTCTGCTGTTCTTGAGCCCCACTTGAGTTTAGGGAGTGTCAGATGTGTGTCCCCAAGGTTGGCTAACAGAATGGAAGGTAGGGCATCATCTGAAATAGGGGCCAGTGGAAAGAAAGCAGGTGTATGTAGCAAGTACCATCATCTCATTTGGGCTCACTGAATGTGAGTGAACTTGGAGGTGTCTGGGGAGGAGTTTCAAGTTGGCAGTTGAATGTGTGATATTGGAGCTTGAAGCTTGGAGGGAGCTATCTGGACTAAAAATAATGCTTTGGGATATTTCCACATAAAAATGGGAGTTGAAACAATGGGAGTGGGTGAAATTTTCCAAGCACAGCTCATGGAGCAAGGAGAAAAAAAGCTAAGAAGATCCAGTAAAAACCAACCTTAGGTGTGTATTGGTCAGAATTATCCAGGAAAAAAAAAAAAGAACCAATATGGTATATAGAAAGGAAAAGAGATTAGTTAAGAAAAAATAGGTTCCTGTGTTTATGGAGGCTAGGAAGTCCCACAGCCTGCTATCTATAAGCTAGAGAACCAGGCGGAACTGCTAATGTATTAAGTTCTAATCCAAATTCCAGGAGAATGAAACCTAGGATGAGCCAGTGTTTTAGTTTGAGTCCAAAGGCACAAGAAAAAAGGATCTCCCATTCAAACAGTCAGGCAACAGGAGCTCACTCTTACTCGGGAGGATCAGCCTTGCTGCTGATCTAGTCATGCTTCAGCTGATTGGGTGAGGCCCACCCATATTGGGAAGAACAATCTGCTTTCCTCAGTCTACTGATTTAAATAAGAATTGCATCTAGCCACAGCCTCACAGACCAGGTATCTGGGCACCCTCTGAACCAAGGGGCATACAGAGGAGAAAGAAGGGGCAGCAGAGACAGAGAAGGTGAAGAGAGTTGGGCTCAAATGGAAGAGCTTGCACAGTGTCAGAAGGACATGGAACACCGGTCCATGTCAGCTTCACTTAAGATCTGGGCTTCTCTGGGGACATCACACGTTCCAGCATTCTGTCTTTGTGCTTGATGAATGGCTGTGCTTGTGTACTAAGTCACCTCAGTTGTGCCTGACTTTGTAACCCTATGGACTGTAGCCCATCAGGCTCCTCTGTCCATGGGATTCTCCAGGCAAGAATGCTGGCATGCGTCGCCATGCCCTCCTCTAGGGGATCTTCCCAACCCAGGGATTGAACCTGTGTCTCTTATGTTTCCTGCACTGGCAGACAGATTCTTCACCTCTGGTGCCACTTGGGAAGCCCCTGATAAATGGTCATGATCAGACAACTTTCATATTCACACTCCCAGCTGTCCTCTTATTTTTTTTTCCTTAAAAATTCTAAAGTGCCACTACTAGAAGGGATGGATTCACATTTCAATGCCAGGCACTGTGCAATACATACATCCTCTCATTTACCTCTGCCAGCAGTCCTTAGAGATTGTCCAAAAAACCTAAAACTTCAACTTAAGATTACAAGAAGCTGTAAGGCTTAAGAGACAATAGCGGACCCCTGTTCTCCATCGTGCTTTGTAAACAGAAGCACCATACAATTAAACCATCTTAGTACTGAGTGACATGACAGTCCTCAAGATAGATGACACCCTGCCCATTTTACAGAGGAGGAAACAAAAGTTCCTTGTGATTGATTTGTTAGTGAATAGTAAAGGTGATTCCTCGGGTGGCGCTAGTGGTAAAAAACCCACCTGCTAATGCAGGAGACCTGAGAGATGCAGGTTTGATCTCTGGATTGGAAAGATCCCCTAGAGGAAGAAATGGCAACCCACTGCAGTATTCTTGCCTGGGAAATTCCATGGACAGAGGAGCCTGGCAGGATACAGTCCATGGGGTTGCAAAGAGTCAGACACGACTTGAGCGTGGGCACAAAGAAGTAAAGCTGGCAGCAAACCCAGGTCTTCTGGCGTCTAGATTTGTTGATTGCAACCTGGTATTCCAGATTACCCCCAACTACCTGTGTAGGAAGACATCAAGGCTGAGCCTCAGATTTTGTCCCAGCAGCAGGCAGAAGTCAGCCGTGACTCAGCTCCACAACAGAGCCAGTCTGCTCCCTGCTCCTCAGAAACTTCTGTCATCTAAAAGCTCACCAGACTGCCACGGTCCATCCAGCCTTTCTTTGCCGCCTGTGCTCTTTCTCAGACTCAGAAAGTGCTGAGCTGTCAGTGCCGGCGGCCCTATTCTTGGATGCGCTGAACATCAGGTAAGATAGCTTTGAGCTCACACCTTCCCCTGGCAACATTTGACAAGCTTTTGCAATAAAGAAATTCAGAATTAATACCTGACAATTAATCTCTAACTTGAAAGAGCCATATATCCCGTATGTGTAACCCCTGGACATTTCCATTTCCAATCTGTGCAAGTAAGATAACATTCTGAAAATGAAATGTAATCGTTAATGAGCGATGTTCTTTAAGATAGATTGATCTACAGTAGTGAGCAGGTTCCATGATCTGAGCAGTGGCTAATGATAAGGAAGAAGCAGGAGAGTCGGAAGAAGGACAGAGATGAGCATCGAAGCTGTGAGATCAATCCCAGAGGCTGGAAGGTGGAAGGCCAGCTGCCGTGGGACACTGGGCAGCTCTTCCTGGAGCTTGTTGTCCAGTTGCTCAGTCATGTCCCAGTCTTTGTGACCCCATGGACTGCAGCACACCAGGCTTCCCTGTCCTTCACCATCTCCTGGAGTTTGCTCAGACTCATGTCCATCGAGTTGGTGATGCCATCCAACCATCTCATCCTTGTCGTCCCCTTCTCTTCCTGCCTTCAATCTTTCTCAGCATCAGGGTCTTTTCCACAGATGAGTCAGCTCTTCACATCAGGTGGCCAGTATATTGGAACTTCAGCTTTAGCATCCGTCTTTGTAGTGAATATTCAGTGTTGATTTCCTTTAGGATTGACTGGTTTGATCTCCTTGCTGTCCAAGGGTCTCTCAAGAGTCTTCTTTGGCACCACAGTTTGAAAGCATCAGTCCTTCGGGGGCATGCCTCTGTGAATTCATCAGTTGGCAGCAGCCATTGTCTGGACCAGGATGGGGTTAAGGCACAGTGGGGAGACACCAAAGAAGCAGAGGAGGTGGCCCCTTCTATGAAGACTTCATAATTGCATTGCAGAATCAGACCATATACACCTGAAGTTGATTAAACGCACCACCCAAGAGACACCCACATGAGTACAAGTTAATATGGAGCCTGGTGATCGTGGGCCTATTTCCATGCCTCTTTGTCACCCAGGATGACAACTAGAATTGCCTGGCAGCAATTGTAAAAAAGTACTTGTAGATCCTTGGCGAGAAGTCATCAGGCCAAAACAGGGCATTGTGATTTCTTATTATATTTAATGGAAAATTGAAGCACTCGGATATTTCCGAAGTGTAATTTGTTCTGATGGGTAGGCCGACAGTGAATTGGACTGCTTCACTAGGGAAGAGGCAAAAAATAAATTAAACAAATTAATGACTGTGACGCATTCCAGGGGAGAGAATGCAGTTGGTAACCCACCCACCCCCACCCCACCCCCTAACAAAAAATCATCATTTTATTGCAGTCACATCTCCTTGGGCTGCTGCTTCTTGTGGGTATTTTTAAAAGAAAACTTCCCCTCTAGTCGTTTTCTTTAGCCCAGTAAGCACAGTTGCTAATTTTCTCTCATTTGGAGATTTCCCCCCTGGAACCATATGCCATTAAAATGCTTAGACATGTGGAAATGGGCTGATGAAGATATGAGGAGACAGGGAGTTTCAGACGAGGAGAGATTTTGTCAGATGGAATGGCTCTGACACGGGATTCACTAACCAGAAGAGAAAGATCCTGCCACGGGACAATGAGGAGGAGAGCTGGACCCCGTCCCTGGAAGCGTCCAGGAGGCGTGTGCCCAGGGCAGGGCTCAGTGCCCAGCCTCTGGCAACTGCTCATTGGCAGAGCAAGTGAATGAGTGAGTGAATGAGTGAGTGAGTGAGTGAATGAGTGAGTGAGTGAATGAGTGAACTCACGAGCAAACAGGCGAATGAGTGAGACAGATGAGCCACTGGTGCAGAGTGGCAGACCAGAGTCTAGGAAGGGGGGTGAGGGGTTGCAGGACTTGAGAGCACCTGAGCGTCAGTGGGAACCATCAACAGAGAGCATCACAGAGCACAGTATGGCGTGGGGTGGGGTGAGGCGGGCTTGGCATGTGGACCCATAGATGAAGTCCCTTTTTCCTAAGAACTGTTTTACATCTTGCGTTTACTTATGTGATCATTCAGTTCATGTTTTCAGGATAATATTCCAACTATTTTAAGAACTGGGCTATCAGTGGCACCGACCGGCTAGAATAGACCCAAGTTCCAGGGACACTGGCCAAAGAGTGGCCATCCAGGACTGCACCTCGAGACCTGAGTTTTCTGAGGATGAGTATCATGTTTGTTTTAATATCTTCTTCAATCCTCAACACCTTGCTCAAGCCTTTGATAGAAATATAGTTCCTCTGTGTGTAATAGCTACTCAGTAAATACCTGTGGAATGAATGATGCATTATATAAGGAAGGCATGGCTTAGTTGGATGGAGAAGGAGGCAGGCCTTACCCAAATGGTAGGACTGCCTGCCTTCCCTCTGGGGGCCCCATAGGACTACCCTAGGGCCTTGACACACACACAGAAGGGAGAGGGCAGAGGCAGATTCAGCCCCCCAAACCCCCACCCAGAGCAGCCTGTGCATTTCTACCAAAGTGCTTTCCTCGGCTTGGGTAAATAGATCTGTTAATACTCTCCAGCCTCTCTCCTTTGTTAGGGAGCCCAGTGTATTAATTAAAAACCCAGGGCAGCTGTAAGTATTTTCAGAAAAAGGATTAAGCCAGCTTTCTGTCAATTGCTTTCAAAGTGATTGCTTTTGCTCAAGACATGCTTTCTTGAGGGGTTAAAGCAACACGTTTTCCTCTCTTCCATCTCCTCCATTTTACCTCATTACCCTGTCGGCCCCTTCCCCTAGTTCATGCTCAAAACCAGCTTCAGTGGGAAGACCACCTTGAAATGTCACGTGCTTGCAGCTGTGCCCCCTGGGGACAGACAAAGCTCGCTGGGCACTAATACAATCAGACCAAGGCCAGCGTGGTGAGTGGGTCAGCCCCCACTGCTGCCTACCTCCCAGCTTTGGCTGAGTTAAGGCATAAATATTAATAATATATTCCTATCAAGCATGTTTAGTTGTGCCAACGGGGAGTGAACCCAAAGGCAGAGGCATGTTCTACATAACGTGTCTCAGTTAGCTCTTCTTTTTTGTGTCCATTACACGAGTGGCTTACACGATGACTGTGCACCAGGGGACCCGTTTCTGCCTTTTATGGGAAGGGACATTCTGATAGAGCTCCTCAGGGGTGAGCCAGGCTGTCTACAGGGGTGCAGCCTACCAGTGTATGCTCTTAGTGTTGTTGTTTAGTCACTAAGTTGTGTCCAACCCTGTAAGACCCCATAGATTATAGCCTACCAGGCTCTTCTGTCCATGAGATTCTCCAAGCAAGAATACTGAAGCGGGTTGCCATTTCCTTTTCCAGGGGATCTTCCCTACTCAGGGTTCAGACTTTTTGTGTCTCCAGCATTGGCAGGTGGATTCTTTACCACTAGGGCCACTTGGAAGTCCAGACTCTCAATATGACTGTTGAAATGAACTGCCCAGGAGGTTCAACTAGATGGTCTTCGAGGGCCCTTCCTAGGATAAAATGTAGTGTTGTGAATCAATTGCCTAGCAGGGTTTGAGCTGAGTTGAGAAGACTGTCTCCCCTTCTTCATGGACAGGCTAGGTTGTGCCCTTTCTGGACCATCCACTCTACCCCACCTGTATAGTTGTTGTTCAGTTACTAAGTCATGTCCGACTCTGCAACGCCATGGACTGCAGCACACCAGGCTTCCTTGTCCTTCACCATCTCCTGGAGTTTGCTCAAACTCGTGTCCATTGAGTCAGTGATGCCATCCAGCCATCTCATCCTCTGTTGCCCCTTTCTCCTCCTGCCCTCAGTATTTCCCAGCATTCAGGGTCTTTTCCAAAGAGTCAGCTCTTCGCATCAGGTGGCCAGAGTATTGGAGCTTGAACTTCAGCATCAGTCCTTCCAATGAATATTCAGGGTTGATTTCCTTTAGGATTGACTGGTTTGATCTCCTTGAAGTCCAAGGGACTCTCAAGAATCTTCTCTAGCACCACAGTTGGAAAGCATCAATTCTTGGGCGCTCTGCTTTCTTTATGGTCCAACTCTCACATCCATGCATGACCACTGGAAAAGTCATAGCCTGGACTAGTAGTTCCCTCTTCTCTGCAGTTTCACTTTCTTTGGTTTCAGTTACTCGCAGTCAGCTGCAGTCTGAAATGTTAAATGGAACATTCCAGAAATAAACAGTTCCTGAATGTTAAGTTGCATGCTGGTCTGAGTAGCCTGATGAGACCTCGTCCCATCATTCTCCATCTCACCCTGGATGTGAATCATCCCTTTGTCCAGGGCATCCATCCGTTAGCCACTTGGTAGTGGTCTCAGTTATCAGACGGACTATCACAGTGTCACAGGGCTGGAGTTCAGGCCACGTTTATTTACTTAATCAAGGCCCTGAAGTGCCAGAGGAATGATGCTGGCAATTTGGATACATCCAAGCTATGAAGCACCTTCTTTAAGTGAAAAGGCAAAAGTTCTCAGTGTAATAAGGAAAGAAAAAAAAAAACAAAACTGGAATATCGAGATTGCTAAGACCTATGGTAAGAATGAATCTTCTGTTCGTGAAATTGTAACGAAGGAAAAGGCGTTCATGCTAGTTTTATTGTCACACTTAGAATGACAAAAGTTAGGGCTGCAGCACATGATACATGCTCAGTTAAGACAGAAAAGTCATTGAATTTGTACAGGGTATTTGAGGGAGAGTGAGACCACACTCAGATAACTTTCATTGTAGTATATTGCTATCGTTATTCTGTTTTATTATTAACTGTTGTTAATTGCTTACTGTGGCTAATTTATAAATTAAACTGTATCATAGATTTGTAAATATAGGAAAAATATAGTCTGAATAGAGTTTGGTACCATTTGCAGCTCCAGGCATCCGTGGGGGATCTTGGAATGCATCCCCCAGGATAAGGGGAGATGATATAAAGGGCTAGAGGGGGACATGGGGATGGGGCTGGGACATAGATAGGAGAGCATGAGAAAAGCAAGGTAGAAAGGAACACTCCTGAGCCCCCAGACAACTCGTAATTTGCAAATCTTTACATTATAAACAACGACTATTAAGTAAATCAGCACGTTCTCCATTGAAATGATAAATAATCAGCTATAATAGCACAAAATAAGTCTAAACTCTAATGTGGCCAAAAATAAAATGTCGAATCTGAGGCATAATTGTTGTTTTGAGAGAACTGATAGGAACTTCCTGAATTCTTCTCCAATTCTCATTTGGGTTCAGGCAATGACTGACTCCATGGGAAATAGATGGGAAAACAGTGGAAACAGTGTCAGACTTTATTTTTTGGGGCCCCAAAATCACTGCAGATGGTGACTGCAGCCATGAAATTAAAAGATGCTTACTCCTTGGAAGAAAAGTTACGACCAACCTAGATAGTATATTCAAAAGCAGAGACATTACTTTACCCACTAAGGTCCGTCTAGTCAAGGCTATGGTTTTTCCAGTGGTCATGTATGGATGAGAGAGTTGGACTGTGAAGAAAGCTGAGTGCCAAAGAATTGCTGCTTTTGAACTGTGGTGTTGGAGAAAACTCTTGAGAGTCCCTTGGACTGCAAGGAGATCCAACCAGTCCATTCTGAAGGAGATCAGCCCTGGGATTTCTTTGGA
>SJYQ01104666.1:932695-957322 GCA_006410935.1 Redunca redunca | reverse complement strand
GAACTGAACTGAACTGAACTGAACTGAACTGAATGACTGACTCCATCCTCTGGTACCTACGGGGATGACTTCAACACTTCTGCCCTGCTCATTTGGAAACCTGGAGGAGTGACATAAGATACAGGAGATGTTCACAGCCCCTGGTGAGAATTTAGACTCTGCGCACACACACACACACACACACACACACACACACGCCTGACAGACCTGCATCTTTTCTGTATACCATTCAGCAGACTGTGCTGTGAAACCCAGCCTCAGCAAAGAAAGAAAGGGGGAAAGAAAAGATCTAAATCAGGATAACATAAATAAGCCTGTGGCAGGCAGAGAAAAACCCAAACAAGTAATAACACCAGGGAAAAGTCACTGCAGAATTTATATAAAAACAGTATATCGCAAAAGCTGTTCGAGAGACCTCTGAGAGGCAGAAATCACAGAAATCCTTTCCTGCCAACCTGTGGTTTAAAAGCGTAGGAATTACTCTTTTGTGAAACACTGGTGACCGATTTGATTATTTTCTGTCAGCAATCAGCCTTTTGGTCTTGTCATTATATTTAGCAAGTTGGTATATTTCTTTCTCTAAAATGTGTGTGTGTGTCTATCTGTGTGTCTGTGTGTATTTAACTCACATTTGCATCTTATTTTTTTCTACAGGGTCCTCTCTTTGAACTATCTACATTTTCAAATCATAAACAAATAAACAAAACAGTGTGTGTTCTTAAACCCTCATTGTTCCTCTATCCCCTGTCTTTTCCCAAACTTTTCCTGGGATATGTGCTAGTATGCTCAGTTGCTCAGTCACGTCTGACTTGTTGCGACCCCGTGGACTGTAGCCCACCAGGTGTCTCTGTCCATGGGATTTTCCAGGCAAGAATACTGGAGTGGGTTGCCCTCCTCCAGGAATCAAACTTGTGTCTCTTGTGTCTTCTGCATTGCAGGCAAATTCTCTACCCACTGAGTAAAGAAGTCAGGGGAAGTCTCGTGTATATCTCATGCTTCTGTGCTCTGCTTAGTCGCTCAGTCATGCTGGACTCTGTGAGCTCGTGGACTTTGTAGCCCACCAGACTCCTCTGGTGTCCCTTGCATTGGCAGGCAGATTCTTTACTACTAGTGCCATTTGGGAAGCCTTGTATATATGATAAACGCATATGCATTGGCCCAAGCTCATTTTTGTGCCTTGGGCTCATGATTGACCTTTTTTAAAAGCATATTTTCTTAATCCAGGGAAGGGGTGATGGGTTGCTGGGGGTATGGATGAAACACAGTGGGTCATGAGCTGATTCATTGTTGGAGCTCAGTGATGGCTACTTGGGTGTTCCATCATAACTATACTTTCTACTTTTATATGTATTTGGAAGTTTCCCCTAATAACCAGGTTTTTTTTAATAAAAATAAGAGCATATTTTCAGTTCATCTTTCCTTTTTCCTTTGGTCAATGGCTTCTTTCCTCCAGGTGAGTTCACTGCTGCAGATTTCAGTAGAGCAGGAAGGATGGCTGGCCAGCCTTCAGCCGATCCTGCCTCTCTGCCGGATTAATAGGACCAGTCTCTCTGTGCTCCTTCCATCACTCAGGGGCTTGGTTTGTCCTCTGGTTGCTTTGTCTCCAGTGTCCCATATGCCAGCCTAATGATGGGCACAGCTGTCTTCACACCTCAAATGCAGTCAGCCCTTCCGTGGTGAGGAGGAGGCAAGGTGTGTTCCTTATTGAGACATTCACCCCCGATCCACTGAGACATTCACCCCCGATCCACTGAGACATTCACCCCCAATCCTAGAGCCCTGACACACAAAACCTTTTGGTTCAGGATTGTCTGCTTCTCTCTGAGTCATTTCTGAGTAGAAGACACCCATCTACCTGTAGCAGACATCCCTTAACTTCCTCCTTATACCAAACCCGCGCTGGTCAGTAAGGCATTACTGAACATTTACTGTGTGTTCTGCAGTGAGCCAGATGCTATGGGCAATAAACTGGAAATTGTAAGACATGGTTTCTGCCCCTCTGAACCTTATGTTCTAATTAGAGAAAAATCCAAAAATATGAGAGTCCATTAGGAAATGCTCAAAGCATTTGTATTGATGCACCCGCCTCTCTTTTTAAACTCAGGTCTCTGGATTATTAGGCTTTTTCCTGTTACTTTTACTTTGTCTTAAGGCTAAAGGTGCATGTGGTTCCTCTCTCCCAAGGCTACCCTCAGCACATGCGCTTTATTTACCTCTTATGGTAGACAGATGATGGTCCCCAAAGATATTCTCATGCACTAATCCTAGAGCTTGTGAACATGTTACCTTTCACATCAAAAGTGAGTCTGGGGACTTCCCTGGTGGTCCAGCAGCTAAGACTCCAGGCTCCCACTGCAGGGGGTCTGGGTTTGATCCCTGGTCAGGGAACTAGATCCTGCATGCCATAACTTTAAGACCCAGTGCAGCCAAACAAATACATATTTTATAAGTGACTCTTATGAGATGTAATGACTTCCCTGGTGGCTCAGACGGTAAAGCATCTGTCTACAATGCAGGAGACCCGGGTTCGATCCCTGGGTTGGGAAGATCCCTTGGAGAAGGAAATGGCAATCCACTCCAGTACTATTGCCTGGAAAATCCCACGGACAGAGAAGCCTGGTAGACTACAGTTCATGGGGTCACAAAGAGTTGGACACGACTGAGCAAATTCACTTTCACTTATGAGATTTGGTTAAGGATTTTAAGGTGGGGAGATTATCCTGTATGATGTGGTCAGACCCAGTGTAATCACAAGAGTCGTTGCATAGGGAGGCAAGAGGGACAGAATCGGAGAAGGGGATGTGACAAGAGAAGCAGAGGTTGGTGTGATGCAGGACTGGGAGCCAAGGATGCAGGCAGGCTTCTGAAGCTGGAAAAGCCAAGGAAATAACTTCTCGCCCAGAACTTCCAGAAGGAAACCAACCTCCAGAACTGTGAGACAATAAGTTGGTGGTGTTCTCAGCTACTGAATTTGTGGTCATTTGTTACAGCACTGATAGGAAAGCAATACACACTCATGTCACCCCTGGTTGCCTGTCTCACCTTTGCATCTTCGATCTCCCTTTCTGCAGGTTATGGAATGGCAACATGTTTAGGTCATAAATAAAACTCCATTTGTTTTTAAACCCTCATTGTTCCTTTATTTTCCGTATATTTTCAACCTTTGATAACCAGATTACTTTAAACATAGGCTAAGGTGGTGATTCTCAAGTCTGTCACCAAAATTACCCATGGAGTCTTTAAGTAATACACTCCCGGGGTTCCCCACAGACCCCTCTCCACTCACTGATCTTTGGCACTTACCACCTGAACGAAAATATTTTAATGAAGTTGTGCTAGATATACATAATGGAATATTACTAAGCTCTAAAAAGGAATGTATTTGAGTCAGTTCTAATGAGGTGGATGAACCTAGAGCCTATTATACAGAATGAAGTAAGTCAGAAAGAGAAAGACAAATATTGTGTATTAATGCATATATATGGAATATAGAAAGATAGTATGTGCAGGGCAGCAAAGGAGACACAAACATAGAGAACAGACTTTTGGAGAGGTGGGATGATTTCATTCAAACATCTACATTACATATACATATACATATACATTACCATATGTAAAATAGATAGCCAGCGGGAGTTTGATGTATGATGCAGGGAACTGTATTTGTGAGGGTTGATCTTTATTCCTCAAGAAGTCTTTCAACCAAATCCACTCCATCACTTTTCTACCAAGAAGTGTATGTGCTCTGTGCAAATGTAACCAGTCCTTGCTTCCGGGATTCCTAAAATACATGTGCAGGTGATATCCTCAACTATGTGATGGGAGATGAAAGAAGAGAGGGACCAGCTTAGATCAGCACCAGGCAAAGGCATTGGTTACCAGCTTGACCTTAGAGAAGGATGTATCTTTCTACATGGAGGAGGAAAGTGTGAGCCTCTTCTTAATGCATGAAGCCTGAGCAGAGACCTGAAGGTAGAAATAAGAATGAATAATAAAGAAAGGTGACCTTAGTGAGAAAACTAGCCTGGTTGAGCCATGGCATTCATGAGATGTGAATTGAGTTGTGTATAAGGGTCAGATTCTGAAGGCTCTTCACCACCAGCCATTAGCCATAGTGCTCGGGCATTGGGTATCCTTGTATATTTTAAAGCTGGAGAGTGATCTAATGCTTAGGTTTCCATAAATAACAAACCAAAAGGAAGAAGAAAAAAGTGGCCAAATATCTTAAATTCCTCTTGGGCCTATTGCCTGATTTATCTTGGACCCCAAACACACAGACATGTGCAGATTTTCTCATTATTTATTTTGGTTTGAATGTACACAGTGGAGAACTCGATGTGAGCTTGGCTGGATGCTTCAGAGAAAAGAGCTGTTGTGTATGCATCTGTTGATGCAACTGGTACCCAGACCATCTGTGGGTGGTTCCTGCCATTCTTAGCAGCCCTCTTCTCCTGCAGAAAGAAGGTTCCCACACTGAGTCATTTGGTGGCCATTGAATTTTATTTTAGGGATGTGTCCCAAATGCCGCGAGCTTCCCACTCACTGTGCAGAAGAGAACACTCTTTGAGAAGAGGATTCCTGTGTGTCTAACAACCGCACACTACCCAGGCACGCTCTCTCTTTTGTCACCGGCTGAATGAGGACATGTTCAGCCTTCAAGCTCCGAGGGTGACAGCTTCCAGGGAGGATGCTTAGCAGCCTGTTAGGGTTTGAATCTGAACTACACCTTTATGCCGCTCCGCACGAAGGTGCATGTGCATCACTATTGCAGTGTTCCAGAAGAATCAGAATCATAAAATCTAAGAACTCGAAGGGACCTGGAAGTCCGACTGCCTACAAATCACTAGCCTCCAATCAGGAGTCCTTCCGGGTCGAAGTAATACTAGTTGCAGGAACATGGATAGACCTAGAGGTGATCCTACTGAGCTAAGGAAGTCAGAAAAAGACAAACAGCACATGATATCACTTCTGCGTGGCACCTCAAATATGACAAATGAAACTATGAAACAGAAGCAGATTCACAGACATAAGAGAACAGACTGTGGCTGCCAAGAGGGTCAGGTGGGGCTGGGACGGATTGGGAGTTTGGGATTAGCAGATGCAAACTGCTATATATAGAATGCGTAAGCAACCAGGTCCTACTGTATAGCACAGGGAACTGTACTTAGCATCCTATTATAAACCATAATGGAAAAGGATGCGAAAATAATGCTTGTTATATATATATATAACAACCACTTTGCTGTATATCAGAAATTAATAACAACATTATAAATCAACTGTACTTCAGTTTTTAAGAAAAGAGTCATTCTTCCTCGTGCCATCTTCTTCTGACCAAAAGCAAAGATATCTAATACCTTACAAAGATATCTAATTCATGGTAACCAGTAAGCTGAGGTACCACTTCCATATAGCACTTCTAGAGAGATTGAACTCTATGTCTTAAGGTCACTAAAAATCATACCCGCAGACCCAGCAAAATCATATCTAGGAATTTATCTAAGGGAAGAGATGAATCAATTCATCCAAGTATAATATTCCTGTCAACAGTGCTAAGGAAATTAAGCAAATGAACAAAAACAATACCTCCTGTTGCAGAATAATAAATACTAATAGACAAAAATATACAATAGTAAATATTAATAG
The DNA here is from genome assembly GCA_006410935.1 of Redunca redunca. Taxonomy (NCBI): domain Eukaryota; kingdom Metazoa; phylum Chordata; class Mammalia; order Artiodactyla; family Bovidae; genus Redunca; species Redunca redunca. The sequence goes on along the minus strand of SJYQ01104666.1, from coordinate 951,676 downwards.
AGAAAATGATGTTGTTGTCCAGTTGGTAAGTCATGCCTGACTCTCTGCAACCCCATGGACTGTAGCACACCAGATTCGCTGTCCTCCCGGAATTTGCTCAAACTCATATCCATTAAGTCTGTGATGCCATTCAGCCGTCTCATCCTCTGTCATCCCCTTCTCCTCCTGCCCTCAATCTTTCCCAGCATCAGGGTCTTTTTCAGTGAGTCAGCTGTTTGCATCAGGTGGCCAAAGTATTGGAGCTTCAGCTTCAGCCGCAGTTCTTCCAATGAATATTCAGCGTTGATGATAGTTTATATTTTTAGCACTTGCTCTGTGCCCTTGCTGAGAGCTTTATGTGTATTATTTCATTCATCGTTCACCCAGCTCTGCCACGTTTATGGAATGTGTGTGTGTCTGGGTGGGTGTTGGAGGTGAGAGTCTTGGGCGTTCTGTGCCCCTGTTAGGGTTTGTGGGGACCAGCCAGCGGTGTCTGCTCCCTCAAGGGCCCCCGTCTGAGTTCCGACTTGCTGCCCCACCCCCAGGTTTCTGCCTCACTGGAGTTGAACGATACATTTCCCCAGTTTGGTTAAGCCATGAATGGGGTCAGTTTCCTATTCTTCCCATCTTGTCTAGGTGGGCACCACCAGAAGGTAGAGTTTCTAGGAGCACTTTGAATAAAGCGGGAAGTAGCACTGGGCAAAGTTCTGAAGAAGGAAAGTTTATTTCTGTGGGTCTTTTAAGTTCATAGTTCATGCTTCACGCTAGTTGCTTCAGCTGTGTCTGACTCTTTGTGACCCCCACGGACTGGAGCCCACCAGACTCATCTGTCCATGGGTTTCCCAGGCAAAACTGCTGGAGTGGGTTGCCGTTTCCTTCTCCAGGGGATCCCGATGCAGGGATTGAACCCATGTCTCTTACATCTCCCGTGTTGGCAGGCAGGTTCTGTACCACTACTAGCACCGCCTGGGAAAAATGCATATTATTGCCTTTAAATGCATATTATTGCTTAATTTGTTTCATTGTTCTTTGGGGAAGCCAAAAACACCCTAGCTTTCTGGACCTTACAACCACAGGGAAGAGCTGCACTTTCTGTCAGACACTGGACTGTGACCCTGGGTTCCTGCTTGTTCCTGCTTGCTGTTTCTACTACGATTCTGCTGACTTTCTGGCTGTGAGCATAGCCTTTGACTGCCATGCACCTTAGCTAATATCACAGTGACTAGAACCATATCCTGGTTCCCTGAGCTCTTGGCTACCCTGAAATCCTTCTATGAAGGGGGACAGGTTCATGCCAGGGAGCCTTTCTTATGCTGTTCTTAAAACCTCTACCTTTTTCTTTTTTGTGATCAAGTACGATGTCAATAATACAGAATTGGTTTCTTATTAAATCAAAGGAGAAAGATATCAAGCATGATAGGTATTATACTTTAAGTTGATTACAAAAAAGCATTTATTGAGGGTTAACCACTTGGTAATGGATAGAAAATCAATTACACGGCAGTTAAACATACAATAATATGTATTTTAATGAACAGTTCATATTTAACACCTCTTATGAAATAATGGGCTGTATTGGAGTTTGGGGTGACTTAGCTGCAGTTGGGATGTTTGCGTTAACTCTTTAAGAGCCTGACACCATTTTAAAAAAATTGACATGTCATTGATTTATAAGTATATTAGTTTCAGGAGTATCACTCACATGTGGAATCTGATGCCGTGTTTTGTCAAATAGCATTTCATAGCTTCATGGTAAGTGAGGGCTGGTTCACTTCTGTTCTGGCATTGTGCTTCCTGACCCATAACAGCTTCTAAGAGCCACCTTCTAGACTAGGATCAAAGACGAGACTGACATCATGGTGGTCTGAAAGAGCAAGTCATATTTTGGAGAACTCACTAGGATGATGTTGTGCATTATGAAATGACATTTCCAGATTTCTTTAAGAGACCCAGCATCCCTGTCCATAAGAGACCCGTCTCTCCATCATCTGTCACATCATCTCCCACGTGATATGTGAGAACCTGACCCAGGCATCTTTATCTTGAAAAGGTGTTTGTATGTCTTGTGTGCGTGTTTAACTCAACTCACTGGCTCTTCATGTTTTTCTGTTTCACTGCATCCATCCAACCAAATGTGGTTTCAAGATAGAAAGAGGCCATCCAGTTTCGAGACATGCCAAGACACCCACACCCCCAGCTTCACTGAAAGTCATTTTGGAATTCCCTGACTCCATTGCTGCTCTGGGTTCTGTAAGGCGCAGCCACTCTTTTCAAAGGAGTTCATAGTCTGTGCCTCTAGAATCAGACCATGGGAGAGTCCTTCTGTTTAGCCGATTCACAGCTATTTTACAGAGTTAGAGGAGAGGTGAAGGAGAGAGCAAAGAGTGGAAGACAAGAAGAAAATAGCAGTGTGCAGGTGGCAATTGAAAATGAGAAGCAGTGAAGCAGGGAGAATACAAAGTGGGTATTTCATAGATGGAGGATGGCTGTGGGGAAGGTCAGTTCCCATGTGGGAGCAGCCGAGTGGGCAGAGGACCACGGACTGAGTAAGCTATTGATTCAGTAAACACTGGCTTTGGCTGACTTTATGGAGATTACCAAACCAAGCTGAAGGAGGTAGGATGGTTAGCAGTTAGGAGCTTGGGCCGTGAAGCCTGGTGAGCTAGATTCTTTCTGCCACTTGCTAGCTTGGTAACTGGGAAGTCATTTAACCCCTCTACCCCTAGTACAAGGCCTGCCACATTTGAAATACACAATAAACATTGATCAAACAATGTGTGCACCATGATAATCTACCTTATGTGGTTGTTTTGTCCAGATAAACTAAAAAACCCATTTTTAAACAAACATTTAGTGCATTGCTTGATACATAATAGTGGTAACTTAATAACAATTATTATTACTGCACCTGTTAGTAGGCATCTAATTCTCTGTAGTGATTTAATCTCATTATTTAAGTGACGTCCTTCCTGTTATGGTTACTGGGACGTATTTTGTGAGCTCTTATAATTGTGACTGACATAAAGTATGTTCTCAAGATATATTAAATAAATGAATCAATTAATTTGTGAGGCTTAAAGAGTGGAAAGTCACCTTACTAAACATCTAACGTAGCCTGTGTATTTTATAGCCTGATTATAAATCCTTTTCTAGAAATAAATAAATAAAGCAGAGTAGTGGTTTATTAATGAGGACACAGAGGCCCAGTGCTTGCTTTGGGCTGGGTGACCCAGCACATGAGGACCAAGGCAGAATTACAGCCCAGGCCTTGTATCTCCCAGCGCAGTGGCATGTCTTGTCAACCAGATCTTCCCCTTCAGAGGACAAGGGTGGCTGGTCAACTGTGAAGCCTGGAAGCCACTGCCTGAGACATGAGTTTATTTTGCAGTTTGAGGGGCTTCAGGAGATGGTGAGGGACAGGGAGGCCTGACATGCCACAGTCCATGAGGTTGCAAAGAGTCGGACATGACTGGGCAACTGAACAACAACTATCATTTCAGGGGAGGAAATGCAATTTGAGCCTAAGCTCTGGGTTCTTATCCTCACAAGGGGAATTTGAGCCCCAGTTCAAGGACTCTGGGTTCTTGTGTCCAGGTCAGTATTCTTGGCAGTTCTGGTTAAGCTTCCTGACTTGATCTGAATTTCTAAAGCCCCAGCTCAGGATCTGAGATTTGGAGAGGCCTCATTCTAGCAGCTGTCATCATAGGTTGGAGGAAGGGCCCATGATGAGGCCAGGAGTCAGATGAAAGAGGTCAGTGCTGCTTGGGGGATGGAACTGGAAGTTCTCCTTGGAGGGCATATCCCTACCTTTTATGGCTGACCTGCTTAATGGATCAAAGAGGATTTGCATAGAAAAAGGGACCGGGAGGGGAGAAGCTATGGTGATCATGGGGGACAAGAAGTGGGAAGAGTGTGTGGGCACCTGTATTAGGTATGTGGTCTCCTTTCCCTTCCAGCCTGGTTGACTCCAGCCCATTCCCTCGGAACTTCAATCCAGGGAATCCTTAGCCAAAGGCCAACACGTGACAAGTACTCAATACGTGTTTGATTGAATGAATGAATGAATAAGCCCATGAATGAATCAAACTTTAGAGCTGAAAGGGAACCTACCGGACCTCAAGTGATGGATATGACCAACATGACTGCAGTGATTAATTCGAATAAAGCCACTCTAAAAGAAAGCACTAACAGAAGCTTTGAAAATGCAAAATTTATGGTCATCAGCGTGCTTGTTGTTGTCACCGTCTTGATGGTGACCTGCCTGGAATTCCACTCCCCAACCCCCACCTTTTCCAGCTATCCTAAGGAGGTGGGAAAGCTTCAGTCTAGGAGCCCAGTGGAGGAGGGGCAGGTCTGTTATGAGTCTAATGAGGTTCTTAGGATGGAGGACAGAGAGCAGTTTCCCCGCAAGGCACTGGAGGAATCCTGAGATGTGTCTCCCCACAGCCTGGGGGAACATTTCTAAAGATTTGCTCAATTGCAAGTATAGATTAAAATGGTATCGAATGGCCCCAGGCCACATTCTTCTAGGGACCTCCTTCTAGGAAGACTCAGGGAAGAATGACTTCTTTCAACAGGATGGCTGTGCTGGCTGGAAGGAAGGGGAAGAAAGAAGGTGTAGGGTTCCTCCCTCGGTCCCTCTAGGAATTAAGTGGAGGTGTCCTCATGCCCCAGACACAGCCAGGCGTGGGATCCACACTTGTGGCTGAAGGTCGATGACACGTCTCTGAAGAGCTGTAGACACTGCGACACCCAAGAAGGATGGCTTTGTGGTGACAAGAATCACATTGGACAGCGGCTGGGCAGGGGCGGGGGCTGCAGAGAGCGGGGGCCTTGAGAATCTGCAAACGTGTCAAAGCAGTTTTGTCATTGCAAAAGCAAACCGAAGGCGAAGCATCACGGAGACCTCAGTGCGAGGCAGGCAGAGTGTGTCAGGGAGATTTAATTTGTTTCAGAGCAGAGGGAGTCAAGCAGGCCCCCGTCCCTCCTTGGAGCAGGTAGTGATGGTGGGGTACACGTGGATGAAGGGCTGCAGGAGCTTTCCACCCCAGACGGGATGTGTGTCCACCAGTCCCATCTACCTCTCCATTAGCATCTTGAATAAAAGGCAAGTGGAGAGAGGGCAGAGCTCAGCCTGCAGATTAAATCTGGTCAGAGCCAATATCTGAGAATCCCTCATGCTGTTAGCCAAATGAAAGCTAACGCAGCTATGAATTGGCAGCTCTGGGAGCCGGAGGAGGAAGCTGGGTTCTCCTCTGTCTCAGCCCTAGCCTAGACAGAGCCAGAAGCCCCGGGGAGGCCAGTGTGCATCCCTCAAGCACACAGGTGTTAGAAGGGTGGCAAGTGCAGGCGTGCCCCTTGGGCTGCCCTGTTCAGGTTGCAGAGTCCAGCCTTGCCTCTGACGGAGCCTGAGTCAAAGCTCCGCCTCTTCTGGAAGGTTTCATTGGAGCCCTGTCCCCTTGGAGAAAAATTGGTTCATGCTCTCACCTTCCTCCTGCCTACCTGGATCATCCGTGAGCCCTGGAAGAGGTTTCCTGGCCTGGCCCTCAACTTCCAAATGAAGAAGCCCCCACTCAGTCTGCCTTCAATGACGGCATAGCCCCCAAACCTTGAGACTTCATTTTCACTCATCCCAACAAGATGTTAATCAAACAAAGAGGACAAAAGGGACGATGACGCCTTCCTTTCACTTATGGAGATTGCTCTCTAATGCTTCCCTTAGAGGAAACGCCCGCCCTTGACCCCTCACATCAGTCATTCTGGTCCCCCCGGACCCTGCGGTCATGCCTGCCTCCTAACCTTCCACCCCATATGGCACTCACGCTGAGAAATATATTCACTACTAATGCCTGACACTCATTTAGCTTTCGGTCCATGATTTAATCTTGTCCTGGGCTTGTCCTCACCCATGCTCCATGGCCCCATGTAAATGTGCTTGCCAGCTGCAAAGAGGCAAAGTCAGCCATGTCTAGGCAACTCTGTGTGTACAATATGATCTGGAAAGGGGCTTCTGTTGATGATGCTGGTGATAATGATATCAGATTGTGCCAAGAAGGACAGAGAAAAGCTGTGATTAGTTCCAGGACTGAGGTGTTCTGTGGCAGAGATGGAATCTCCCTCCATGCCTCCCCGGGACGCAGCTTTCCCTGGAAGTGAGAGGAGGGGAAGGATGAAGATGAATGTCTCACCGTGGGGGGATGCTCAAGGCCCGATGCCATCTCAAGAGCCAACCCCCAAGATCCTCAAGGGAAAGACCCAGTGGAGCGGCACCAGGGCCTGAGACGCTGATGGGAGCATTTATCAGAAATCTGCAAACAACTGTGCCAGAGTAGAGGCTTGTCCCACGAGACTTTGTCTGCAGTAGGTGGGAGGTTGGAGGGGATATCTTAGAGTGAAATCTTTTAATGTTCCTCTCCACCGCAGTAGAGCCTCCTTAATACAACAAATCGGAGCTGCTGCCTACTTCACTGCCTGCATGTTAATGCGTGGAGCTGGGGTAACAATGCCCTGGGCAGAAGGACCTTACAGACCGCTTGGCTTTGAGATGTTCAGAGACAGGGAAGGAAGGTGAGGTCACAGGAGAGCAGCAAGCCTGGAGGAGGGGGCTGCCTCCCTGCCAGCCCTGGAGTCTCAAGGACAGCCTGCTCAAGAGAGTCCCTGCTCTTGGAGTGGCCACACAGAGTGAGCCAGGGGACATCTGAGACTCTTTTCCACTGAAGGGCCTCATTCATTAAAACAAGATACAAAGCACCCTCCAGCACGGGCCACCCAACTCCCAGGATGAATGCAGGTCACTGTCCCCGAGCGGCTGCCACTTTATGGCACTTGAGTGACCCTCTTCAGCTGGGAGAGGAAGGGAGAGACTGGGACCTTGGCGTTTAGAGAATGAGTAAGTCCTTGTTTTCTGAATCCAAGGTTGAGGTTATGCCCTGATTCTTTGTTCCTAAGTCCTTCTTACTAGGTAACGAGATTCTTTGTTATTACCTTGACAGGGTGATACAGTAGCTGGAGTGAAGTAGGCCATTTGGAACACTGGAGGTGATGTGGTGATAAGAGTGAGGGTGATGATGATGATGGTGATGATCTGATGCTAACATGATGTAACAGGTCCAGTGCTTACCATGGGCCAGGCATGGCAGGAGGGTTTCTCAATGCCTGTATCATTTAATCCTCATTCAGCTATTTGCTTGATACTGCTATTATTCCATTTTTATTAATGAGTAAACTAAGTCTCAAAGAGATTAATAACTTGAGATCTTAAGAGATGAAGAGTGTAAAATTACTCATCCTTGGAAGAACATATATGAAGCTCTCTTGGAGTGTGTCTTATTCCAGAGTGTACTTTTTATTACTCAGATGGAAAAAAAACTGAAGCCTGGAAAGATGGAGAGACTTCTGTAAGGCTAACGCCCTGGAAATTGGCAAAGCTGGGGTGAAAGGCTAGTTCGGCTGAATTCCAGCCCTGTGTTCTTTTCATTTTGGCAAATTCCTTGTCTCATTGTCTTCCTGTTTGGAGTGTTGCAGGATTTTAACTTTTAAGTAACTCGTTGATGGCTTCTGGTGAATTAAGTTTGTGCTGGAACTAGAACGTTAAAAAATTGGAAAATAATCAGGGGGAAGCTTGGGTCCATTGAGCAGTTACAGGTGCACTGAGAGAGACACTTGGAAAGTCCACCATCGTCCCCAGGGAGGGGGAGGGTGTACCACCCCCACCTGGCCTGCTTGGCTGCAGAGTTGGAGGTGTTTGGTTCAGGGCCTGGGACCCTTGTTCATCCTGGCTGGTGCCCAAAGACTGAGAAAGGATGAAGAGGAAAGAGTGGGGAACAAACAGAGATGAGGCTTTCCTCTTATCCCCCTGAGCATGCCCAACCCATGCTCCAGGCTGTAGTGATGTAAATGCCAGTTTAGGTACCATGCTGGGCTGGATTCCAGGAAGCACCTGCAGAGTAAATTAAAGGCCGATTCCTCCGTCCTTCTCTTAGAACTTCTGATTCAGTAAGTCTAGGTTATGATTCATCTGTATTTTTAAAAATTGCTTCCCGGGTGATTCTGATTATCAGCCGCACTTGGAGCCACTGCTGAAGGCTCTCGTGTCATTGGGCAAAACACTGGAAGCTGGAGATAGGAGTGACAGTGATGTCCAGTTACATAAAGGAAGGTGGCATAGGGTTTGAAGGGATGTTTCTAGTTGTTTTAACTATAGTTCTGGGGCTCTTGCTAAGAATGACATTGAGGGTGATTCCAGTATTAAGGAATAGAGGGAAAAAGGGTTTTATGGGTATGATCCATAATTTGACTGGAAATGAAATTTTCTGTAATTACAATTTCTTGTCTGACATGAAGGCTCAATTGAAATAAAATCATGACTAGCGTCCAAATTATCTAGATCAGTTCTCCTGTATGCATTGTCCCTGGGAGTCAACACATAACGTTTCCATCACTCTACATAATTATCTGGATAAGTGAGGCAACTAATAACCCCATAGTAACCCGGCCGTAAATCAGTTTGCTCGGAAAACTCAGGCTGATGGAGCTGGAGGAGAGGAGGGAAACTGATCATGGTCTGAAGGGCTGCATGGCAATCCTGACCTCATCCAGTACTTGGGATGAGGTACTGTCAGCATCTAAGGGCTAAACTGCTGCCTATAGGAGCAAAGATGCGGGATAAGGATAAATTAAAAGTCTAAGGTCATCCCTCAGTTTTCCAGCTGGCAGACTCCCAAAGTGAAGTATTATGAGCCATATGACTGGAAGAATATGGCAACTTCAATATGGAGAACGTGGCCTTAGCACATAAGATGAATGTCTGGACACTCTGTGGTAGCAGATGGAGGAGCGAACACACACACACACACACACACACACACACACACACACAGCATGGAGATGGGGGAAAGTTCCTTCTCTCCGTTGTAAATTTAAATGAAGTCCAGAGTAGAGAAGGCCATTTGTAAGGTCTGCTGAGCTAATGGATTCATAATGACTTTTAAAGCTTCACTCGGATAAGAAATACTGTTCATTTTTTAATTGCATATAATTATACTTTTTCATAATCTAGGGCAGCATAGCAAAAGTAAATCTACTGGCTTAATTATAAATCTTTTTATTATCTGGAACCCTGCTGAAATAAAAAGAAAGAGAAACAACTGTTGTTTCTCTAATCTAGGAAAAAGGATTTAAAAAATATTCTCAACGTTCAATGAGTTATGATGCTTTTGATGAGAGAACACAGGTTAGTTTCATGGCTGATACTGCTTTGTGGGGAGACTGTAGAAGTGCCGGGGTGCTCTGACCTGCCTGGGGTCCACATTGCTTCTTGTCCTGGAGGAGTGGCATTGGATGGTCTGCTCAATAAGCTGAAAGAGTCCTTTTTATCCCTAGAGGTGGACTCTGTGAAAAGCTTTAAGCTTGAAGGGGCAGGAGGTTTGGAGGATGGGGCTGTGAAGGGGGTGGTGAGAAGTCGAGGAGGTGAAACTCCCGGGAGCGTGATCAGATTTTTCTTTCTACTGGGTTTCTCCTAATGATTTTCCCAAGGTCCTCGAATGACCCTGCGGCTCACTCAGAGTGAGCCTGGGGAAGACCACGCACCTCTGAAGGACACGGGATGATAAGTTGGCCGGGAAGATTCATTGCTTCCATGGAGATAAGATTTGCTGTATTTTCAGTTTCTTGCAAAGTGGAAATGCTGAGTCAATCATATATAGGAAAGCAGCCCCTTCTGGAAGGAGTGAGGGCAGATTCCAGGCTACTGGATGTGCTGAGGTACAGTGAGCATGGTTCTCCACATCCAGCTCGCCTTGTGTCTCATCTCACAAATCCGAGAGATGCCCACAGCCCATGGGAGGCACTGTTGCTAGGAGACAGCAGTTGGGTGGTCCATGCGTGCATGCTAAGTCACTTCAGTCATGTCCGACTCTGTACAGCCCTATGGACTATAGCCCCGCCAGGCTCCTCTGTCTATGGAATTCTCCAGTCAAGAATACTGGAATGGGTTGCCATTCCTTCTCCAGGGGCTCTTCCCAACTCAGGGATCAAACCCTTGTCTCATGTCTCCTGCATTGGCAAGAGGGTTCTTTACCACTAGCACCACCTAGGTGGCCAGTGGAAGCCTGTTACGTGAGGTCGCCTTTCAGTAGCACCGTCCCAGCCCTTCCCAAGGTGTTGCATTGGCCTGTCTTCTCCCTGGCCCAGGCTTCTGAGATCCCTTGAAAAGTCATCAATTCTGGCTGTCCCTTGTTTGAGTGAATCAATTATTCAGTCATTGTTGGGGAGGCAGGAGCCCAGAAAGAAAAGTTAATTAAGCTCCTAAAGGGTGATCTACCCATTTAGGTCTGATGGAGATGGATGATATTGCAGCCCATCTCAGAAGCGGGAGATTACTTCTTGGGAAGAGGCAGTGGTTAGCAATTAAGCCTCTCTGAATCCTTTCAAAGTACTTTTCACCATCCTCCCTCAGTTCCAAGCCAACATGCACATCAGGCAGCTCGAGGATGCTCTGGATTACCGTCTTCACCTGGAAGAGCACTGATGCCCATCACGGTGATGCTTGTGGTGTGTGCCTGTTGCTGGTGGAGAGCTTCTCTCACTGAAGCCAGGCAGGCACCAGGGCTGGGCTTCACCCTCCAGGGGGATTCTTTCTTCTCTGGCTCATTCTAGGCTCCAAGAGCTGTCCTTATACCTGGTGGTGCTGAAAAGTGATGTTTTAATCTTTACCCCTGGGGGCTTCCCTGATGGCTCAGATGGTAAAAAAAAAAAAAAAAAAAAAAAAAATCTGCCTGCATTGCAGAAGACCCCAGTTCAACCTCTGGGTCAGGAAGATCCCCTGGAGAAGGGAATGGAAACCCACTCCAGTATTCTTGCCTGGAGAGTTCCATGGACAGAAGAGGCTGGGAGGCTGTAATTCATGGGGTCACAAAGAGTCATCATGACTGAGCAACTAACACACTAGAAAGAAACAGAACCTCACATCTCCCATGGAAAACTCCTTTACTGTCCCCTACATCCTGTAATCAGTGTGAGTGTCCTGAAAAAGTTGGAGGATAAGATACAAAAGTGGTTGTAAGCAATATAAAAACAATAGAGTATTTTTCTGTTTAAAATGTGAACATTTTATTCAGCACACACTCAAGCACTGTGAGTTTTGCTAGCTAACCTGAATGCCATTAGGGATCATCCAGACCCATTTCCAAGTAGATGATGTTTTTAATCCATGGTAACACTGAGCAGCTGGTTCCTTTATCTTAGGGCCTGTGCTTTATGTCTTTCAGTTTCCCTCATAATGGGCAAGACACATGCCAGTTGAGGATCCCAGCGCTGCCACTTGCTAGCTCCATGACCTTGAGCAGTTTACTTTTCTTAGCCTCAGTGTGCTCATCTGCAAAGTGGATCTAATGATACCTGGTTTGCAGAATCATAAGAATTACAGAAAAGGGCTCTCTGGTGGCTTAGTAGTAAAGAGTCCACCTGTCCATGCAGGAGACATGGGTTTGACCCCTGGGTTGGGAGGATCCCCTGGAGAAGGAAATGGCAACCCACTCCAGTATTTTTGCCTGGGAAATCCCATGGACAGAGGAGCCTGGCAGGCTACAGTTTATGGGGTTGCAGAAGAGTCTATATGACTTAGCAGCTAAATGATGACAACAGCCTAGAGTCAGAGGCCTGGTGCCTAATCAGTGCTCAGTAGGTGGGTTTTGTCTTTGTCTCTGTTATTACTCGTAGACCAGTAGATTCAGAAATCTGGGTACAAGTCACTCTTCTTCCACTTGCTGCCAGTTTGACCTTGAATGAGTTGCATAGTTCTGCAAAAGTGTAGTTTTGGCATCTGTGAAGTATGACTAGTAATTTCTGCTTTAACAGATAGCAGTAGGTTTGGCGACAGCAAACAGGAAAGCCAGCCACAATGGTTTGGACAAGTAGAGATTCACTGATCTCACTTAATAGGCCTGCCAGGGACATGATGCTAGAGTTGGTCCAGCAGTTTGACCTCATTAGGAGCAGCATCTTGACAATGCTCATGGTTCTCTTGCCCTTTCCTACTGTCCTTCATGGTCCCCATACAGCGTGGAGAAGGGGGAAGAGGAAGGCGTGGAAGATCTGCTTCTTGGTGTCAGAAAAGCAAAAGTTTTCCCTTCAGCCCACCCAGCAAACTGACGCTCACATGTCACTGACCACAACAGGGATGAGGGTCAGACCAGCCAGCTGACAGCGTTGGCCACATCTCACAGTAGGGTTGCTGAGTTAATAGATGAGATGGTGTGTGTTAAAGCATTTTGTAGGTGCTTTACCAAAGAAAATGATTATCCTCACCCCAGCCCTTGCACAAAGCAGAGGCCAGTCAACTGGTCAGTGAGAACTCTATTGTTCAGGCCTTTTAACCCACACAGAGATATATGAAAGGCATCCGGAAGGCAATGGTTGTTGTAGGACTAGCCGGCAGGTCATACCCTCTTTCTGACCAAGCTGGGGGATATCCTATTTCATTCTGCCAGCAAGATGATATTTGAATTGAACTTTGAACAGGGTGGCTTCAGTTGTCTCTGCTTGATCTAACTATGAGGCTATACCTTAGATAAATACAGTGAATTTCTGGTGCCAGCAGGAGGTATTCCTGAAAGACTCATTCATCAGTAATGACGTGATGTGAAATTAATCACAGGTAGTCTCCTTAATGTGTGCCCTCCCATTCATGGGCCCCCATGACATCCTTAATAAGCATCTGCTATTTTTAACAGCTTTATTGAGGTTTAGTTTACATACGGTAAATTCACTAAATGTACAGTTCAGTGATTTTAAGTAAATGTACACAGTTGTGGGACCATTGCTACCATCCATTTTAGAATAAGTCCATCTCTCTAGGAAAGGCCGTCGTGCCCAGTTTCAGGCAGTTCCTGGAGCTGCCGTCACCCACAGTCAGCCTTGCCCTGCTCTGGGCAATTACTGAGCTATTTTCTATCTCTGGATTTGCCTTTTCTGGGCATTTCATGTCAGTAGAATTTTACAATATGTGGTCATTTGGACCTTCTTTCACTGAGCATGTTGTTGAAGTTCATCCATGCTGTAGCAAGCATCAGAAGTTAGTTCATTTTTTTTATGGTTGCCAAGGGGGAAGGATAGGGGGAAGGGATAGTTAGGGAGTTTGGGATGGACACGTACACTCTGCTGTGTTTAAGACGGATGACTAACCAGGACCTACTGTAGAGCACGTGGAACCCTGCTCAATGTTATGTAGCAGCCTGAATGGGAGGGGGCTTGGGGGAGAATGGATTCATGTACATGTATGGCTGAGCCCCTTTGCTGTCCCCCTGAAACTATCATAACATTGTAAATTGGCTATACTCCAATATAAAATAAAAAGTTAAAAATAGAAGTTAGTTCATTTTATTTTTAAATTGTATTTCATTGTATGGCTATAGAGTTAATGAACATTCAAATGCCTTCCACTTTTTGCAGTTATGAATATACTACTATGAACATCTGCGTGCATGTCTTTTTGTGGTCATATATATTTCTCTTCAATAGCTATCTATGGGTGGATTTGCTGAGTCACGCAATAAATTTATGTTTAACATCCTAAGAAGCTGCCACACTGTTTTCCACATTTTACCAGAATGGAACATTTGTTACAATCCATGAACTTCCATGGATCCATCATCGCCCAAAGTCTATGGGTTACATCAGGGCTCACTCTGGATGTTGTTCACTTCGGGGGTCTTGACAAACATGCTCCTTCTTTATGTATGTATCCGCTTAGGTGGGGTGCCTGATCAGGTTTTTGCCCACTTTTTTTTTTAACCAGGTTATTCATTTTCTTATTGTTGAGTTTTAAAACTTCTTTATATATTTTATATATTAGTCCTTTATCAAATATGTCTTTTGCAGATATTGTCTCCTGGTCTCTGACTTGTCTGATTTTGCCTGTTTAAACTGAGGTGTCTGCTTTCTCATCATTGAGCTTTCAAAAGAGTTCTTAATATGTTCTGGATATAAGTTTTTTATTATGCATCTGATTCACAAAATTTTCTCCTAGTATGTGATTTATATTTTAAATTTCTTAATGGTGTCTTTTAAAGTACAAACGTTTTCAATATTTATGAAGTCCAATTCTTAATGTCTTTCTTTATGGATCATTCTTTGGTTGTGTATTGAAAAACTCTGCCTAAACAAAGGTCTCAATGGGTTTCAGCTGTTTCCTTGTAAAAGTTTTTACAGGTTTAGCTTTTACAGTTATCTATATGAATTTGGGGTAAATTTGTTTATGTGGTATGAGGCATGGGTATCATTTTCACATTTTTGCATGTGACTATCCAACTGTTCCGGCACCTTTTGTTGAAAAGGCCATGGAATTGCTTTGGCATCTTTTTAAAAAATCAATTGACCATAAATGTAAGGATTTAGTTTCAGACTCTCACTTCTATTCCATTGATCAACAAGTCTATCTTTATGTCAACATCAGATTATGGGGGTTAGTGTAGCTTTATGAAAGTGAAAGTTAGTTGCTTAGTTGTGTCTCTTTGTGACCCCATGGACTGTAGCCCACCAGACTCCTCTGTCCATGGAATTCTCCAGGCAAGAATACTGAAGTGAGTAGCCATTTTCTTCCTCAGGTAATATTCCTGATCTGGGGATCAAACCTGCTTCTCTGTGTTGCAGGCAGATTCTTTACCCTCTTACCACCAGGGAAGTCCCTATTGTAGCTTTATAGCATGTTTTCAAGTCAGAAAATGTAAGTAATTAAATTTAATTCTTTTTCAAAATTATTTGGGCTATTCTGGGTTCTTTCCATTTCTATATAAATCTTGGTATTGGGTCAATTAAAAAAATACTGTTTTGATTGTGATAGAAATTGTGTGAAATAGAAAGATAATTTGGGAAGAATTACCATCTAACATATTTTAGTATTTATATCCATGAACTTGGAATATTTCTTCATCTACTTGAAACTTCTTTAATTTTTCTCAACAATGTTTTTTAGTTGGCAGTGTATGAATTTTCGCTTTTGTTAAATTTATTCTTAGATGTTTAGTGTTTTATGTTAGTGTAAATGGGATTGTTTTCTTAGTGTTGAATTTATATCCTGTGACCTTGCTGAATTCATTTATTAGCTCTAGTCATTTTTGTTGTAGATCCCTTAGGATTTTTAATATGTAAGACTTTCCTCAAATAAAGACAGCTTTCCTTCCATCTGCCTTCTCTTCTGATTGCCTAATATCTGTTACTGAATTTGAAATTTTATGGAATACTCAAAGAGTAAAGAGGAGGTCCCCACGGAAGATAGCATGATGACTCTGGGGAGGCAAGGCCTGCCGATTGGAGCAGGGGTGGCAGAAAGAAACAGAGTCGTACATTAGAGTGTAATGAGTTTGGACTCACTTATTCACTTTGCAGAATACTGGGATGAAGGAACTGTCATGAGAAAGCCATGTCCAATTTGATGGTGGGGACTTTGTTTTTTAAAAAAAATTTTTATTGACGTTCAATTGTTTTGCAATGTTGTGTTCATTTCTGCTGTGCAGAAGGCTGAGTCAGATATATATATATATATATACACATACACACATACTATATATATATCCCCTCCCTCTTAAACCTCCCTCCCACCTCCTGGTGATGGAGACTTTGATAGCAAGTCAGAAGATGCATTATTGTTGAGCTTCTTTCAGAGAAATTGAACAACACACTCCAGTATTTTTTACTTTGTTCTCTGAGGAAATGGTTTATTCCCTTCCCATTAATTTGGATGTCCTTTTCTGCTGGGCAATGGGTGATACCCCGCCCCTTCCAAATGAAGGTAGGGAAACAGTGACTTGAGGGTAGCCAGGTGAACAATCAAGAAGGTCTTGAGTCCATGAGTTTATCTGCCATTACAACAGTAATTCCAAACCATAGCAACCAGGCTTCCTCCTCTCCAGTGAAAGAGCCTTTTAAATAATCGCTCATTATTTAACACGCAATGGCTATATGGCTATGTGAGCTGTTATCTGTTTATGTTGACTATTAATAAATGATTAGACCATATTGTGTGGGTTTTAATAACTCCATAGGAAGGCGAGTGTGGCCAGGAGGTGAAATCTCAAGCAATTACACATTCATAAGTTGAGTTATGTGTTTTTTTTTTTTCTAACACACAGAAGCTGTTCACTTACAAGTGAATTAAACACACAGGCCTGCTGCCCTTGCTTGGGATTCTGGCCCTGCAAAGAGAAGGCACGCACAGCAGATGCTAGGTTCCCGGTGGGAAGAACCTGCGGGAAGCAGACGTGGCAGGATCTGCCCAAGGCAAGAGCTGCTGTTGGCTAGGCTGGATGCACTGCATTACGCCTTGGCTGAAAACCCCTGTCGGGACCGGAATGTTGACAGTCATGGTTATATCTGTGTGAGGCCAACCAGCACTTTTAAAATGTATTCTTCTAAATCAGCCTTGAAATAGGACTGGCCTGCTTGACTGCCCCGCCCGCTCCCCCAAACTGGCCTGCTTGACTGCTTTCCAGATGAGACCCAGGAAGCCACACTGCACCCCTTACAGACCTGCCCTTCCCCATTCTAGACAAACAGGTGAGAGGCTATTGGAAAATCAGGATTAGAGTGTCAGCCAGGGAGCTGCTTGATGAACTCTGCTCTGGGAGGTCAGACAGAAGCAGAGCAAGCACCACAGGCTTTGGCCACAAAATGGAAATGGACTCAAATCATTTTCTTGTCAGCAAGGCTTTTCAAATCAATATCAAGCCTCTTCGCTACATTCTTATTCTTTTTCTTCTTTTCTTGCTGTCTGCTGAGGGTGATGATGAACTTCCTTCTCCAGGTAGCTGTAGAGATGAAGTTTCTATACTTTCATTAGGGACGGGGGTGCCCTGGCCACACCCATCCAGGTAAGAACACAGCACTCTGGGGGCGCGGGGCGGGGGGGCGGTCAGCCTGCCCCAGGGCTCTGCAGCACTGGTCATTGTCTTTTCTCTTTGCTGTGAGGGGGTCAGCTCCACATTTCCTGCCTCTTGCTCCAATCTGGAAACTGCTGACCTTCTCTAGGATGCTGTAAGGAATAACAAGAGCAGGTATATGACTGTTTCCTTTCCTCCTTTGAATTGTTTAGACAACCAGGGCTACTCAGGATCCTCACTCTTACAATGCTAATAGAAAGCAGATTTGGACATAAAACAAAGTCATCCTGGAGGGTTCACTATAGACTCCCTCCAAAAGAAATGTATCATAAGATAGTCCCAAGCATAGATCTCACGGCACCTGGGCTCCAGGAAGACACGGAGGATCACCTCTGTATCCCCTTCTCTTTTCATAACCAACAGGGAATGCTTGTGGAGTGATTGACAGCGAAAGATGGAGGAAAGGGTGGAGATGGGGGCAGGAAGGAGAAGGTGGGTAATAGATTCCAGTGTGTCCATTCATTTATCTGGTCTTGATTGCAGCACATAATATGCGCCAGGCACTGCAGTAGATGCTGGGGATAGAACAGGCTTATCCGTCAAAGAGCTTATTGATGAGCTGGAGGGGCAGGCAATGAGAGTAAAGAGACACAGATGGTGCACTTGAGTCCTGTGCTGGCCTGAGCACAGAGGGCTGTGCAAGCTCAGATGAAGGGTGTTCAACTCCCCAAAAGTTTCTGTGCAGGTGACATCTACGCTTGCTCTATGTGAGATGAAAGCTGGGGAGGAGAGGGATGTTGGGGCCAAGTGAACAGAAGCCTGGAGAGAAATGACTGTGTAGGCTGGGAGTTCCAAGTGTTCAGTGCAATTGGGAAGAGTGTGGGGCAGAGAATGATCAACCTTGAGGCTAGCGTGATACCCAGTCTGTAGATAATGAAGGGCCTATGAAGAAGCTGCATGAAGGATTTGGGACACAATCCTGAGAGCAACTAGTGCAAGTGTGAAAGTGAAAGTGTTAGTCACTCAGTCGCATCCGACTCTTTGTGACCCCATGGACTGTAGCCTGCCAGGCTCCTCTGTCCATGGGATTCTCCAGGCAAGAATACTGGAGTGGGTTGCTATTCCCTTTTCCAGTGGATCTTCCAGACACAGGGATTGAACCTGGGTCTCCTGCATTACAGGCAGATTCTTTACCATCTGAGCCACCAGGGAAGCCCCAAGAGCAAGGGTGGCGGGGTGGGGTTTGAGGCATGGAAGTGGCAGGATACTACAGGCAGTTCAGTAAGTCACCCTGAACTGCACTGGGCGTGAGATGGGTTGGGAGAACTAAGCTGAATGCCGGGAGATGATGAAGGAAGATGGCAGACCCAGTGGAGGCAAAGGAATGGAAAGCGTCCGGCACCTGCCCCTTATCCCTAGCATCCCCCTTCAACTTCCAGTCCAGGCAGTCATGGCAGGAAGAGCAGAAGACATCAACCAAGAAAGTGGATGCATCACAGAGACAGCTTTTAAGCTAGGAGGAACTTTGAGGAGAGAGAGAAAACGCCTGCCACAGAGCTCTGGAGAGCTTAGGAAAAGTAGGGAGAGACCTGCCCTGCTGAACCCTAGTGGGGGGGGGGCAGAAAAGCAGTGGGCATGCAGCATGGATGTGGGGACATTTGGGAGAAACACAGTTCCAGTGCATCACACACAGGGCTCAGGAGGCATGGGTGAGATACAAGCGTTGTGAAGAATGGGGAAGAGATGGCTTTGGAGAGCACAGTGGGTTCATTCATGAACTTACTGAGATGCTCCTGTTACCACAGTAACATGTCAAGGGTTTTGCAGATCTGGGAGGAGAAAAAAAAAAACACGCTGAGTTACAGTACTCAAAGCAAATTAGGTCACTGTTACGAGTTATTAATTTTAATGCATTAAGAAAAGTGTGCAGGGGGGAGTGAAGGGTTTGTGTATGTGTTTTTTTTAAACACAGCAAATGAGAAACAGCAAAAAGTACAACAGTAATTATGCTGAAAGCAAAAGTGAAGTGTTCCATAAAATGTAAGAAATGAACAAATTACACACCCCTCCTCCCCTTCTCCTCCCCTCCTCCCCATCCGCTTCCCCCTCCTCCTTCCCCCTCCTCCTA
>SJYQ01104666.1:895987-932645 GCA_006410935.1 Redunca redunca | reverse complement strand
TCCCCTTCCCCCTCCTCCTCCCCCTCATCTTCCCCCCTCCTCCTTCCCGTGTAGTTAGGGGTGGATGAGGTGGGGGTGGGCCCCCCCGTGGGGCCCCCCACAGCCTCTCACACGATAATGAGCTCTCGTTCCCATCTCTGTGCACACTGTGGGACATTGCTTAAGCCAAGCTGAAATTCAGGGCTGGAGAGAGGGCACAGAGGGGCATTTTTCTGGGCTGAGTTATGTTTAGTGCAGAATCGCTCTCAGGCAAATGTGCAGTCTGATGAGGGGAAATTGGAAGCCGTGAATAGATTCTCCAGGAACTTTAGTACCCAAGGGAACTCCGGGCAGGCTGCTTTTTTGGTTTCTGGGCCTGGCTGGCTCACTCCGCAGCCTGCTTCCCTGATGGGGCTCTGGGTCCCCCGGGTGTGAATCTGGGTCGTGTGTCTCTCCAGCTTGGACCGGCCTGGTGCGCCTTTGTTCTGTCTCATTGGCTTCCCTTTTGTTGTTGTAGTTGCATTTGTTTGTTTCTTATCATAGTCGGTTCTGCTCTGCATTTTAGGGGGCAAGTCAGAAAATGTCGTGTTCCAGATGATACCACACGTGGAACTGACCTCCATTTTTCTACACGTAAAGTCTCCCTCTCCCCCTTCTCCTCTGACCTCTTCCTGAACACGCCCTCGTCACCCAGTGACATACACATTCCCCTGTTGCTCCCTGTCCTGGTGGTGTCCACCAGTCAGACGGGGTCCTCTGGAGGATCTTCTCTCTCCAGGATCACTCATTCCACGAATAGATACTCTGAGATTTGAGGACACATGGAGGGACCAGGGGATGCCAAAGGCAGCTCCTATGCTTGGCTCTTGTGTGAATATTGCTGGAGATTCAGGCTGCAGAGGGCCAGGCTGGGGCAGGGAGTGTGGAAACCTTGACATCGTGGTTTATTTTCTACCCGTTGTTAGGTGGCTGGAGTAAAAGTCATGTCCACATTTTCCTGTAAAAGTAATCCAAACGGAGAGCGGTCAAAGAAGAGCTTTCATTTTTCATTGTTTAAAATAGCGTTTGTATTAATGATAAAGAGAGAAAGAAAAATGTGAGCCTGGTGGGATCTCACAGATATGATCGAGCTCATGCCTAGCATTGCTAAGTAGGAACAGATCCAGAACAGTGGGTGCAGTTGAATAGTACCTATCAATATATAAGTGTGTGTGCATGCTTGGTGTGCTAAGTCGATTCAGTTATGTCTGACTCTTTGTGACTCTGTGGACTGTAGCCCACCAGGGTCCTCTGTCCATGGGATTCTCCAGGCAAGAATACTGGAGTGGGTTGCCATTCCCTCCTCCAAGGAATATTCCTGACCCAGGGGTCAAACCTATGTCTTTTATGTCTTCTGCATGGGCAGGCGGTTTCCTTACCACTAGTGCCACCTGGGAAGATTGTGTGTACATGCAGTCATAAATCCAGCCAATATTTGTTGAGTAGTCACTGTATCCCAAATATGCAATGTGTGTGTGTGTGTGTGTGTGTGCACACGCACCTGCGTGCATGTTCCACGTGCTGCGTTAGGGAGCTTTCCTTTCAGTAATTTGTATGACCCACTTCTCAGATTTTTTTTGTCCCAGAAGCTAATTTACCTTTTGAGTGAAAAGTTCCATTTTAATTGATTCCATCTTTCATGATCCAGGTAAACTATAATCTCAGCTCAGTGGTCAATATTTTGGCTCCCGGTCCCTCAGCCTTGAGCACACAGCTGGGGCAGGCAGAGAGCCGCCGTTACGGTGCAGGAGGAAAGGGGAAAACAGCTCAGGGTCATAATCTGCGTTTGATTTTTTTTTTCTCCCTTTTCCGACACCCTCTCTCAAATCCACTAAAACGGGGAAATCCATAACGATTAGAAAAACTTCCGACTGAGCCCTCTTTCTCTACTGGCTTTCATTTCTTCCCCCACCCTCTTTAGTATTCAGAAGCCACCCAAACATCAGAGGTTTCCACGAGGCTTGGCTGTGCTCAGCATCCCAACCACAGAAAGGAAAAGGAAATTCTCACTGGAGATTTTGCCGTTCCTTTCAGGGCAGTGCCAGGTGGCTTCTGTTACATCCCAGACCTAATTCTTGCAGCAAATCACTAGAGCAGTGATGGCAAGAGTCGAGCGCCTTCTGCAGAGGCAAAGAAGGCATGCAGAGAAGTGAATTAAGTGGGGAGTAGCCCCTGACTGGACACGGTACCCAGGGAGCCACTCAGCTGTTCCTACAGAGCCGTGGATCTCCCTGGACAGAACCTGGGGAGGTGGACTTCAGGGTGGCCCTACAGGAGCTGCTGCTGCTGCTGTCTGTTGTGAAATTGCTAAGCCATGTCTGACTCTTTTGCAACTCCATGGACTGTAGTCGGCCAGGCTCCTCTGCCCGTGGGATTCTCCAGGCAAGAATACTGGAGTGGGTTGCCTTTTCCTCCTCCAGGGGATCCTCCCCACCCAGAGACTGAACCCGTGTCTCTTGCATCTCCTGCAGAGGCAGGCAGGCTCTTTACCGTTGATCCATCAGGGAAGCTCACAGGGAGCCGCATGGGCCACCAAATGACAACAAAATACTCAAATCAGCCCAACCAGGTTCAGTGATGAGCCTGGGCTCTACGTACGACTTTCATTGTACAGCCTCCTAGTTATTTGTCTCCCCGTCTTTCAGAAGACTAAACTGAATTGCTTAGCTGAGGTGGCACGACTAGTAGGCGGTTGATCCAGATTTCAAACCCAGGTGTGCCAGCCTCCTCGTCTTCATCACAGATGGGCAGGCTGGGCCTTCAGTGCTGTCTCCCAGGGTCTCCTCTGCTCCGTTCCCAGGGCCTGATGTGAGATGTGGATGAGGAGTGGGAGGACGGGGGACGGGCATGCAAGGTTGGGGTCGAAGAAAGGACATGGGTAGGAGAAACAGCGTCCTCAGCCCCCTGCGACCACGTGCAGGACAGATGATGCCTCTGGACACAGATGTCTGAGATCCAGGTGACCTCAGCCTGGCAGAGAGCCCTGTTCTGTGACCACTGCAGGTACGAGGAGGAGGGAGCATCTGAGCAGGAACAGGGCCAAAGGGGAGGAGAAGGTAGGTGTGGTGCCCAGCTGGTGGGGAGGCGCTGAGGCATCGCCCCCTAGAGCCAAAGAGCAGCGGGGGAGATGGGCCGGTGAGAGGGGCAACAGGCGGTTTCAGTGCTGATTCCCCGGTGGTGACTCTGACAGGCCCGTGGTCTGGGGCCCTGCGGAGGGCGGAGCTGGGGAACAGGCGGTCATTAACAGCAGGAGGACACGATGCCAAGGAGGAGAGGGCAGGCAGGTGGGCTCCCAGGCAGTGGCATCTGCTCTCTAGCTCAGCCCTCCCGCTGAACTAAGCTTGGGCCTGGCCACCTCCTCCATCTAATCTCTAAATCCCCACTCTGCCTCAGGCGACTCTGTGACTCCGGGCCCATGTTGGGGGGCAGCTGCTGACTTTTTCCGCTCTCTTCTCCATCCCTCCCCATTCCCAGGCACCTGTCACTGTCTGGCCTGCCTCTGGCTGGCAGCCTCCTCACACGTGTGGGAGGGGGGCCTCTCCCCTGTCAGGACAGGTGGTCATTAAATCCAGGGCACTGACAGCCCAGGAAAAGGGCAGGAGAGCCTTCCAGTCCCCAGTGGAGTGTGATGGTGTGTGGCAGGGGGATAGATGGCAGAGGGGCACTGGCCAGACCTTTCCAAGAGCTTCCAGGATGCTGTAAACCCTCACCCTTTTCTCTCATGGAAGGAGAGAGCTGGGAAGAGGAGCCGAGATCTCTCTAGAATAGTCTCTTTCAAGAACACAGACATCCTTTCCCTTTGCCCTAAGAACACAGCACCCAGGTGTATTTGCTGTTTTTTCCCTGGCTCCTCTGCACACACACACGTACCAGACACATACTAACACACACACACAGTCACATTGAATATCCATGCTATTGGAAAGTGAATCAGGCTAATAACAACTTCCTCAACCTGCAGGAAAACTAACCAGGAGCAGTGGGGGAACGGGGGTGGGTGTCAGGGGTGGGGATGGGCATCTGGCGTCTCCACCATCATTGGCGGAGATGCACGTGAGCAGCCACATTTGCTCGAAGAGACAGGGATTCTAATGGAGCCAAGCTACCCCTTTATCTTTCTGTTCTCCCAAATCCCCCAATGGCCCTGCCTTAAAGTCAATGTCACTCTGGGGCCAGTTTCTGAGAGGAAGTAAACAGAGGCTGAAGAACAGTTGTAGGGCTGGTGTATGAAGCCAAATGTGTTTCTTATTGCAAATGAGCAAATATAAGAATGACATAAAATTAATGGGAATTAGACTTCCCACATGCCTGGAGATCTTTTCTATTTTAGATCCCAATCTTTTTTTTTTTTCCAATGAGCACATATTTTTGGAGGGCTGGTTAAGTGCCTGGTGCTCCAGTAGGTGCTGGAAGAGAGCTCTCTGAAGGTTGTAAACAGGACGGTGAGACCTGACCTCTGTTGCAGAAGATCACTCTACAGTGAGGAGAAGGGATGAGCCACAAGAGGGTCAGGAAAGCCAGCTGGGGGGATTCATGCAGGTGAGGAAGGAACAGGTGTAAGAAATAGGTCCAATGAATGCACGCACCCCTTGCAAGAAGTTTGGAAACAAAGTGGAGAAAGTGGGTAGGTAGCTGCAGAGGAATCCAGGGTAAAGAGAGAGGTACTGTTGCTACGGCTTTTTGTCTGTTTTTAGGATGGAAAAGACTTGCACATGTCTTAATCCTGTTTGTAGAAGGGGAGAGGGTAAAACTGACAGGACAAGGTCCCTAGAAGTGGGAGGAAGGGACCCACAGCACAGATGGAGGGATAAGCCATGTATGGGTCGTGGCCATTTTTCTTGAATCCTAAGTGGAAATGTGGAGAGGGTGAGCACAAGTCAAGATGAATGGGGCATTAAGAAAACACTTCTCTGTTGACTTCTATTTTGTCTGCGGAGTAAGGAGAGCTCCTCTGCTACACGAGGGAGCCAGGGAGGTAGTAGTAAATTTGCGGAAGCATGGAGGAGACGGGATTCAGCCTTTGTGGAGGCTGGGAGACAGACCCAATCATGGGAGCACAGAGGCTTGCAGATGGTGGGACAGTCAGTGGAGGCTGGAGGTCATGCATTCAGATGGGGTCAGTTGAGAAATATAGCTCCATTTGACTACAAATGGAACCAGTGGGGGTGTTGTGGTGACTTGGTCTAGAAACTCTCTTTTAAAAATCGTTTTAAAAAGATTTGTTTTATTTGGCTGTGTTGGGTCTTAGTTGCAGCATTCAGGATCAATTCCCTGACCAGGGATCGAACCTGGGCATTCTGAGCACAGAGTCTTAGCCACTGGACCACCAGAGAAGTCTCTAGCCTAGCAACTCTCAGCATCCCAGAACTGGGCACAGGGGTAAGTGCAGTGGGTAACATGATGGGGTCTCACACACTGGGTGAGCTGGTTAGGGAAGAGAATGGACATAAGGGGTCTGTAGGATATGGAGAAAGAAAAAGGCCAAAGAGCGGAGGTTTCAATAATATTCAAGAACATATCTATCTTAGAGCACATTCTAAGCTATAGCCAAGAAAGATCAGGAAAATTAGTAAACTATGGATAGCAAATAAAGTATCTAAGTTTATTCTTTAAGGGAAAAAAAAAATAGGCCATGGCACTTCCCCACAAGAACAAAGCAAGTCTTCATGGGAAGACTTCTTTAACTGGAATCCCAAATCCCGATCCAGTGGCTTAAGTTCCACGGTGAAGTGAGGGTCTTTGCAATTTAGAGAGATAAAACTCAACCTTTTTGTTCCTTGAAGCAGTGATTTGAGAGCTTTACTAGGATGCTGTGCGCTTATGGCTGTCTAATCAATAGGTCTCTTGGGTTTGCTTCTTATAGTGACCAAAAAAAGTCATCTCATAGGTATAGTCAGCAGTGAGAGAGCCTGTGTAAGGCAATAAAGCGTGAGTGTTAGGAGCAAGAGTTTCGGGGTCAGATTTCTAACCTCGCCATTTATTGTCTGTTTGACTTCAAGGAAGGGGTTTACTCTTTCAGAGCTTTCATCTGTATGATAGAATGATGAGTGCTTTATGGGACTAATATGAAGACTGCATGATAGAATTAAATGATGAAATAAATGACGGAGTTATGAACACAGCATCCTGTCAGACATGTAGTAATGGTTCAGTGAATGACAGTTAGTGGTAGTAGTAATATTCTTCCTGATTAAGGCAGAAGGACCAGCTAGTCTCTATGGCGCATCCCTGCTGCTGCTGCTGCTGTTACTGCTGCGAAGTCGCTTCAGTCGTGTCCGACTCTGTGAGACCCTATAGGCGGCAGCCCACTGGGCTCCCCTGTCCCTGGGATCCTCCAGGCAAGAACACTGGAGTGGGTTGCCATTTCCTTCTCCAATGCATGAAAGTGAAAAGTGAAAGGGAAGCCGCTCAGTCGTGTCCGACTCTTCGCGACCCCATGGTTTGCAGCCTACCAGGCTCCTCCATCCATGGGATTTTCCAGGCAAGAGTACTGGAGTGGGGTGCCATCACCTTCTCCGATGGCGCATCCCTAGGTAGCAACAACTGTGACCTGCACTTGCTATTGCCATGCCAACTGAGCCGGTCCCATGTGGTCAACACTCCACCTGCTCCAGCAGCTCCTTGCCAGTCTTCCCTGGAACCTTACACCCTAAAACTTCTCCACATCTACCCCGAAAGCCACGTGTTCTGATTCAGCCCCTCTCAGGAAAAGTGCTTCTTTTCCAGAGCACGGCTGGCTGTGGGAATTTAAAAAGCTTCTGCACATTAGGCCTCAATGAACTGAAGCATGTCCCAGCCACAGCAGCTTGAGCACCCAGAAGAGCAGGACCCGCAGCTCTGTTATCTCCCTCAGCCAGAGGAGTAGGCTCACCGCCCACGTGTCGAGGCCTGGGGCAGTGGCCTGACATCAAGGACCTGGTTATCAATTATTCTAATTGTTATTCCTCACCGTGGCTAGAACTGCCGGCGTTTAAAGGAGTTCCATCCTCCAGATCCATAAACTTGCCCTTGGCTGACTGAGCCAGCCACACTAGTTTAACAGAAGTGATTTTAATTACTCGACTGGAACTACAAAAGGAAGTGAGGAGGGCGTGGGGGGCTGTGATCAGTGTTTAAGCAGAGGGCTGGCGTTCTCTTATCTTAGGGGTAAAACTACTCCTGATGGCTACACCTCCCACGAGCTCTCTCCCACCCACATCACAAGAGCATCCACACTGAGGGATCAGATGTATTGAAACCCACAGAGCTTCCATGCCTCAATTCTAAAAATTACACGTTTGTTAAGTACTCAAAGGTGTGGAAACCTAAGTTGATGTTAAAAAATTGTGTTTCCTTGGGTCTGTATACCCCGCCGTCTAGTGTCATAGGAATGTCTTGCTGGTCCAGCTGCCCATTCTTCACTAATGTACATCAGTCAAGATTGCACACATGTATTGCAATCCATTGGCAGTGGCTGCCTGGTGTTCAGTGTAGGAAAAGATGATGGTAAAGAACACTATGCTTGACTAGTAATGTCTGCCATGGGCACAGGATGAAGACTGGAAGTACCCTTTCTATGTATCTGCAAACCCGATCTTAGTTTACAAACCTCTGGGAGGGGGGAATGTATTGTTTTATCTCTTCGTGTAAATATACCTAAGGTATGTCATGAGTTATTAGTGATGATGGTGACAAATATTTATGCCAAACTGCACTAATGTAACCAGTTTTGGTATAGTTGTTTAGTAGCTAAATTGTGTCCAACTCTTTGCAACCCCACGTACTTTTGAGCATGCCAGAGTTTGCTCAAACTCATGTCCATTGAATCGGTGTTGCCATCCAACCATCTCCTCCTCTGTCATCCCCTTCTTCTTTTGCCCTCAGTCTTTCCCAGCTTCAGGGTCTTTTCCAACGAGTCAACTCTTCCCACCAGGTAACCAAAGTATTGGAGCTTCAGCTTCAGCATCAGTCCTTCCCAATGAATATTCAGGGTTAATTTCCTGATTGACTGGTCTGATCTCCTTGCAAACCAAAGGATTGCAATGTCCTGCAATCCTTCCCAGTGTCCTGGAGTGGGTTGCCATTTCCTTCTCCAATGCATGAAAGTGAAAATTGAAAGGGAAGTTGCTCATTCCCACCTCTCCCTTAACTAGTTTTAGCAGCTAAAAATCTCATGATTGCCCTCTAACCTGTAAGCTTGTTCATCACCCTGTCAGAGAATAAGCAATACAGTTTACAAAATCTTCACTCCTTACACTAAAACTACTTGGATAGTCTAAAGCACTGTCATAAATATTAGACACCAAATTGTCAAAATAAATAAAGAGGGAAGTTTCGTGGTGTGGCAAATTCTCCTCTTCTCCTCCTAAATCATGTTTATTTGCTTACTTGAAATTCACTACATGCCCTCGGCATCCAGCAATGATTTTGAGGCTCAGCTGGACACACACTGGGCAGAGGGAACAGCCTTATAAGCAAATGAATGACAAACACCTCTTCTGCTTCAGCATCATCCATCTCACTCAAGTCGTGTGTCCTTCAACTGCTCTGCCTCAGGTCCCTGTTGTCCCCCTGAGAAGCACATATATCATCGCGTGTAACCTTGTATTTCTGAGATGTGTAATGCACGTGCCAGAGATCGGTGTGGAGTCTTATGAACCAACTTGAAGAGAGGAGTCAGAGGTCCAGATTCTGCCCCCTGACCCCACAAGCTGTGTAATCACACATCCAGTGAAAGAGTTTGGCAACTACCAGAGACACAGCTGGATGGCAGGGAGAAGCAGATTCTGCCCCCACCCCCACCAGCCCCGCCACTACCCAGGACTTCTATCATCTCATTCCAGAAACCTCACCCCAACTCTGACATCCATCCCTATGTTTAGGAGATTAGTGGAGGGCAGAAAAATGATTATCTGTTGCCACCAGAAATCATGGCAGCCACCAAAAATCTCATACTGGAGATTGGGTTGCCTCAGTTCATCATCACTCATTACCCACAAAATGTACATATATAAAGTGAAAACTGTTGTAAAGTGACTCACTATCCCTGCAGGAGAAGCGAGCTGGGGGAAGCCGTGCTTCTCTTTGAATTGGCTTGAAGCTTAAGCATCAGATATAAGGAGAAGCCAGGATGTTGGGCCAGGCCCAGTCACCTGTCTAAACCTTCACTTCCTTTTTTTTTCAGTTGTAAAAATGAGCAAATGGGACCAGATGATAACGTTCTTTCCAATTCCAAAATTTCTACTCAAGACCTAGCCTCTTCCTTGGTAAAATTCCACCTACCATTCTTTCTAGGTGGACTATTCCTAAGTTGGGATGCCCCATTCCATGGTTGTATCAGTAACTTTGTTGTTTTAACTTTTTAATGAAGAGGGATAAAGTCTTCATTGAAACTTCACAGGCTGGCTTTCTGTACCCTGGTCAGTTGAATGTGATAAACTAATCATACAGCCAGAGGATGTTCATAATAGTCTATCTCATGCACCTTTGCTTTCCTCTTCTTTAGATATGATCCTAATGAGTGGTTCTCAAAGTGTGGTCCCAGAACCAGCAGGGTCAGAATCACCTGGGAACTGATTAGAAATGCACATGCTGGTGGTCCTCCTAGACCTACTGAATTCACACTGTGGGGGTGGACCTCAGAACTGTGTGTTCCGATAAATTCTCCATGTAATCTCGAGGCATGCGCAGCCATGGAAAACACTGATCTACGTGAGAAAAATAGCCCCTGCTGAGGGTCAGGTGACCTGAAATCTACTCCAGTTTCCCATTGACCAGCTGTAAGATCTTAAATTACTCATACCCCATCTAGAATTCAGCTACCTTATAAGTGAACTAAGGAGAGTGACTACAGCCGTGGAATGAAAGGACACTTGCTCCTTGGAAGGAAAGCTATGGCAAACCTAGGCAGCAGATTACAGAGCGGAGACATCACTTTGCCAACAGACGTCCGTCTAGCCAAAGCTACAGTTTTTCCAGTAGTCATGCATAGATGTGAGAGTTGGATCATAAAGAAGGCTGAGGGCCAAAGAACTGACACTTTTAAACTGTGGTGCTGGAGAAGATTCTTGAGAGTCCCTTGGACATCAAGGAGATCAAACCAGTCCATCCTAAAGGAAACCAACCCTGAGTATTCTTTGAAAAGACTGATGCTGAAGCTGAATCTCCAGTACTTTGATCACCTGATGTGAAGAGCTGACTCAATGGAAAAAACTGATGCTAGAGAAGACCGAGGGCAGGAGGACAAAGGGGCGGCAGAGGATGAGATGGTTGGATGGCATCACCGACTTAATGGACATGAGTTTGAGCAAACTCTGGGAGATGGTGAAGGACAGGGTAGCCTGACATGCTGCAGTTCACGGGGTCGCAAAGAGTCAGACATGACAGAGTGACTGAACCACAGCAGCAAATCATGGCTTTATTTATGTTACTCATTTGGAACAGCAGTAGGTTACAACTAATCAGGAGGTGTAAAAGTGCTGTGAACAAGTTGAATGTATTTTTCACATGACTAGAGTAGGGAATGGCAACCTACTCCAGTACTCTTGCCTAGAGAATTCCATGGACAGAGGAGCCTGGTGGGCTACATACAGTCCACGGGGTCACAAAGAGTCGGATATGACTGTGCCTATGTGTACTGAACTGTAACTTCCTCCAATTTTAAAGGAGAACTGGAGAAGGAAATGGCAACCCACTCCAGTGTTCTTGCCTGGAGAATCTCGGGGACGGGGGAGCCTGGCAGGCTGCCGTCTACGGGGTCGCACAGAGTCGGACACGACTGAAGCGACTTAGTCGTAGTAGTATAGTAGTAGTAGAGTTTTATTCATTCATTCAACAAGTATTTTTGCTCATCTGTATGCTCAGGGTCTGGAGGATAAGACAGGAAGGAGGTAGATAAGGTCTTTGCTGTCATGGAGTCTACACTCCACATGGATTCTTTGTGATACTGTTTGATATTTACAAGCAGTTGTATGATTCATTTCAAGATTAGGTTCAGATCTCTCAAGGGATTGGGAAAATGGGAAATGCTTTTACCTAAGAGGAAGATCAGGTTATGTCAAGCATAACAAAGAATAAGTTGACTACAATGCAGCTAAAGCAATATTAACTACCAGGACAGAACATAAGAAGAGATTTAGAAACTGTCAAGCTGGGTCTTCCCTCACCACGGCAGAGATTTGGCTGAATGGTGCTCAGGCCTCATCCAGATTATGATATTTCAATTCTCTCTCCATCCTAGCCAGCCCTCCTGGCTTTTCTTGAACAAAACTGGATATTACAAAGAGTAAAGCAAAGCCTCCATTCCCTGAGCTCTTTTCCAGAATCATAACTGGTAGCTCACTTGGTAAAGTATCCACCTGCAATGCAAGAGACCCTGGTTCCATTCCTGGGTCGGAAAGATCCCATGGAGAAGGGATAGACTGACTACTCACTCCAGTATTCTTGGGCTTCCCCTGTGGCTCGACTAGTAAAGAAGCCACCTGCAATGCAGGAGACCCAGGTTCAATCCCTGGGTTGGAAAGATCTTCTGGAGAAGGGAAAGGCTACCCATTCCAGTATTCTGGCCTGGAGAATTCCATGGGCTATATAGTCCATGGGGTTGCAAAGAGTCGGACACGACAGAGACTTTCACTTTCACTACCATCTGAGGGACTTCCCAGGTGGTACTAGTGGTAAAGAGCCTGGCTGCCAATGCGAGAGACATAAGAGATATGGGTTTAATTCCTGGGTCAGAAAGATCTCCTGGAGAAGGAAATGGCTACCCACTGCAGCATTCTTGCCTAGAAAATTCCATGGACAGAGGAGCCTGGCGGGCTACAGTTCGTGGGGTTGTAAAGAGTCGAACACAACTGAAGTGATGGAGCATGCATGTACTACCATCTGAGATACGGGCCCAGTGAGAATAAAAAAATGATCATCAGATAGTTGGACCCCAGGACCAATTTTCAGGAGGATTTTAATCCTTAGCCACTATCATTGACAAGCAGCTGCTTTTTTCTTTTCTCTTCAATCCAAAGCTAAAATTCAATTTCCTAAATTTTATGAAAAGAAATGAAAAATGTGCTGGGGGGAAAAGAGTAGCTCGGGAGAGTTTTTGGACTTCAAAACCCTCAAAAATCTTTTAATGATTTAAGTGTAAAGGAATCAGAAACATACAGATGAAATTCCCCTTGATATCCACATGGTGCTTACAAATTCTGGAGGGAAGATTTCAGCAATGAAATCTGCTTTTTTTTTTTTTTTATCAAACCCAAACCATTTGAGATGCCTGGTGAACTCCAATATGGTGTGATCATATCTTTTCTCATAACAGTCCCTTCTCCCCAAAGGCATAAGGGGAGGGAAAAGCCTAATTAAAGAACGTTGGTTTTTAAGGTCAGAGTCCTACGGGAAGCAGGGAGGGGCTAGGGGTGGGGGGGTGGTGAGATGTTGGGTTGTCATATGCTGAGTTGTTTGTGGTGTTTACACTGACCCACGAGTGTGCCATGGATAGACAAGATCAAAAGGTAATCGTCTAATCTTCTGCTACTTTTCAACCTACAGTTGGCAAGAATTGTTGCATCCTAAGTTCGAAAACAGTAAATTTCCAAGCTGTCATAATATTGAGGTCTCAGGTGTATTGCTTGCTCTGCATAATTAATTGTAAAGTGATAATTTGTACACTGAGATATTTTCCTTCAGACGTGAAAGTGAAAGTCTCAGCATCTTTGCCTCTGGCGGGCAGAAGAAAAAGTGAAGTGGTGTGTGCTATCCAGACACTAACAATGCCTCTCCTTTCACTGAGGCCAGCTGACAAGGGGCTTGGAGGGTCTTCAGCTGCCTAGGCCCTGACACCTACCCACTGTGAACCCCACCCACTGCTCTCCAGGTCTCCCCCATTCTTGAAGATTGTCCCAGCAAGTGTATTCATCTCTGATCTCCTTCCCTCTGAATTCTGGCGGCCCCCACATTCTCTGTGTATAATGTATGCCTGAATGTGTACTCTCGGTAATTCTTTTGGAGTTTATTGTGTTTGTAAACTCTCTGAGAACAGAAACCAGGCCTCATAATTCTGAATCACCCTGCAGAGTCCTAAGAATATAGTGGCGCTTGATATATACTTGCATTAGCTCGACTGCTGTAACAAACAACTCCTGAGTCTCAGCACCCTACAACAAGAAATACTGACCTCTTAGTATCATTGCAAGGGCTTCCCAAGTGGCTCAGATGGTAAAGAATCTGCCTGCAGTGAGGAGACCTGGGTTCAATCTCTGGGTCAGGAAAACAGCCTGGAAAAGGGAATGGCTACTCATGCCAGTATTCTTGCCTGGAGAACCCCACAGACAGAGGAGCCTGGTGGGGGTCCATGGGGTCACAAAGGGTCGGATACGACTGGCTGACTGACAGCACACCACCAGTATCATCACAGGGGACTATGGGTTGGGTGTGTCTCTACTCCACGCAACTTCATTTTAGGGCCTTGGCTAAAAGAGTAGCATCTGAGACATTCCTTTCTCATGATGGAGGGAAGAAACTAGCCAAGCCAGATGAGACACCTAGGGTCAAAGCATCTGCCCACACATGGCATACCTCACGTTCTTTCATATTCCATCAGCTAAAACAGATTGTAAAGCAAAGGCCG
Source organism: Redunca redunca (assembly GCA_006410935.1). Classification (NCBI taxonomy): domain Eukaryota; kingdom Metazoa; phylum Chordata; class Mammalia; order Artiodactyla; family Bovidae; genus Redunca; species Redunca redunca. The sequence continues at coordinate 919,027 of SJYQ01104666.1, read as the reverse complement.
GTGCAAGCCTGACGAAGGGATGAAGAAGGAAACTCCGCCTTGAGGAAGCACTATAGGTCACATGACAAAGAGAGGAGGGGACCAAACGATGGGGAACAGAATGCAGCCTGCCACAATGCTGCTGATGGATTGTACGCGAGGTGGGGGGAGCGGACCTCCTCTTCGTGAGTGTGGATGGATGTGTTGCCTGGTAACGAGCCCCCTCTAATGCACGCATGTAGACATCAATCACAGAGACCCCTCCTCAGCTTTGCAGCCCTGAGGACCCATGCACTGCCCGGCCACTTCCTGTTTCCTCCATCAGTGCCTAGGTGGTGGTCTCTTCCCAGGCAGACTTGGAAGGAGGTACTTTTTCTTACAGAACTATTCTTTGGGCTTCATTAACAGAAACTGACTCCAGTGGTCTGAAGTCATAAAACATTTTGCTCACATAACCAGAAAAGCAGCGTTGGGCACTATGGAATTAAGGCTCTGGATCTCCTTTTCCATCTTTGTCTTAGTCCCTTTTTTCATGGATTGGCTTTTTCCCAAACAGGCCTCCTTCCCAACCATAAGACAGCTGCCAGCATCAACCCTGGCAACATGATTCAGGCTTTACATCCAGGGAGAGAAAGTGTGGGCTTTCCATCACTCTCGTAAGAGTGAGATGAGTTTCCAAACACCTCTCAGCAGTCCTTCCTTGCATCTTGTTGGTCCAAAGAGGGGCCACTAGCCCGGTTCGGAACTGGTGACTTGTCAGGGAATTGGACAGCCCTCAGACCCACCAGGCTCACCCAGGGAACTGATCATTTCCCTATCGAGCATTGCCGTTATTCAATGAAGGAGAAATGGAATGGATCTTAGAGAGTGCACTGTGTTTCCCAGCCATAATTGGATAGTCTGGTGTCACTTGCAGTCATTATTGATCCAGATAGCTCATGAAGAAAGGATACTGGAAGATGGGTGAGATGAGCTCAGTCTTCCCAGCTCCTGTGCCGTGTGTGGTATCCACATTTGAATCTCATTGGACAGTTATGGCCAGAGGTGCATTCTAAATTTCACCTGCCTGCCAGCCACTCCTGTTAACTATGTTTGCTTGGCTGAGAGTCTTTTCCAGCCAGCTGGTGGTCCCCTAAGGGTTGCTTCTCGTGCCTGCTTTGACTGATTGGCGCACCCCGTGTATCACGACTCAGCACCCCCTAGCATGTCATCATGATGAAACGGCGCTGGTAGTCATGACAAGGAGAGAGGTTCATCACTAGGTTCCGTTGTCACGTCACGTCTTTCTTGGCTATGCTTCACCTGCCACACCCGTGGGAATGAAGAGAGATGACTGGTAATTAGGCTACTATAGCGGGGATGCTCCATGGTGCCTCGGAGACCCTGGAAGCATAATGAATGGCAGGGGCAGAAACCTCACAGCTACACAGTGTGGGCTCCAGGAGGAAGGTGAAGTGCCTGGCCCTTCTTCTGCTCATCAGCCTCTTATTCCAGACTAACAGACAGGCTGGGTTATTTCTATCTTGCAGCTTGTGGCGGGTTGCCTATTGTGTGTGAGTGTGTGTGTGTGTGTGTGTGTGTGTGTGTGAGATAGAGAGAGAGAGAGAGAGATGTCCTCCTGGCTGACACCTGTGTGAGAGATGCTCAGCACTGGGGCCAGTGAAAGTGCCACAATCTTCACACATACTCACTGGAGGAATGTGAGATGGGAAGGGGTGATCAGTGTGAGAGACGTGAATAGCTCAGACAGCGACAGACAGGGTCCAGAGAGGCGAAGAGAGGGAGCGGTGGGGAGGGAAGGCTGGCTGTAGGTACCTGTGGGCCTCGCCTTTCCCTCCTGAGAGTCACGCTGGGCTGCACGAATTGCTTGAGGTGCGGATTGCCAGCACATCTCCGGGGAAAGCAGCCACGCTACTGACGGCTGTGCTTTTGTCCAATCTTGTCTTTCTGAAAGGAGTGCTGGTCTCCAGACTGGTCTTCTGGAGTTCTGACTCACTTCATCTAGGCTTCTAGACCCCACACTGCTCTGAATGATTGGGACTACTCTCTGGGTGCCCGGGGCTGGAAGCAGCTCTCCAGGGCTTCTTTCCTGGTCTCTACTGAGTCATCTCACCATCCTCTGGGGCCAGTATGTAGTGTCCAAGTGTCTGACCTGCTCCTGGGGAAGAGTGAAGAGACAGTTCCAGAAAGAATGATGTGTCTGGTGATGAAAGTAAAGCTCGATGCTGTAAAGAGCAACACTGCATAGAAACCTGGGTTGTTTGGTCTATGAATCAAGGTTAATTGGACATGGTCAAGCAGGAGATGGCAAGAGTGGGCATCGCCATTTTAAGAATCGGTGAATTAAAATGGATGGGAATGGGAGAATTTAATTCAGGTGACCACTTTATCTTCCACCATGAGCAGGAGTCCCTTAAAAGAAGTGGAGTAGCCCTCAGAGTCAACAAAATAGTCAAAAAGGCAGTACTTGGGTGCGATCTCAGAAACGACAGAATGATCTCAGTTCATTCCCATTGGGGCAGAAGAGGACATTCCTTCATAATAATCTGTCTGCCCCGCCCCCCACACCTCCCACTCCCACCTCTTCTGGGGGGCTTGTGCGCATGTTAAATCCTTCCTCTTGGGGCAGGGAGGAGTGGGGCCAACACAATCTGGCCCGAGCCTTCCCTCCTCTGGCTGTTGGTGGCCAGCAGGGCGCAGAGGTAATTTAATGGCTGGGCAGCCTTACTGCTAGAATGCCCCGCTGGTCCCTGCACCAAAACCCTCATTGGATTGGGCCATATGGAAGCTTCACCAGCAGATGCACTGGCCGCATCCCTCTGTCTGCAAAATCTCCATTGGTTTTTTAATTAGACAAATGTCAGTGTTTGATCCGGGATGAGAAACTGTTTTCTGAGGGTGATAAAAGTGCCACTTTCTGAACAGCCACTCAGCACAAGGACTGCCTTTCCTCTGGGGGCTTCCTTCCCCTCTTGGGGCTCCTACTTGGAGAGGAAGGGTAGGTCATTGTTGTCATCGCCTGTACCCCGAGCTCTGTCATCCCTTGGAACTTCCTGCTCTCATTGCTTCCCCTCCCCTCCCCTCCACCCCACCTCCTTCTGATCACAGTAGCCCCCACCCTTGGCCTCCGAAGAGGATGAAATACAGGAAGAGGGACATTGGCGGCCCAGGACAGTTGTAGAGGGAATTGTAAAGCCCAGCCTTCCTTCTTCCTGGCTATCGGAACACATATCTTTCTGTCTTGCTCACTGCCAAACCCAAGGGTCCAGTGCAAGCCCCTCCTGGGCTGCTTTTGCTAATGACACCATCTGATAGCAAGGACACTGCATCAGAGGAGCCGCCGCTACCAGCTGAGTGGGACTGGAAGTGTTGAACACTTCCTGTATTCCATCACCACTGTACATACACTGTTTGCTGGGAAGAGGGGCGTGTTGTGGCCGTTGTGGAGATTGGCTCTTTGGGGCTTAAGCCAAGCCCAGTTGCCTTTTTAGGTGCGTGATGTTGACTCCCGGAGAGGCTGAAAAGCTTGCCCAATTTCATCATCCACAAAATGGAGACATTATATTTATCACACGGGCTTGTTCTAAGACTTGAATGGGTTTCGTGGCTGTTGTTCAGTCACTAAGTCATGTCTGCCGCTTTACAACCCCATGGACTGCAGCACGCCAGGTTCCTCTGTCCTCCACTATCTCCCTGAGTTTGCTCAAATTCATGTCCAGGTTCCTATGCCATATTGTTCTTGATAGCATTGGACTTAAACTTCCGTTGCCCTCCGCTCTTCCCCAGTAGCACACTGGACACCGTCTAACCCGAGGGGGCTCATCTTCCAGTGTCATATCTTTTTGCCTCTTCATACTGTTCTTGGGGTTTTCGAGGCAAGAATACTGAAGTGGGTTGCCATTCCTTCCTCCAGTGGAGCACCTTTTTGTCAGAACTCTTCACTATGACCTGTCCGTCGTCTTGGGTGGCTGTATCTTGCATGGATCATAGCTTCACTGAGTTACACAAGCCCTTTTGTGATCACAGCACAAGGCTGTGATCCATGAAGGAGAATGGCCTAATTTATGGAAATTCCTCAACAGGGGCCTAGGCTTTCGTAAGTCCTTAGTAAGGAGCAGGTAGCAAGATTTATCATGAAAATGACCACAAGTCTGTGTAGGCGTCTCAGCTCCTGGTTATGTTCCTTGCCATCCAGACCTGATCAAGGATTTGAAGACTTCTCTCCTTGCCAGCCAGCAACTCCAAAAAGGCCTTACAATCCCCCAGTCACCCCTTCTCTCCAAAGTACTCCTTGGTTGACCCCTTCTTCTTTTAAATGAGGGCCTTTATGCCTGGGGCTGTGTGTCCATCAAACAGCTGCCCCCTTTCCCTTCCTGAGCAGGAAAAGCCCACCTCCACAGAGGACTTTTCAAAGCCTGACTGCTTCTGGGAGTGCAAGATTGAACCATATGTCAGTTCCAAGATGCAGACACACCATAAAGAAAAGGATATCCGGTGATAGACTCGGGGCTGAGTTAGGTTTGTTGCTTTGAGCTCAGGTAGACAATTTAGGGTGATTTTAATGACTCTGAAATGTTTTATCTTTTACAGCCCCTGGAACTGCCGCTCCACAACCTTAACAAATTGCCGGCTTTCCATCCCTCTCTCCCTGTCATCTCCAGTTAATGCAAGGTCCATTAGGACTTGAGAAACTTATTATTGCAATAAAAAAATATATCCTACCCATATCACAGACCATATATCTGAATCTCGCCTAACACCCGCCCAGGGATTAATACATATTTTAAGCAAGTGTTTTACAGTGGAGATGCTGCAGACCCCTGCACAGCCGTTCCCACTGATGCTGAGACAATAGGAGCAAAAGGTCATCTGTGGGGTCAGGGTGCTGCCTCTCCTGGGTTTTTGGAGACCAGAGCACACCTCCCCCCGCACTCCTCTGGGAGAGGGGACCATCATGACCTCAGTCGACAGAGCCCATTCGCAGTTGTACATTACCCCAAGGGTTGGTGTCTGTGCCTGCGGTGTGTGTCTGAACTTACATCACCATCTTGTCAATGGAATCACACCCTGGGAGCTCGCGCTTAGCAGGCACTGAAGATGCAGTTTCTACCTTCACCCTGCGGACACCCCGGGTGCACTGCTAACTGTAGCTGGTGTTTTCTGTACCTACGAAGAGTCCTTCATGACTACAAAGAGTTCTTGCTTGGAGGAAATATCAGGCTAGAGAAGAGGTCCACACTCAATCCCACATCTGTATACCTGTGATGGAAAAAGCCCACAGGTGGGATCTGGGCTTTAGTACCGCAACCCCCACTAACTCCTCCCTCTCCATCCTGACCTCCTCCCTGCCCTACCACTGCTCATTTCTACTACAGAGCTCCACCTGCCTGCCATTTTTCTAAGGACACCTCCCCCATTTTCCTGCCACCCAGAAGGTACAGATTAGGTCTTCCATCCTTCAAGGTCATAGTTCCCTGTATCTTCATTGTTGTTGTTGTTTGGTAGCTAAATTGTATCTGACTCTTTGCAACCCCATGGACTGTAGCCCACCAAGCTCCTCTGTCCATAGGATATCCAGGCAAGGATACTGGAGTGGGTTGCCTTTTCCTTCTCCAGGGGAGAAGTGCTACAAAGGAAGAGAAAGCAGGGAGAGGTTTAGGGGTCTTGTGGATGGTAGGGTAATTTCACGTCAAGTAGTCAAGCCTTTTCTGTTGAAAAGGCGACACATGAATTAAGATCTGAAGACAGTGAGGGGACGAGCTGTGCATGTACCCAGAGGACAAGAACCCCAGGCAAGAGAACCTTCACAAGGGAAGGGTCTGGACCAGGTGGAGAAAGTGCAGAAAATGAGTGGGAAGGAAAGCAGGAAGAGGCGAGGCTGGAGGAGAGCAGAAGCCAGACCCTGCTAGCTTTGTCTTCATCTCTGTCACTTTAGACTAATTTTCTGTTTACAACTTCAGCCCATCGTTCCATTAAACTGGAAGAAAGAAGCATTCATCTTTGCAGCTCCAGGGGTCAACTCTGAGCCTTGCCACAGATGGTACTCAGAACACTTTTTGAACAAGTGTTAGAAGCCCTCAAAGAGCTCCAATCCTAGGCTCATTTTCCTTGCTTGATTTTGTTACTGAAGTTCTCTTAGCTTTACAACCTGTCCTTCCGCCAAAAAGTTTCTTGCCTGGCCTCAGATCTGCAGGCTGTCTCTTTCTTGTTTCATGTGTTCTGTGCCATTGGCGATGATCTTCCATTTCTACTTCCTCTCTATTGCAGCCGTCCCAAAGTGTGGAGGAGACTATGGTAGTCTTTGGTGAATATAATCATAACTATATTTGATCAGATAATGATTTGATCAAATGCAGATCCACCCCCCTTGGGAGATGGCCCAGTCTTCAAAGCCAGATGTGCAAGCATACAGATCAATCACTGTGTCTGAGTAATGGGGTGTCTGGGGAAAGAGTGCAAGGGTGTCTCCAACTGGAAGACACTGCTCTGCGCTCTGACCAAATCTCCAGTAGAAATTCAAGTCCAACAGCAACCGTAATAGTGACATCCTGTACTGATGGGTTTGTTGACCATGTGCTGGGCCCCATGTGGGTGATTGAACCCAAATCAGAGAGGTGCCCTCATTTGAAAAAATAAGGGCACTATGGCTTCCTTCATAGACTGGCTTCTTCTTTGCTTTGAATGTCCAAATGATGAACCTTTCATTGTGCCTTTCTTCCATGGAATGGAATAACTCAGAAGCAGAAAATTGGGCTTCAGCCAAACCACTCTGACTTCTCTTTATGACCCCTCAAAAGACAAGACAACTCACGACAAGACAGACATGCCAGAAAGAAGCCAGATGCAGCCTCATTCGTGGGACCATATAGGAGAGCTCCAGGATCTAAAAGGGCTTCCCTGGTAGCTCAGATGGTAAAGAATCTGCCTACAATATGAAGACCTGAATTTGATCCCTGGGAAGATCCCCTAGAGAAGGGAATGACAACCCACTTCAGTATTCTTGCCTGGAGAATCCCATGGACAGAGAGGCTATAGTCCATGGGGTCACAAAGAGTCGGACATGACTGAGCGAATAACACTTTCAGGGTCTAAAAGGATTGTAAACTTTCAGGAGGCTCTACCTTGTTTTATAATGTGTGCAGTTCACATTGCCTGCTTTTAAAATTATTCCTGATTATCAGTGAATATAATGTTCCAATACATGCTAAAAAACAGTGAAAGGAAATGAGATTTGAAGCAAAAACACTGTTTCATTCACTTATCTGCTGGAAGGAAAACAAGTTGTTGGGCCAAGGCAGCAGGGAAATCATTTGTAAGGTCCTCACCATCTGGGAGGCCTGTTTCTTTGAGAGTCATCTTGCTGTTCACACGTCCCTTTTCTGAGCCTCAGTTTCCCTCTGTTGATAAGAGACTAAGAATCCCAGTTCCTTTCCAGCCTCCCTACTTTTGAAGGCTTCCCTTTAACAAAATCCACGCCACCAACAAAAAGGCTTCTGCAGTCTCGCCAAGCAGGATAACTTCAATTTCAGAGACGAGGAGCTGCATCTTTGAACCGCTTGCCTCTTGAGTGGTCAGCGGGCAGAAGGTGGCCCGTCAAAAGTCTTCAAAGGAATCAGAGGGTTTGGGGAGAAAGAGGACCAGTGTCTGTAGTGAGAGGACCCAGAGAGGAGGCAGGATGGGGCCGGCAGTATGATCGCAGCCTGGGGCTCTGCACACCCCGCAGCCTTGAAGCCCGCCTGGCATTTGCTTCTACAAAGCTCCTGGTTTAGCAGATGAAATGGAAATCTGAACTGACAACTTTGTATACAAACCCCAAACAGGATCACCCTGCCTGTCAGCTGTTTCATCTCCACCAGACTTCCCCACTCTGCTGCACCGGGATTTTTGTACTGCTGGGTGTGGACACAAGAACCCTGGAGCCCTTTGGGGAGTCACATCCCTTTGAAACTGTTCCCCAGTCACCCAGCATGGAGTGACCGTGGAGTGACTCTGTATTGTCAGGCCATGGAGGTGGGCATAGCTCTATCTCATGCACTGCTCCAGTGTTTTGTTAAAGGTTCACAGCCGGACAGGTTAGACAGTGGTGGTACCTTTCAGCAACGGAATCTCACACATATCCAGTATGCAAGCTGAGACTGGTAATGTGTATGCTGGTCACAAGTGGGACAGGTCCAGCAAGGCCTAAAAAGAAGACATTCCCTCCTCACTCTCTGACCCCTGTGCAGGGAACTGGGTCTTCCCTGGTGGCTCAGACGGCAAAGAATCTGCCTGCGATGCAGAAGACCTGGGTTTGATCCATGGGTCAGGAAGATTCCCCTGGAGAAGGAAATGTCAACCCACTCCAGTATTCTTGCCTGGAAAATTCCTTGGACAAAGGAACCTGGCAGGCTAGTCCATGGGGTCACAAAGAGTCGGACATGACTGGGCAACTAATACTTTCTTCCTTCCCATGGGCTCCTCGGCTTGCAATCCCAAGAAGAATAGACGTGATGTAAGTGCCTACCTAGTGAATTGATGAATTGAAATTCTATAAGGCTCTTTACCCCCACAATGCCATTTTGCAAATGAGAAAGCAAGGTGGGTAAAAGTTAAGAGGATTTCCACTCATCTCAAAGGAAGCCTGTGTATCTGGTTCATACCAGCAGTTAGCAGACCCCTCTGTGAGCCTCTCCTTCATTGTCTAATATTAACCATCCCTGCCCCACCTGGGCATGACAAGTCCTGCCCTCCAGGATGGAACCTTCTGTATGTGGCAACCTGGATGGGGGGGTAGTTTGGGGGAGAATGGATACATGTATATTTATGGCTGAGTCCCTTTGCTGTCCACCTGAACTATCACAACACTGGTGGTCAGCTATACTCCAAAATAAAGTTGACTTTTTAAAAACAGAGATAGATGCCTCTGAACCATGCTTAGCTCACCCTCTGTAGACTGAACAGTATGGTCCTAGAGCCATCTATCCAGGAATGAGACAGAGTGGACAGTTGGCATGACCCTGCCCTTTGTGCCAAACCAGAGAATGACCCAGACTCCCTCAGGTTCTCCTCTGAAGCATTGCCGCAAATATGTATCTGAAGATGAGTTTTCACGTTACCTCCTATTTCGGCATCATCACCATCATCATCTCGAGTTAATTATTTTTTAGCTACCTGATGATTCTTGGCACCATCTTAGATACCTTCAAAGAAAATTTCCACTGTTTTTATTCTCTGGGGTCTTAATGTCTCAGAGGGATGGCTTCCATGCCGACAAACATAAAGAGAACATTACGAACATTGAGTGAATGTGGAATAAAAACAGAGCAAGATTGAATACGGAATTATGCAAACTTCCCCCCACCTTGACCACCTTCCCCCTCAGAACTATGGGTGTGCTCAGCAGTAGCAGGGATCAGGCTTTCTTGGCCCAAGTAGGAACAGTCTTATAAGACAGATGACTTCCTTCCCTGCTGTCCAAAACATATATTTGGAGTCATCAGTGGGAAGCCATCAAGCAGCTATGCTAAGAAGCGTGGCTAAGAAGTTTTAAGGAAATGTTATTAGGAATGACCTCTTATTCATAAAAGATTTTGTGACCAAAAACCTGTTCTGTTGATGTTGCTTCAGATGGAGTCTCTTGTATCAACTGTAATATCCCTAGAGTAATCAGTCTGATTGGCGTCAGAAATGCAGTAAATATCAGGGCACAATTTAACCAGCAAAAGCAAAAGAGCAAGTAATCATAAGTGTGGGGGCCTTTGACCATAAAAATGCAGATGTTTACCTTGAATGTGGATTTAAATCACCTAGATTTTGCAGCAAATGAAGCTTGAAATATATCAACTGAAGTACAGCATCCAACTGATAAAAAAAATAGTCCTAAAAGCTTTGACTTTCTATGAAAAAGAGATTTCCAAGGGGATGGTCCTCTTAGAGCCAGGCAGTTTGTTCTAGGCCGCTTTCATAAAATCATAGCATTTTCAAGTTGCAAAGGACCTTCAGGGTTTCATAATCCAGCCACCTTTTCAATGCAGGAAATCTCTGCTAAAGAATTACCTCCAGGCCAGGCTTGAAATACGCAACCTACCTGAGAAGGTCTGTTGGAGGGTCACCTTGGGGAGTGTTGATTCTGTTCCATGGTGAACCAAGGGACTGTGTTCATTGTTGGGCACGTGAAACTGATGTGAGCCTCCCAAGCAAGGTCCCCAAATAAGCCAGGCTCCCTAGAGAAAGTGGCAGGAGGACTTGTGATATTTGGAAATTGCTTTGATTTAAGACCATCTTCTTATTTTTCCATCTGACAGCAGCCATTGTTATACTGACCTATTAAGGTGATTACAGAAAGTGTTGGTGGCCCAATATATCTCATTTTCATCACTGCCAGCCTCCTGCAATCACAGCTGCTGAACATGCCATAAATCCAATAGACTGAATGGCTCTGGGACCTCAGCAAAGAGGCTGCAGCTTTTTTTTGTTTCCACTTAGGTCAGGGTTATGAGTAGTAATAAACTCAGCAGTCAGGCCAGAAATGTGATGATGGGGGAAATGAAAAAGGGTTCAAGACAGGATATGGGGAACACATGTGTACCCGGGACTGATTCATGTCAATGTATGGCAAAACCCACCACAATACTGTAAAGTAATTATCCTCTGATTAAAATAAATTAATTAATTTTTTAAAAAGAAAAGAAACAAAAGAGAAAGTTTTCAGGAAAGAAAAGCAAAGCCAGAAAAATGCTCAGCTCCCCTTGAGTTGCTGAGTTTTCAAATTCATTAGCAACCCCAATTATTCAGTTCCTCAATTTTAATCTCTAATTAAACACTGCCACAGACACTGTATCTTCAGAAGGTGGGATTTAAGTGGCCTCTTCTTAATAATTGTGCAACTATGATCCCTGCATGTTTAACCCAGAAAAAAAAAAGAAGGGAAAAAAGTGTATTAAATAAAAAGTAAAAAGAGAAAAACTGTGAATGCCTAAAGCCCATGCCAAATGGTAATTGCAGAGAGACATTATTTTTCTCTAAATATAGCAAAGATGACTACAAGGCTTCCAGCATTCTCCTATAATAATTTCTTAAATCAAAAGCATATTTGCTGATATGAGGATGCTCACCATAGCTATTCTTTCTGGACTAATTAGACAAGCTAGAAAACAACAGGCGGAGGTACAATATGTCGCTGGCTGAGTGATGAGAGTATTTTTTGCTTATTTCACAAGGTCGGAAAATCCTGAGCTTCCTGTTTTAAAAAAAAATTATTCGGATGAAGTAATGAAATAAATATAGGCAGAGATGTGGGGTGGTAACATTTTGGTAATGAGATTTCTGTTTATTTAAAGAAAAGCTGCCTGAGAGAGGGCAGGCACATGTACATAGCCCAAGAAGGAAATGTGATTAAGACATAGGTAGGAGGAAAATCAAACACAAAATTGCATCTCTTCCATGATGATAGCCACGTGAGAACTAGCTTATCCTGTACCAGGTATTGGAAGAGCCGTGCCCTGTGCTTGCCTGGCATCTGTCCACTTCCTAACACACTGAATTGTAGTTGTCGGTTACCTCACTCATCCACTCATAGACTGTGGACTCCAGGGAAAGGAGTGTGCCTTTCACTTCTGTACCCATAGGAATTAGCACCTTGCCTGATACATAGCAAGTACCAAATAAATGTGTGTTAAACAAATCTGCTGCATTAAGGCAGTATAGTTATGAGTACACTCTTTCCAATTCCCTTTGGTAAAGCCTTAAACTAATTTCATGTGAAATATACACTTCAGAGTCAGGAGCAAATGTGTATTACATACATACATGATAGGTATGTACATATACATATTTCAAATGATTAATTTGACCCAAGGAATCAAACTGAGAGTAAGCCAGAAATTTTAAGCAATGGGAAGGAAACTCTTACTCTGTAATAAAGATACAAAAGTACATTCCTTCTGGCCAGAACGGATTCTCTTCTGTCAGTTATGTAGAGCCCTCCATCCAGTGGGTGTTTCCTTGCCAGGGTCAACTGTGGCAACTTTGGTTGTGAAGTTGCTCAGTCGTCTCTGACTCTTTGCAACCCCACGGACTGTAGCCTGCCAGGCTCCTCCATCCATGGGATTTTCCAGGCAGGAATACTGGAGTGGGTTGCCATTTCCTTCTCCAGAGGATCTTCCCGACCCAGGGATTGAACCTGGGTCTCCCGCTTTGTAGGCAGACACTTTTACCGTCTGAGCCACCAGGGAAGTGGCAACTTTAGGTGGTCCCAAATGGCTCAGACGGTATAGAAACTGCCTGCAATGCAGGAGACCTGGATTAGATCCCTGGGTTGGGAAGATCCTCTGGAGAAAGGAATGGCTGTTCACTCCAGTATTCTTGCCTGGAGAATTCCATGGACAGAGGAGCCTGGTGGGCTATAATCCATGGGGTTGCAAAGAGTCAGACATACATAACACAACCACCACAAAGCCCTGTGCACACTCCATGCTCCACAGTGGCAACACCATCAGACCGAGGCTTGGTGAGTGTTTCTCACTGAAGGCTGATACCCAAGAGCCAGGATGCGCTTGGTGGACCCCAGGGTGCTGGACCTACAAAGCCCTGTGCACACTCCATGCTCCAAAGTGGCAACACCATCAGACCAAGGCTTGGCGAGTGTTTCTCACTGAAGGGTGATACCCAAGAGTCAGGATGTGCTCAGCAGACCCAAGAGTGCTGGGCACTGGGGCTGTTTTTATTCACTGTCCTGTGGAAGAAAAGAATGGGGCTTCAGATGCTCTGCTCAAACGCTCTTGAAAGATTTCACATTGTGGTGGGGGGTGTCTCGAGAGCCACTTGGCAACCAGCTGAGGTCTCTGCAGCTGTGAACTCCATGATGGCCTCAGTGCCAGGCAAATTCATTGGTTGTTTCTTTGCTTCAAGGAGGACAACCAATTATTGAAAGAGTTTGCACTGGACACCCTCAAGATGCGTGTATTTTATTGAGACTATCAGATGAGAAAAGAACTTTTTCAGTCTTCACCTTCAACAAGTTTATAGAAGAAATTAATACAACACTGTAAAGCAATTATACTCCAATTTAAAAAAATAGAAGCTTACAGTCATGTAGGGGAGATGAGTCAGAATGGCAAATCTATGCTTGGGGCTAGTCATCAGTTTGTTAGCATTGTATATGATGACTTTGGACATCCAAGTTGTAACCTAAATAGGGCCATGATTCAGATGATCACTTAGGGTATCAAGGACCTTTAGCCCTAGGAGAGATTCCCTACGGGTTTCCCTTGTGGCTTAGTTGGTAAAGAATCCACCTGCAATGCAGGAGACCTGGGTTCAATCCCTGAGTTAGGAACATCCCTGGAGAAGGAGATGGCAACCCACTCCAGTATTCTTGCCTGGGAAATCCCATGGACAGAGGATTCTGGCAGGCTACAGTCCATGCGGTTGCAAGAGTCGGACACAGCCGAGGTTCCCCCCAGGTTCATAACTGTTCCAAGCAGTCACTCGTTCTCTCTCCAGCCAATGTCCTATTTCACTGCTGATGGACTTGGCTCTGAGTGCCCTGTGGCTCTCCGCATTCCCTTCCCGAGAGAATGCGGCTGGATTTGCTGAGACTGTGCAGATTTTTCAGACTTGCAGCTAGCTGTCTCCTCTTCAAGAAGCCCCCTGCTCCCCAAGGGAAAGTGGACAGCTTCTTGCCGCAAGGATGAAGATGACTTCTTTGTCATTTTTCTCCCACAGAAAAGAAAAATGATGAGAACTGAACATTAAAAAGAATCTGTAACTTGAAGCAGGTACCATGGACTGATTTGAGCTGATGTCCCAGGACCTAGCCGTCGGTTCCATATTTTGGTCTTTGCATTGATTTCTACCTGAGTCTCCTCCAGGTCCCTTTCTTCTCTCTCCTTCAGTCCTAACTGGCCCTCTTTCTTTTATAGTTTCCAAGAAAAAGCAGCTACTTGACTTCACTTGCAACTATTTTGAAAATGTCTTTAAATAAGTGCAGTGCATTCCTTCCAACAGAATACTCTAGAAGAGCTCAACAGCCCTGAAGATACACAATCAATACTTTGCCTGAACCATTGATACCCTTGCCCATCACTTAAATATCATTACAGGAAAGATTTCAACAAGATCACGGCACATTATTCTTTAAAGTTTGACTTTAAAGAACGCCTGGGCTTTGCTGAAAGGCGTTAGTAATGGAATTCTTTATCTCTGAGCTTAATTTATTCTGGGGAGAATAGGACCATTATCTTAAATCTATTTTTTTTTTTCCAACAGAGAAAACAGGCCTCAGAAGTCCAGCACTTATAAGGAAATCATTGTTTAATTACTTTTTTCCTTAACCCTTAACAGAGGAAAGGGAGTGGGTGTGTGTTATTGGCAAATGAATATGCTTTCCTATTGGGTTGCCATCAATAGACTTGCAGTATTTCTTTTTTTGTCATTTCTATTCCTATGCTTCTCTGCGTTTCTTGCACACAAGAACTCTGGTTTAGAACTAGTTCTAAACCCCAATGGAATCCACTTTCTCCTTGGTCATGGGTGATGAAGGGGTCTGTGGTTTGAAGAGTGTAAGTGATTGGTGACTGAGAGATTAATATTCTGGTGTTAAACTATGTACTTGGTATAAACTAGATACAACAGAGCTGTGTGTTTTCACACCTGGGAATAGACACAGTTGTGTGCAGCTCCTTGACTCCTCAATGTGTCTCCAGTGCATAAAACCCTTGTTTGAAGAGCAGAGAAAATGATCAACTGACTCCTCCTTTTACAAAACACCAACCACCAAGCAATTAATAGACTCATTGATGCTTGCCTCCCTCCCAGCAAATGTGCTTAATTGAAGGGCAGTTTGGGATTTGTAGGAGATGTGAGCTCCAGGAAGGAGTGTAAGAAGATGCTACAGGTCTAGGATTTCTTCCGGGGCCTCTACTGTTGTTGTTCTCTTCCTAGTCTAATGTGTAAAGCTCAACCACTCAGCCCCCATGACACATTTTGGGCCAGGTTTGGGAATTGCTTTTGAGCTAAATGATGTGTTCAAATGTTCAAATGTTACTGGCACCCCACTCCAGTACTCTTGCCTGGAAAATCCGATGGACGGAGGAGCCTGGTAGGCTGCAGTCTATGGGGTCGAGAAGAATCGGACACAGCTGAGCGACTTCACTTTCACTTTTCACTTTCATGCATTGGAGAAGGAAATGGCAACCCACTCCAGTGTTCTTGCCTGGAGAATCCCAGGGACGGGGGAGCTTGGTGAGCTGCCTTCTATGGGGTCGCACAGAGTCAGACATGACTGAAGCGACTTAACAGCAGCAGCAGCAGCAGCAAATGTTACAGAACTTCAGAAACAGCTCTTTTGCCAGCCTTAGGCATCATCAGCCTCCCTAGTCAGTCCTTTTGTTTGATGGCACATTTCAGTATGGAGCTACCCTGGTGATTCAGCGGTAAAGAATCTGCCTGCAAGTACAGGAGACCTGGGTTCGATTCCTGGGTTGGGAAGATCCCTGAAGAAGGAAATGGCAACCTGCTCCAGTATTCTTGCCTGGGAATTCCCATGGACAGAGGAGACCAGTGGAGTCGCAAAGAGGCGGACGAGACTTAGCAACTAAACAACAACAACCACCTTTCACTACAACTGCTTCCAAAACTTGACCCTTAGGACTCACCTGGGCAGACATGCCAGTTGGTGAGCATGGCATGGCTTTCCAGGGGTCAAGAGGTTCTCCAGCTTTGAAGAACATTTATCTTCCACTACTTACTTACAGATTGCTTAGGTGGAAGGAGAAAAGTAGGCACCGTTATAATTCCAGCAGCAGGCAGCTTATCAGAGTTCACATCCAACTTCAGCTCCTTCCTTTCCTTTCCTTTGTCAGTTAGGGTACATGGCACTTTTTTTTTTTTTTTAACTGCTATTATCAGATTTTGTGTTTAATGGTTTGCCAGGTCACATTTTATAAGTGCAAATGACTCTGATGACCTCCATTACTTCTTCTTAGCTATCTTCACATCTCCACAGAGTGAAAGGCTATAAAGAATTCAGACCAGATCTTGTTTTGATCAACCTCTCCAAATGACCATTATACCCAAGTCAAAAAGTCAATGCACTTCCCAAATCGGAGTCTTATACATAGGACATCTCCATTTTACAAGAGAGGAGAACATTCTATCCTTATGGGTCAGTTACTTTGAGTCTAATTGACCTTCTGCTTTCTGTTAGTCTTAACTACCTCTAGTCACAGGAAACCCAGAATATCCACCTGCTTTTGCATCCCCTTGTCTAACAGCATCCTTACTGATTGTACAAGATAAGTAGGTTCATTGGAAAAGGGAGCCTGGGTTGTCATCATCAGAATCAGTGTCTATGTTGGAATTTACATTCTCTACCCATGCTCTAAGTTAGCAAGCTAATATTTTAATTGAATATAAGCTGAAGAAATGTTGGCTGGTTATATTTCTCACCTAACGGTCATTGTCACACTTCTAAGAAGAATGCTCTTTTCTATATTATTTTACCATTATCCCTGGTCCTCACTCCTGTTTCCCTTCTTTACCCCTCAGTAACTATTCTATGTCTGATACATGTCTTTTAATATGTATGTAAATAAGCAGCATTTTCTATGTGAATGGTGTTAATTTACCTAAATGACATTGTACCACACATATAATTCTGTTTCTTCTTCCATCCAACTCTACATTTAAGAACTGTTCATATTGTTAATATTTACCCAGTTTTTGTCCCTAACTGATGCATTTGCAAAGTTTCACTTATCCATTCCTTTTTGATGGATCTTTGAAAAATGGAAGTGTGAGTCACTCCATCACGTCCGACTCTTTGTGTCCCTATGGACTGTAGCCTCTCAGGTTCCTCTGTCCATGGGATTCTCCAGGCAAGAATGCTGGAGTGGGTTGCCATGCCCTTGTTCAAGGGATTTTCCCAACCCAGGGATCAAACCTGGGTCTCCTACATTGCAATCAGAGGCTTTACCATCTGAGCCACCAGAGAAGCCCTTGATATATCTTCAGGTTGCTTCTAATTCCATTCCCCGCTCCCATGAGCCTGCTTGAGAATTCTGGCATTCATACCCCCAGACCAAATGTCTGGGCCTTAGGATGTATAATTTTATTAAATACTGGCAGATGTATTCTAAAATAATTGACCAGTTTATATTCTTACCACTAGTTCTGGAGGTTCCATTCCCCACCCCCATGTCCACTAACATTGGTATTCTCCACTTTTCTAATTCTTGCTCACCTAATTGATACAAAGCAGTATTCCATTGTTACTTTCACTTATACTTCCTACTGATGACTTTGATGCTAAATCTTTACTTTCAAATTTCCATGAGATAGGAGGGAATAGTATCTGAGAACAGAACCAGGACAAACAACCTGAGATTGCCAGAAACGGAATGCTTGAGTCTGCAGGGCAGCTCTTC
The DNA here is from genome assembly GCA_006410935.1 of Redunca redunca. Classification (NCBI taxonomy): domain Eukaryota; kingdom Metazoa; phylum Chordata; class Mammalia; order Artiodactyla; family Bovidae; genus Redunca; species Redunca redunca. The sequence goes on along the minus strand of SJYQ01104666.1, from coordinate 901,643 downwards.
AAACTCCCCAGCCTGTATGAGCTGTGGTCCTTGTGCTGACCGCCCTGATGCTGCAGGAATTCAGTGACTTGATGGTGTTTCATGGGCTTGGACAACCCAGGCATCTACTCCCCCTGCCCCAGCAGAGGCAAAGGTACATGCCCTCCCTAATCCCAGCTGCAACTTGAGCTGCCATACATCAGTGGATATGTGCAGACTCACTTAGTTTAATGTTTCTGTCAAAGTAGCCCAAAGTGCCATCTTATCAGAGGATCAATTTTATATCAGAGGGTCATTAAATTCTTTTTCATGAGAATAAAATGGGCTTTTGCTGCTGCATGTTGTACTGCTGCTCATCTGAAACTGGAGATGAAATCAAAGTGGAAGAGATTTAACCAAATTATCCATCTTCAGAAAATAAGCTTCACTGCAAATGTATTTTTGATGTGGCATTGTGCAACACAGAGAGAGGAGAAATAAAAATATCCTGATGGTCCTGTTATACACTGATGGGGGGAGGCTGTGAATTTAACTTTCTGTGGAGGCAGGGGTTCACTCTCCCTCCCTTTGGCAGTGAGGTGGGGTTAGTTAGGAGTTTGACAGGTGAAAGACAAGAGATCTGATACTCGTGACAGACCATGCTGGCATCCACTTGAACTGCACATTCATTTGTTTAGTTTTCTAAAATAAGATTTGACTTTCCATGAGGCCTTGAACACCTTCAAGGGAGGTCTCCCTGAACTGTGTGATCCAGAGGTGGTCTCGTTCCAAGACGGATCTTTTCACGTGGGAGTTTCCCATCAGCCTGGGAAGAATAGCCGTCAGGCTCCATCCTCAGCCTGGTGGGTCTGGGGCCAAATTGCTGCTCCTCCTCTGGTCGCTGGCCTGAAGGGATGGTTTTAGTTATGGAGGTGCTTGCAGTGCATGTTTGTGAGATGCTTTTCTTATGTTGAGAAGTTGCAGGGAAGAGCAGGAGCTGGGAAGAAAGAGGCCAAGACACAGCATGCTGCCTGGAGTGGGCAGTTCAGCACAAGAAAGGCACTCAGGGACGATTACCCACTGCAGCCCCTTCCCTGACCTCTTCCTGGGGTCTCGTGACTGCAAAACCCTAGAGGAGCAAATGAACAGAGCCAGAAGCAAAGAGAAGCCATGGCGATGTGCATGCAAGTACCCCTGGGCAGCTGTTGTTTAGTCACCGAGCTGTATCCAACTCTTTGCAACCCCAGGGACTGTAGCCCACCAGGCTCCGCTGTCCGTGGGATTCTCCAGGCAAGAATACTGGAGTGGGTTGCCATTTCCTCTTCCAAGGGATCTTCCCAAGCCAGGGATTGAACCCAGGTCTCCTGCATTGGCAGGCAGATTCTTTACCACTGAGCCACCAGGGAAACCCACCCCTGGGCAGAGCACTGGACTAAATGCAGGAAGTACTAAATGCGGGAAGTACTAAATGTGGGAAATACTAAATGTGGGAAGGAAACGGGAGCACAGGATGGTGTGCTGGGGTAACAACTAGGGAGGCAAAGAGTCACAGAGATGAACCCTATGGTGAGAGTGAATTCTCAAGTGCTAGAGATCACGGATCACATCGCTGCTCCCCCGGAGGTCGGAGCAGAGTCAGAGCTCTGGATGGCGTTACAGTCCTGGCCAGTCCACACAGTCCCCACACCCTGGATGGTGGGGCACTGAAGCCACCAGTGGGCCCCACGCTCCATGCACATTCCACAGTTTTCTCAGACGCCGATGCCGTTGTTCCATCCACTGGGAATGCCCCTTACGCTGCCTGCTTCATAGGTTTTGAGGTTTACTCCATTCCAAGTAAAAAGCAGAAGTCTTTAAAAATACATGCCTGTCCCTAAGACTTCCTGACGGTCCAGTGGTTAAGACTTCATGCTTCCAATGCAGGGGGCATGGGTTCCATCTCTGGTCCAAGAACTAGGATCCCACATGTTGTACAGAGAGACAAAAAAAAAGCACGCCAGTCAGTGGTTCTTCAAGAGCCCTGGGTACCTGGAGGGTGTTCAGAGGAGAGCCACGAAGCCTCCCTCAGGAGCTCAAAGCCCAGTGTTGGAAGAACTCAGAGAGGCCGTCTGACCGGCTCAGCTTTGCTCTGAGATGCCTCCCTCTCTCAGGGCTCCTTTTCCCCCTTGCAGATGAGCAAAGAGACAGCAATGCTGTGGGTTCGTTGCTGAGCCATCCAGCCACCTGGCCGTGGATTAGAGCTTCCATGATGTCCTGGAGAATGACCTCTCTGTGATGAACATAGGCCTTGCCTTTAAAAGACCCAGCTACATTTTATATTTGCCATAAGCCATGTGTGTGCTCTTCAGAGAAAACAAGAATGAGGAAAAAAGAAAAAAAAAAAAACATTTGCAAGATAAGTAAAGAGAAATGTAATCCCTCAGTGGAATGAAGGGTGCTTTGAAATGAATGGGGGATAATCCTTTTGTTGTCTATTACAAACGCACTTTATTTCTGCATTATCTGGCTATGAGAATGTTCCATTTGCTCTGGTGACACAACCCACTGCAGTTTCTTCTCTTGATGTCATTTTTAAGTGTGTGTGACAAAGTAGTGTTTACCGCCAGGGGTCTGAGGCATCTGCTAGTGGGGGCGGCTGGGTCGTGTGGTCACTGAGGCTCCTGACAGAATGAGTTCTGTCTCTGGCTCAGGACAGCCGTGAAAGGGAGGTTCGGGGCAGGGATGGGATGAAGTTCTGACCCCAACCTGCTCCAGAGGTGAAGGACCGGCACTTTATTCACAAGGGCTTTCAATAGCCTGGAGAGGCATGACTCAGACCCTCGCTCCGTCTGAGACCCGGGACCCATCTTGCTCTTGCAGGATCTGACATTCAGGTCTCTTAAAGGGAGAGCAGGAAGATCCTGAGCGCTTCTCAGAAGCTTTTTGGATGGTCTTTCCTTCCTCCCACCTGTTCTCTCAAGCCTGCTCTGCTTGTCTTTTTCTTCTTCCCACCAGAAAGAAGCTCCTTGTTAGTGCTGGTCGCTCAGCACTGTCTGACTCTTTGACTGTAGCCCGCCAGGCTCCTCTGTCCATGGAATTCTCCAGGCAAGAATGCTGGACTGGGTAGCCATTCCCTTCTCCAGGGGACCTTCCTGACCCAGGGCTCGAACCTGGGTCTGCTGCACTGTAGGCAGATTCTTTACCGCATGAGCCACTGTGGAAGTTTCCTTTTTCTTCTTCCCACAGAAGGATGCTCCTTGTTGGGAGGCAGCTATCATGGAAACACCGGGAATGATCACAAGCTGCAGTAGCTGGGAATCTCTGTTCCTGGCAGTTACTTCCTTCGAAGCTCAGATATTGCCACGCTGATCTGTTGATTCTCATTCAAAGCTCTTTGTGTGTGTGTGTGTGTGTGTGTGTGCATGCTAATCTCTCAGTCCTCACAGACAGCTTTGGAGCCCTACACTCTGTAGATTCCCAGAGAAGATGGAGATGTTATGAAGGATTCTGTAACTCCCACTCCTAGTGCCTGGATAGCTCAAGAGCTCACCTGATTGCTGCTCAAGAAAATATTGGAGGACAGGGCTGATGAGTGATCATGTCACTTTCTGCTTTAAAGGTGCCAAGGATAAAATGGCCCAGTATATTCTATCCTTGGCCAAGGATAAAAATGAAGTTCTGCAGAGATTTTCCCACTGCAAGCCCAGCCTGACCAGACAGCCTCAGTTGGCTCTTTGCCACTTTCTGCCCTGGGACCGTCATGCGTACTCCTCTCTGTCCCTGCCCCATTTATCTAATAACTTCTACTCATCTGTCAGAGTCCAGCCGAAATATCCTTTCCTCAAAGAACTCCCTACACCCAATGAGTAGATTGGGCCATCTTCTTTGATGACACCTCATAACTCTTTATTTTAATTAACGTGAATTGGGGTGGGAAGTGGGAGGGGGGTTCAGGATTGGGAACTGATGTACACCCGCGGCGGACTCATGTCAATGTATGGCAAAACCAATACAGTATTGTAAAATAAAATAAAGTAAAAATAAAAATTAAAAAAAATTAACGTGATTAAAAATGAAGAACACATTGGGGAATTAGCAGCTCACTATATGAGCTTCTGATGGCTCAGAAGGTAAAGAATCCGCCTGCAATGCAGGAGACCTGGGTTTGATCCCTGGGTCGGCAAGATCCCCTGGAGAAGGCAATGGCAAGCCACTCCAGTATTCTTGCCTGGAGAATCCCATGGACAGAGGAGCCTGATAGGCTATAGTCCACGGGGTTGCAAAGAGTCGAACAGAACTGAGCAACTCCCACTAACATGGTCTCCTCACACTGAAAGATAGAATCGAGAGGCACAAAACACACCTGGCCTATTTTGTTCCCCACTACATCCCTACATGAGGATAAATACTGACCAAACAAAGAAATAAATTAAGATAACTCTAGCTTTCTCTAGTTTGCATATGTAAACCTCCATTCATCACTTCCTTTCACTCTGTTAGAAGGAAGACAGGAAGGCTGATTCCCATCAGTGTCTCTCAGAATCACATCACCCTCTGAGGTCGCCCTCGACATGATGATTTGGGCATGTCAGCCCTGGAAATACGTTTTGTCATGTCTTCCTGCAGCTGCACTGGGGAGAATTCTGCTGAGGCTGCTGGAAGCTCAGCATCGACCTGCCCACCACCTCATTCTCTGCAGCAGCGCCCAGAGCCTACCCAGAGCACTGAGCCATGTGTGACTCTGGGCTCAGTCTGCCCAGAGACTATCTCATGGGTTTGCATTCCACCTCCTAGAGCTTCCAATCTAAGAAATAGAAACTGATTCTAGAAACAGTACCTGCACCCAGAGTATCCTGGCAACAGGATCAAAACCTGAAACTCTGAATGTTAAGGCATTTATAACATACATAGTTTAGTAGTATAACATTTGTCTTGGCAGGAAGAGACAAGTTGAAATACATTTGCAGGTGGGAGATGGTTGGCTGGCTGAGACAACTGGACATAGAGGGATGTGAAGCTTGGAAATCAGGTGGGGAAACAAGTTGACTTTCTCATAGTAACCCAGAGAGCCAGGCAATAGAGAGGATCTATTCCTCTAGAGTTTAAAATTTTAGCCTTTAGGTTCACTGGTCCACTGGTTCTGTTTAGGGCCTGAGTTCAGCAACAAATTAAGAAAAGTGTCCCCAATAAATGCTAATAAGCCCCAAGAGAAAACAAGGGCATCCCCATGCATACCAAATGCACTTATTAGCATCCTTGCTATTATGAAGAAAAGAGGAGTGACCTTGCAATCGTTAGGAGATTAAAATGCTATGACTTAAGTTTAGGGGGACACATATTACATTGTGAGACCTAATTAGTATTCCCTTTGCTAATTGCTGCCTAGTACTGAGCTGGATAAAATAAATGCATGATAGACGTTTCAGGGCAGCAGACATAACCCCATCACTGTTTTTAAAGGAAGTGAAATTACAGGAGAAGCGCCATTTGAAAAGGTGTTTATCTGAATTGTTGTGAGTGGTGTAAGGGAAGTGGGGAAGCCTGGGCTGTGAGTGGATTTATTTGTCCCCTAAACGCTGAAATCTGCTTGGGAGAATACGGTTCTCCTCCTATAGTTCTCTGATGTGAAAGCAGGGGTGCCAGACAATAGAGGGAAATTACTGCAGTGCCAAAATTCCTCCCCTCCATGGAAACAGCCATGCAGGGAGTTCAGTTCAGT
>SJYQ01104666.1:856921-893551 GCA_006410935.1 Redunca redunca | reverse complement strand
TTTTTTTTTTTTTTCTGTTTCATAACTTCAGGTCTTCATATCCCTAGGTGGTAAATGAGGCTGTTCATCAGGTGGTATGGGAAACTATAGGGTAAATACTGTGAAACACTTGAGGAGGGCAACAATTTAACTCCACATTTTAAGAGAAAAGCAATTTCAAGGTAGCCTAAACACTATGGGGTAGAGTACAAGCTTTGTATTTGGCCTAAAGATTGCACAAGAACTATCAATGAAACCTGGCATTTACTGGTTGCTCTGGGTTACGTGTTTCTTTCACAAAGACCCAAACATCTCTCTTTTTCTTAAGAAGCCCTGACAGTGTTGCAAGGCATGTCTTTGTCTGATGGGTCTATGAGATATTTACCACTCTCAAGTACTTGAGAATTTCATCTTGAGCTAGAACAGTTTAGGTTTATTTATCCTTAGGAAAAGCAAGGTCCCAAATCTGGGGAATTTGCGCTGGCACTGTGCAGATCATTTTTGTCTTTACCAGAACATTTTCTCATGGAGGGGTTGGGGCAATTTAGCATTAAAACATCCGGTTCTATTCATTACATGGTGAGTTTATAAGAGTAGCTGGGTATGGCTGGAGAAGACCTAAAATTCCCTTCAAGTTATGATTTGATTACTAGAAAACGCAGAGTATCTAATCATTTGCACCAGCATAGTTGGTTTTGTTCTTGTAAATTCCTGACCGAAAGCAATTATTTCCCAAGTTTTAGAGACAAATGAACCATAGAAGAGCAGCTGTAGAACTTATTGTAAGAAAACATGATAATTACCGAGTTTGACATGTGCTATGACAACAGTCTTGCTCATCAATAGCTTCACTCCAAAAACAGTCATTGAAAACATGTTGGGCAGCCAGTTCTCAATTCTACATGCCAGAGGGAGGGCGTGGCAGTGCAGAAAATCCAACACAACAGATAATCCCCGAATCATCTCTTATTTGGCCTCAGGAAGGATCATATTTTTAATTTTTTGAATTTTTGGGCAGCAGATTCACATCCTTTAATTAGATCTTCTGCAAGTTATTGTCAATATTAGCATCACTTTCTGGACAGACACTCATGGCTGTCGGGAAAGGCCACCCTGGGCAGCAAGAGAAACTCATTTGGGGATTAAAAATTAGCAGGAGACAATTCTGACATAGATAATCTTCAGGTGGATAATTAAGTGTTGACTGGCACATAGAGAGATGCATTTACATCAGAGGACTACGCGCGATGCTGCTGTGTAATTGGGTTGGCAGAGGGAAAGTCTTCACTTCTTACAGCAAAGAGTTCCTCAGTGATTGTAAAACAGAACTACAGGGAAAACCAGCTGCCTGAAGAATAAGGTTTCAAATCACAAACTGAAGCAGTGATGAGGATAACTCAACCCAAGGGAGTTTCAGGGGCATGAGGTTGGATGGGGGTAGTTGGGTGGTGGTTTAATAGTTTTCAAAGAATATTAAATATTAATCTGACCAAGGATCTTTCCTGAGGTCTCTCCCTTATCTAAAGCCCTCTGGTTTTCTTTTTTTAAATCTCTAGCTGAGATTTTACCAAAAGCTTGTCTGGCATTTCCAAGTGACACAAGGGCAACTTAGAAATAGTCTATGGAGAAATCTTGACTTCCCTACTTCTCCTCTACTGTTCAGTGGGGACATTGTTATCAATCTTGCAGGAGAGGTCTAAGGATTAGAGAAAATGTATGTAAAGCACTTGGTACTGCTACAGAAGGAGCAACAAATATGTAATAGATATGTCTTACTCTTCCTAATAATTTGAATTAAGAATTAAGAATATCTTATTCTTTTTTTTCCAAAGACTTGTCTGACCTAGACTGAATCAGGTGTCCCTTGCTGACTCCCAAAGAATCCCATAGCTTAATTTTTTTTTTAATATTTATTTTTATTTATTTGGCTGTGCCGAATCTTAAGTTGCAGCACACAGGATCTTTGATCTTTGTCGTGGCATGTGGGATCTAGTTCCCTGACCAGCGATGGATCCTGAGCCCACAGTTTTGGGAACGCGGACTCCCAGCCACTGGATCATCGGGGAAGTCCCAAGAATATTTTATTTTTATTAATGATGATAGTATCCCTATGCCAATATCACCTTCTACTAGTGTGTGAGAAGAATAAAATACCTAATCTAAAGGACAAGCTCTTTGAATACATATAGTCCTGGTGGTGGTGGTTCAGTTGTTAATTCATGTCTGACTGTTGAGACCCTATGGACTGTAACCCACCCGGCACCTCTGTCCATGGGATTCTGCAGGCAAGAATACTGAAGTGGGCTGCCATTTCTTTCTCCAGAGAATCTTCCTGACCCAGGGACTGAGCTCACATCCCCTACGTCTCTCGCGTTGCAGGCAGATTTCCACTGAGCCACACTCTTACAGAATTAGTTTTTAGCAAGTAGGCCTGGTGGCAAAATTAAGATTTTGGGGCTGTTTTGGTGCAGCAAGTTCAGATGTTTAGTCATTAGATGGAGGATTACAGAAGGTCCTCTGCATACTTCTTCAAGAAAATAATACATGCCCACCCATCCAGAGTCAACTGAGGGTAGCTGTGACTTCTGAGTACTCCTTCTTACCCATTGTTTGCTGTCCTGGGTACTGCTAAGGAGGCATCCACTGGAACTTAAGGCTGTTTGCATATGGGAAATGCGCTGAACACAGCATGTTCACATCACTTATTCATAATTCATTCATATGGAGCTGTGAAAAATAGTTTCTGCCATGTGATATGTCCCCATAAATATTTGTTGAATGAATGTAGGAAGTTGAGGAAGCTAGTCAATAGATGTGTGAGTATAGAATCTTAACACTGAAAGGAATCTTAGAAATCATCTATTTCTGGTAAAAAATAAACAGTTGTTTTAGTCTGTTCAGGCTGCGATAACAATAGACAGGGTGGCTTATAAACAATAAAGATTTATTTCTTACCATTCTAGGAGCTGCAAGTGAAAGGTCAGTGTGCTGGCCTGGTCAAGTGAGGGGTCCCTTCCACATCACGGACTTATTGTATCCTCATGTGGCAGAGGGGCTAGCTAGCTCCCTGAGGCCTTTTAAAAAAAGTATTTATTTGGCTACACCTGGTCTTAGCTGTAGCCCACAGGATTTTTAGTTGCAGAATGTGAACTCAGTTGCCTCATATGGGATCTAGTTCCCTGACCAGGGATTGAACACAGGCCCCCTGCATTAGGAGTGTGGAGTCTTAGCCCCTGGATCTTCAGGGAGGCCTTAAAAAAAAATCATCTATTTATCTCATTCAAGAGAGCTCCCTCATGACCTAATCACCTTCTAGAGGCCCCAGGTCCTCATACCTTGGGCATCTTGGGCATTAGGTTTTCAGCATATGAATTTGGGAGAGACAGACATTCAGACCACAACAACAACTTAACTATTTCTAATAGAAGATGTGCTAAATCAATTATGCAAACTGTGAAGTAGACCTCTATTATAGCTGATTAAAAGGAGATGTGCCTTTATGTATTGTCAGGGCAAGGTGTGCCCCAAATTTTATTAAAAAAAATAAAAAATACACTGTATACTTTTATTTGCATTTTTAAAGTCCAATACACCCTGGAGAAGGAAATGGCAACCCACTCCAGTACTCTTGCCTGGAGAATCCCATGGAAGGAGGAGCCTGGTGGCTACTAGTCCATGGGGTCACAAAGAGTCGGACATGACTGAGCGACTCTATGTAAAAGGTAACATAATCGAGTCTACCCAAGGTTATTGTGAAGACTGAGAAACAGTAAACAAGTTAGCACAGGATAAGCATTATGGAAGGTTTATTAAAAAAAAATAATAAAGTACAATATAAGTGTCTGAATAAGCCCAGAAATGTTCAAAATGATAAAAGAAATTTGAACAGTGTTTATCATTAGGGGATAGGTTGGAGAGTGGAAAAAACAAGAGAAATGAGGAGAAACTGTACCATTTTGTTTTATGAAATATTGTACCACTGATTTTAAAAAACAAGCATTTATTACCTTTACAACAATTCAACAGAAACTAAGAAATTCCACGTCAGCATTCTTTTCTTTTAAAACTTAAAAAAAATTAATTTCAGCCTTGTATAATTGAAAAAATTAGATGATATGTACAGTGTACATTGCAGTGATTTGATGAATACACTCATTGTGAAAGGATTAACCCCATCTATTTAATTAACAAAGCCATCACCTCACACATTTGTCTTTCTTTGGTAAGAACCTTTAAGTTTTACTCTTTTAGCAATTTTTATTTATATAATACAGTGCCATCAACTATAGTCATCATGTTTTACATTAGTAAACATCCTCAGACCTCATTCATCTTATAGCTGAAAGTTTGTACCCTTGTGCCAACCTCTCTCTATTTCCCTCACCCCTTTCAACCATTTTTCTACCCTCTGTTTCTCTGAGCTTGACTTTTTAAAAAGATTATACATGTAAATGGTGTCATGCAGTATTTATCCATCAGTGGATGAAGGAATGAAGAGAATGTGGTATAAATATGCAGTGGAATATTACTTAGCCCAGAGAAAGAAGGAAACCCTATCATTTGCAACAGCATGGATGAACCTGGAGGGCATCATGCTAAATGAAATAAGTCAGAATACAACAACTACTATATGATATCACCTTATATATGGAGATATCTTGCTTCTTTCATAGAAGAAAAAACAAAAACTCAGAGAAATTCCCAAGGTATAAGCTTGTGGAAAAGACCCTGATACCAGGAAAGACTGAAGGAAAGAGGAGGGCAGCAAAGGATGAGATGATTAAATAGCATCACTAACTCCTTGGGCATGAATTTAAGCAAACTCCTGGAGATAGTGAAGGACAGGAAAGCCTAGCATGCTGCAGTCCATGGGGTCACAGTAAGTTGGACACGATTTAGCTGCTGAACAACAAACAATAACAACAAAGCTTGTGTAAATGAAAGACAATTCCACGATCACTGAGTCTCCCCTCCTCATAGTACAGATGAGAGCACTGGGGCACAAAGAAGGGAGCTGAATTATGGCTTCAAAAGCTAAAGCCTGGAGAGAAAAGAAAGTGGATACACTGGGGTTGAAAAAATATATAGTTACTTGGCAATGCTGTAAAATCTATTAGAACTGACTTAGTCTCATTTTGGATGATGTAGGTGTTAACTTCAGACAGTTTGGTGAGCAGCATTTATTTTCCTATCTATTATTAATAAAATGTTGGAAAGGGTACCCATGACACCTCCTAAAAGGCTTGCAGCTGGTGGTGTCCAAGTTACAATCCTCCAATCTCAAAGAGTATAAAAATTAACATTCTAGCTTAATGAGAAAAATAATGTAGATTCAAGATACCAAAACAGGAACAGTTCAAAAAGAAAACTGTGAAAGTCAAAGGCTGACAAATATGTATCTATTTATATACACATATTTATATAAATTTATAAAATGCATGTACAATAAACCACATTTAAAAGCTACAGCATATTAAACAGGAAAAGGCTAGACTTCAAAGACATTTGCTCTTTGAATAAATTCACCAATGCTCTTTCAATAATTTACTTCATCTCAAGTTACATTTTGTATATGTCCCCGTGGAAGAAAATATTGCCTCTGAAATTTTAACAGGAGCATAGAGAAATCAAAATTTATTTATACACTTTTGGATAATTGGTCATATTAATGCAAAAACACAGGGGTCATATTTTGATGCAGGGAGATTGTGTATTTTATTACATTCCGCAAACCAGTCTTGTAGCTAAGACATATCGCTCAGGGTTGGCTGAGTGGGTGCTGGTCTCATTGGCCTTGTCTACGCTTCTGTCTGTGTTACACATGGAGAAGTGGAAAATTGAGACCATTCCTTGAATAGCTCAAGCCTCAAATGAACATTTGTGCAATAATCTGGATATTTTGATTGTAATAGAGTAATTCCCAATTTGCCCTAGTGCTTCGCCTAACTCTGTCCATGCAGAACATAAAATAAACCAAGTTAGCAAAAGAGCTGTTATCAGAAGAAAGGATGCTGAGAAGCTAATGTATCTATGTAGTGATTCAGCCAGAGATGCCAAGACAGTACTTATATTAAATCACGTGTCAGGGTCACATTTGAGCAGACTAGCTGTGTCCACCTTCCTCTGGCTTTCCACAAAGTATCCCGAAGGAGATGTTGGCATTTTCATGTGCCAGGAAAATAGAAGCTGGAGTCAAGAAAACCACCGCATCTGGAACGGGAGGAAAAATTTCACTGGAAAGAACTTGACAAACTCTGAAAACAAAGTTCTAGACTTGACTAATTTATTTTGGCTGCAAAGCCGAGCTCAATGCAAAGCTCAAAGAGGATTTGTCCGAGGCTCCTTTCAAAGAAGGAAAAAGCCAACCCGCGCTAAAATTAATGCATTGACTGCATAAACAGTCAAGATAGTTATCTGATACTGAGGGAATCAAGCCACACTAGGCCTTTTTTGTTATTTATGGGATTATTATTGGAGGAAACAGAAGCAATTAGATATCCCCTTGCTTTCAGAGCAGGGGAAGGAAAAAAGGTGTCAAACATAGTTTTTCAATTTGGTCTCTTGATCATTTGGTTCTCGCTACATCTTAAAATCCGAATATACATACACCCCAGTGCCTCACGCACTGGGCTCTCAGCTGTTCCTTTGACAATTTCTCCTTTTTAGCCTTTTAAAACTCCATAGGCTTTGCATTTTTGCATGATGTATGGAAAGGATTTAAAATACTTTAAAAATAGAAGTTGTACCTTGAAAATCAAAGTACATTTATTATTGTGAGTACAAAAGAGTGAGTCACATACATATGTGTAGATACACACATTAGAAAACAGGAAAACAATCACTTGTAGAAAACATTTGCCATCTTTTGTCTGCTCAGCTTTTGAAGCCACCCCCCAATTTTGGGAGGATTCCTCAAAGAGTGAGCCTTTTCAGGAGTCAAGTGAGGGTGTGGTATGTACACTTCTGCTTTGAATCTGGACAGAGTGTTACAGAAGCAGAGTAGGGAGCTGATCCCAGTGGTAGGAGTGTCCCGTCTGTTCTCCAGCAACTTCAGTGATGGGATGTTGCATCTGTCCAGTGTTGACAAGGGCCCGTGGTACCCATTGGGACCTCCAGGTAAGATGGCAGAAGTGGCAGAGATTCTCATCCTGTGGACTCTGTGGGGCGACTTGACTGTGGTCCTGGCTTCAGAGGGTTTCCTTCCCCTTGTCTGTCTGTCTCCCAGGCCTGCCCTTTGGATTCTCCAGTGCTCCCTCAGGCTCCCCAATATCCATCCACTCCTCTGCTGCTAGATCTTGGCAGGGAAGGTTTGTGTTGCTTGCAAGTTAGAACCTGGATGGGGCCTCCTATAATAGCTTTACCAGAGACACCCCCTCAACCCCCTGAATATCTTAACAGATAATGCTCTGTTTCTTCCGGACATATTTTGCCACTTGAGGGCAGAGTTCTTGATCTCTGGTTGGGAAAGCAACATGAGAGACTTACTTTGCTTTAGACGTGCAGATGGAGTAGAAGGGAGTGTCTATTTCCTACTTCCCTCAGAGATCCAAAGGCATATTTGCAATTTTCCTTAGTTTTCAGCCAACATGACTGGGGTTAAAACATTCCAGAGTAAGCACTGGGACAACAGAAGCATGTGATATTTTTCTCTAACTATAATGGTAAGAGTTCTGATCTCATTTTTGAGTGCCTACTATTTCCTGGGTCCTTTATTGAGTGCCTTACAGAATTTAGTGCATTTGCTTCTCATAAATTTCCTGGGAAGTAGCTACTGGTTTATTAAATTGTCACAGTATCCCATGAGGCAGGCATTTTTATTGTTCCCACTTTCAGTTCAGTTCAGTTCAGTTGCTCAGTTGTGTCCGACTCTTTGCGACCCTATGAATTGCAGCACGCCAGGCATCCCTGTCCATCACCGTCTCCCATAGTTCACTCAAACTCACATCCATCGAGTCGGTGATGCCATCCAGCCATCTCATCCCCTGTCGTCCCCTTTTCCTCCTGCCTCCAACCCCTTCCAGCATCAGAGTCTTTTCCAATGAGTCAACTCTTCACATGAGGTGGCCAAAGTACTGGAGTTTCAGCTTCAGCATCATTCCTTCCAAAGAACACCCAGGACTGATCTCCTTCAGAATGGACTGGTTGGATCTCCTTGCAGTCCAAGGGACTCTCAAGAGTCTTCTCCAACACCACAGTTCAAAAGCATCAATTCTTTGGTTTTCAGCTTTCTTCACAGTCCAACTCTCACATGCATACATGACCACTGGAAAAACCATAGCCTTGACTAGACGGACTTTAGTCGGCAAAGTAATGTCTCTGCTTTTGAATATGCTATCTAGGTTGGTCATAACTTTTCTTCCATGGAGTAAGCATCTTTTAATTTCCTGGCTGCAATCACCATCTGCAGTGATTTTGGAGTTTCAAAATAAAGTCTGAAACTGTTTCCACTGTTTCCCCATCTATTTCCCATGAAGTGATGGGACCAGATGCCATGATCTTTGTTTTCTGAATGCTGAGCTTTAAGCCAACTTTTTCACTCTCCACTTTCACTTTCATCAAGAGGCTTTTTAGTCCCTCTTCACTTCCAAAATTTACTAATATTAAGTAGCTTGTCTAAGTTCGTAAGCAGGAAGGTGTTGCTTCAGAATTTGTGTCCAGATTGGTCAACTCCAGAGACTTCTTTCCAAACCATATCAACAAATCTGACCACAGGCAGAGTGGCTGGAACCCTTGGGTCTTTTGAATGCTGGCTTTCCCTCCTTTCCAAGACTGGCTACTTAGAACAGGAGTGTTTACTGTCATCCTGCTCTGTGTGCAGCACTGTTTTAATGCTGATAGATAATGAAGAAATAGAAAACATACTCTTTTAATTCAAGGCTCAATAATAAAATTCACATGCCTTCAGAGAGTGCATTGTGGTTTACACCACATTTTAATAGGGATCATCTCAACAGCATGAAATGACTAGAGAATAATAACAAAGAATAGTGCCAAAATATGCAAAATAACTTGGTGTTTAGACATTAAACTGAAGAGGAAAGAGGTAAGATAATGAAAAGTGAAAGTGAAAGTTGCTCAGTCGTGTACTACTCTTTGTGACCCCATGAACTCATCCATGGAATTCTTCAGGCCAGAATATTGGAGTGGGTACCCTTTCTCTTCTCCAAGGGATCTTCCCAACCTAGGGATCAAACCCAGGTCTCCCACATTGCAGGCAGATTCTTTACCAGCTGAGCCACAAGGGAAGTCCAAGAACACTGGAGTGGGTAACCTATCCCTTCTCCAGGGGATCTTCCCAACCAAGGAATTGAACCTGGGTCTCTGGAATTGCAGACGGATTCTTTATCAACTGAGCTACCAGGGAAGCCCCTAAGGTAATGAGGCTAAGGTTCAAAGGAAAATGGTTTTTCTAGGAATTTCTGAAAGTTAATTCTAGTGGTCTAGTGCTTGACAGTGTATCAGTTCAGTTCAGTCTCTCAGTCGTGTCTGACTCTTTGCCACCCCATGAATTGCAGCACTCCAGGCCTCCCTGTCCATCACCAACTCCCGGAGTTCACTCAGACTCATGTCCATCGAGTCAGTGATGCCATCCAGCCATCTCATCCTCTGTCAGCCCCTTCTCCTCCTGCCCCCAATCCCTCCCAGCATCAGTCTTTTCCAGTGAGTCAACTCTTCACATGGGGTGGCCAAAGTACTGGAGTTTCAGCTTTAGCATCATTCCTTCCAAAGAAATCCCAGGGCTTGTCTCCTTCAAAATGGACTGGTTGGATCTCCTTGCAGTCCAAAGGACTCTCAAGAGTCTTCTCCAACACCACAGTTCAAAAGCATCAATTCTTCGGCGCTCAGCTGTCTTCATAGTCCAACTCTCATATTCGTACATGACCAATGGAAAAACCTATTGGCTTGACTAGATGGACCTTTGTTGGCAAAGTCATGTCTCTGTTTTTCAATATGTTATCTAGGTTGGTCATAACTTTCCTTCCAAGGAGTAAGCATCTTTTAATTTCCTGGCTGCAGTCACCATCTGCAGTGATTTTAGAGCCCCCCAAAATAAAGTCTGACACTGTTTCCACTGTTTCTCCATCTATTTCCCATGAAGTGATGGGACCAGATGCCATGATCTTCGTTTTCTGAATGTTGAGCTTTAAACCAACTTTTTCACTCTCCTCTTTCACTTTCATCAAGAGGCTTTTTAGTTCCTCTTCACTTTCTCCCATAAGGGTGGTGTCATCTGCATATCTGAGGTTATTGAAATTTATCCTGGCAATCTTGATTCCAGCTTGTGCTTCTTCCAGCCCAGCGTTTCTCATGATGTACTCTGCATATAAGTTAAATAAGCAGGGTGACAATATACAACCAATGGTGAACAGGTAAAGGGAATTTCAGTACTGAGTTATCTACACATGTATCTTTCAGCTGTCTATAGTGAGTTTGGTGGGATATCTTTTTAAATCTTGACATGGTTGATGGACTTGACATTCACTGGTTCCTGTTCAAATTGAATGTTTTGCAAAGATTGTTTCAACAGTGAAAGTGAAAGTCACTCAGTCATGTCCAACTCTTGCCTCTTTGCAATTCCATGGACTGTAGCCCACCAGGCTCCTCTGTCCATAGAATTTTCCAGGCAAGTATACTGGAGTGCATAGCCATTCCCCTCTCCAGTGAATCTTCCCAACCCAGGGCTTAAGCCCCAGTCTCCTGCAATGCAGGCAGATTCTTTACCATATGAACCACAAGGGAAGTTCAACAAAAGGCTTAATAAAAACTCCATCAGAGCCACGATGTACCATCACCACTTACCTCTATGAAACAGCCCCAACACCAGGTCTTATTCCTGGCTCATGATGAGCCCATTATGGACACAAAAATTCTGTCCTTGTTCTCAAAGAGCCTTAAGTTTGGGGGAAAGAGATAAATGTGAAAGAATGGGGTGGGGGAGGTACTCAGGCAGTTCTAACTTGGAGGCAGTCTTCATGAAGGCAAGTGTGATAAGTGATGCTTCCTGGTGCTTTAAGTAACAAAACCCCCTTGGAAAGACACATGTTCTAGCAAATTTGTGGTTTTCAGGTCAGTTATGACAAAGCTCCCTTAGATATGTTGTAAACAGACTATCAGTCGGGTTGGAAATCTTTGCCAGAGACCTTAAAGCACCCATAATTTTGAAGAAGTACAATCCAAGTGCAATTGCTTTGCGTCAGAATAAAGGAATTTCTTGCTAAAACAAAGAATGGCCAAATGCTTGCTCTCTCTGTTTTCTTTTTTCCCTCTAAATTGCTTTCTTTCCCTCCAAATAATGAAACTTGAATAACTGAGAGTCATAAGGTAACTGTAAGTGCCACCAGTCTCCCCACCCTCTCCTTTTTCTTAATGAGTTTGCATTTTCTTCATAACTCTATTTGAAAGTCCCATTCTTTTTCTCTTTTTTTGAGATGAAAGGAGACCAATGGGGCAGAAAGCGCATCTGCGGAGGTGGTGGCAGGAACTGGCAACCTCTGGACAGTGATTACTATACTCCTCACTCTTCCTGCCAGAGGTTTCCTCCCCTGGTGAGAATGCAGACAGGAAGCATAAAGCTATTTGGAGGATCTGGGCAGGTGCCAAATCTGAGCATCTAGCTTTAATTGGCCACAAACTAAGACATTCTCAAGGGAAAATTTGAAGATAGCAATTTTGTCAATAACTCCCTATTGTCATGTAAATTAAACACAAGGACATTGACTCGGTAGCCTTGAATGGGTCTGTGTAAATTAAGTGTCGTGCTGAGGCCAGCTCCTGCTGATTTTGCAGGGCAAAAACAAAGCTCTCCCACCTACAGTTCCTGTGAGTTGCTGCAGCCCTTCCTGCCCCATCCATAGTGAACCAGGAGGTACTGCGCATTAGAAGGGAAAGTGTCACAGGAAAGAGAGTCTGTCTGGTCTTCCACATTGAATGCAGTTGCTACTTTGTCTTAATGGTTGTTATATGTCCTCTGGCTTTCTCTGCAATGGCTGGAGGTCAGAAATGGTGTGGCCAGCAGAGTGTTCTTTCCTGGGCTCCCCTGCTAAAGCAGGCAGTGTTTAGTTCATAGGCAGATGAAGTTTCCACAAACTGCAACATCCAAACGGGGCTTCTGTGGGGCTGCCTGTGGTTCCAGTTCCAGAGTAGAGAAGGTGGGAGGTATAGCATCCAGATCTGAGATGTTTGGCCAGACGTGAAAAGGAGCTGGCGTTCTCCTATCCCCTGGGGGCCTGCTGGTACACTCAGCAAGTTGAACATACGAGCTGGGTTCTGAAACAGTGACTTTCCACATCTACCCCAGAGCTTGAATGCCCCTGTGGCATCTGCTCCATTGGGCTCTGCCCATACTTCAAGGATCCTATCACCCCGCCACACTATAAGAGTCTTCTCTGTAATTACACACCACTTATTGTCTGAATCACTTAGATGACAAATGCCTTTCATGGCAATATATTCTTATTTGTCTCTCCAGTGTCTTAGGACCTGCAAAATTGAAGTATTAATAGTTCTCTGAGAGATAGCAGGATCCAGCGAAGTGGTTATCAATGCCCCATCATTTGTGACTTGACTTTTCAACTACTGCCCAAAGTATCAAACACGTGATATTTTTATTTATATTAGCTTTCTTTATCATATATTTTGTTGTTGCTATTTTGAATGTTCTTTTCTAAAATTAAGGAATAACATAGTAAAATGAATTGATTTTAAGTGTACGGCTCAGCAAATTTTCATATGTGTACATATGACACATATATGTGACCAAGATATGGAGCAATTTAAGTTGTTATTGTTTTTTGTTTTTTGTTTTTTTTTAGGAAACATGTTATGTCTACTACTGTATCTTCAAAATCATGTTTTGATATGCTAGTTGAATTTTTTCTAATACCCATTAAAAGAACTAACTAAATTATGAATGTTTCTGTTTCATCTAAAGGCATCTTGTATAGTACTAGGTATTGTTATATCATTCACTTATTCATCTGTTTGAAATTTTTATTGAGTACTTACTATGTGAAGGCATTGTTCTAGGCACAAGGTGGGGAGAAGATATAGCAACAAATAAAACCTGACCAAAGTTCCTGTTCTAAGTACTTTCTAACAGGGAAAGACACAATGAACATAATGTATGTATGTGTGTGTGTGTGTGTGTGTGTGTGTGTATGTGCGCGCGTTCAGTCATATCTGAATCTTTGTGACCACATGGACTGTTAGCCAACCAGGCTTCTCTGTCCATGGAATTTTCCAGGCAAGAATACTGGAGTGGATTGTCATTTGCTCCTCCAGGAGATCTTCCTGACCCAGGGATCAAACTAGCATCTCTTGCCTCTCCTGCGTTGGCAGGCCGGTTCTTTACCACTGCACCACCTGGGAAGGCCATGAACATAATAAAGAGGTACAAGTATGCAATATGTCAAAATAAAACAAGGCTTCAGAACAGAATAAAGCAGAAGAGCAGAGGGAGTGCTTGGTTTGACTGGGGGGATTGGTTTTGAAATTTTAAAGAAGGTGGTCAGACAAGGCCTAGTATTTGAACATAGATTTGAAGGTGGCAAGGGAAAAGCAATTATGGGAGATGAGATTTCTAGTTAGAGGAAGCAGCATGTGTGTAGACCTTGAGGCAGCAGGAAGCTTGAGAAGTAGGAAGAAGTCTAGTGCTACACTTTTGGAGGTGGGGGTGCATTGGAGCAGATAAGCAGGGCTATAGGTATTTGACACACACAGGTTCTTACTTTGTCTTTACCACCCTTTGAATGTCAGGGTAAGTTAGTTTTAATCTCTCAATAATACAGAACCTGAAATTGGAAGAAGAAAAAGTCTATCTTATAATTGTGTTCTAGATTAAAGAGAATATATGAAAAGCAATGAGTGTAGTATCTGCTACATGTTAGGGGCTTGGTAAATTACAGCTGTTATTGTACATAACAGGTACTTTAGAAATTATAATGTTGATATGGAGACTGGCAGTGTTTTAATCTTCAAAATTAGCATCAGTTCAGTTCAGTTCAGTCGCTCAGTTGTGTCTGACTCTTTGCAACCCCCTGAACTGCAGCACACCAGGCCTCCCTGTCCATCACCAACTCCCGGAGTTCACTCAAACTCATGTCCATTGAGTTGGTGATGCCATCCAGCCATCTCATCCTCTGTCGTCCCCTTTCCTCCTGCCCCCAATCCCTCTGAGCATCAGGGTCTTTTCCAATGAGTCACCTTTTCGCATGAGGTGGCCAAAGTATTGGTGTTTCAGCTTTAGCATCAGTCTTTCCAATGAACACCCAGGACTGATCTCTTTTAGGATGGACTGGTTGGATCTCCTTGCAGTCCAAGGGACTCTCACGAGTCTTCTCCAACACCACACTTCAAAAGCATCAATTCTTTGGTTCTCAGCTTTCTTCACAGTCCAACTCTCACATCCATACATGACCACTGGAAAAACCATAGCCTTGACTAGATGGACCTTTGTTGGAAAAGTAATATCTCTGCTTTTGAATATACTATCTAGGTTGGTCATAACTTTCCTTCCAAGGAGTAAGTATCTTTTAATTTCCTGGCTGCAATCACCATCTGCAGTGATTTTGGAGCCCCCCAAAATAAAGTCTGACACTATTTCCACTGTTTCCCCTTCTATTTCCCATGAAGTGATGGGACCAGATACCATAATCTTCATTTTCTGAATGTTGAGCTTTAAGCCAACTTTTTCACTCTCCTCTTTCACTTTCATCAAGAGGCTTTTTAGTCTCTGTTTCAACAGAATGAAGTCTCTCCCTTCATTCTTTCTGGAGTTATTTCTCCACTGATCTCCAGTAGCATATTGGGCACCTGCTGACCCAGGGAGTTCCCCTTTCAGTATCCTATCATTTTGCCTTTTTCATACTGTTCATGGGGTTCTCAAGGCAAGAATACTGATGTGGTTTGCCATTCCCTTCTCCAGTGGACCACATTCTGTCAGACCTCTCCACCATGACCCTCCCATCTTGGGTGGCCCCACAGGGCATGGCTTAGTTTCATTGAGTTAGACAAGGCTGTGGTCCGTGTGATCAGATTGGCTAGTTTTCTGTGATTATCAGATTGGCTAGTTTCCTGTGATTATGGTTTCAGTGTGTCTGCCCTCTGATGCCCTCTCGCAACACCTACCATCTTACTTGGGTTTCTCTTACCTTGGACGTGGACGTGGGGTATCTCTTTATGGCTGCTCCAGAAAGTGCAGCTGCTGCTCCTTACCTTGGACGAGGGGTATCTCCTCAAAATTAGCATAGTGTTTACTAATATTCCAGTAATTAATGAACAATATGTGTCTTGCAAAGCACTGGGCAACACTAATTTCAAGTGAAATATGACTTGATTTCTGGCCTTTGGGAAAGTCTCATGTGGTTGGGGAGATAAGAAGGGTAGATATTAAGACTGTAGACAAATAATTTAGATTTCCTTTTAGGTAAATAGAAGGATTTAATTTCTCTGCCTTTTGGAAGTTAGGTGTTCATGTGACTTACCTTTTCCCATGAAATAAGCATACTATTGATATATGTTAATTTCTGGGAAAAGCTTTAAACATAAGAGCATAATTTGCCCAAAGCAAGTGTTGAGATGGAGTCTCTATTATTCTGGGTCACTGGATGATTACAGTGAGCTAAGCATCTCTACCGACCCATACAGAAATGCAGAGTGAGCAAGAAAATAATCTGTTGTGTCAAACCACTGATGTGGGGCTCATTTGTTACTGTCATTTAAAGTGCCCTGTCCTGACTGATACCACCTGTAAAACAAGCATAGAACATAATCCAGGGTTTATATCCCATCTTTATCAGAGTGATAACAATATAATAATGAAATCAAGATCACATTCTAGGGTGAGAAAGATGTGAAGAGAGATATATATTATTACTGGGTTGAAAAAGAAGAGTTGAAAAACACCAAATATATCATGGCTTTATAAAAAATGTCTAAACTATAAATTGACCTGAAAACACCTCTAGTGTACTAAAATACCTCTTTCCCAGTTCCTGAATTTCACTAACATTTTCTTTCATGGAGTTTGTAATTTAGTAATTGTGTTTCATTTGCAGTCCAAAAAGGTGCACAGTAGTTTAAGACTAAAGGCACTGATAAAAAAGACTAAAAAATATTACCAGAATAGAAACATACAGTGTACTACTAAAGGAAAAATGTTTTGAGATGAATATTATGAATCCTTTTAAAACCTTGTACTAGCCAAATACAGGATCTAAGTGTCACATTTTCCCCAAATAAACAGGAATACAAGGGACGACCCATGAACCACTGGTTCCTGGATATGTGTTTCTGAGAACTCACTTGCCCCTCAGCTACTGAGCTTTTCTTTGTTAATAATTTTGATTCCTTCTACACTCATTTTAAATGCCCTTCTTTCCCTGATTCATCCTATCATCACAGGTTTTAGATAAAGCCTGTAATGTTAGCATTAACTAGGGGTTTAATGATGACCCTTTTGACAACTTTCATCTTATGGTATTCATACCAAGTTGGGACGTGAAGATTTTGTTTTTTCATGTACCTCTGTTCTTTTAGGGCCTTCCCAGGGGCTCAGTGGTAAAGAATCCACCTGCCAATGCAGGAGACGTGTGTTCGATCCCTGGGTCAGGAAGATCGCCTGGAGAAGTAAATGGCAACCCATTCGAGTATTCTTGCCTGGGAAATCCCATTGACAGAGGAACCTGGTGGGCTACAGTCCATGAGGTCACAAAGAGTTGGACCCTACCGAGTGACTGAGCGTGCACACACACACACACTGTTTTTCAAACCTGAATAAAATTGCTTAAATCTGTGCTTCACTGAATACAATGCAGAGCTCCAAAAGCGGGGAAAATCCCACTTGGAAAAGAAAACAAATACTAAGGAATTTATTTTCAACTTTCCCAAACATGGAAAGCTAAACATGATTTTTTTTAAGTGTAAAGTTTGTATAGAATATACTCTAAATCTAGAATGCTAAAAGCAGTCTAAACATGGTACCAAATTGATCTTAGAGCCCACATGTTTCAATTTATTCTCCTTTAATCCTCAATGGTATTTCTATTTTTGGTTGGATCTAGTCAGTAAGAGTTGATGTTGTCGTTTCCTCAGATAATCTTTTTCTCTTCTTATTTCTTTCCATTGAATTGTCAGGGGAGAATTTGCCCTTACAAACATTAATTTCTTTTTTTTGCTCCTATTCACTGACAGCCTCTTTGCATTCTGTTATCTTTCCTCTTTTCATACCGCTCCCATCTGCTATCCCTTTTATCTGAAGAAGCTCCATACCCAAAAGTTGTTGATTTCAAGGATGAGATCTGGACTTACTGTTGCTCAGTCACCAAACCATGTCCGACTCTTCACGACCCCATGGACTGCAGGACACCAGGCTTGCCTGTCACTCACCATCTCCTGTAGTTTGCCCAAGTTCAAGTTCATTGAATCGGTGACGCTATCCAACCATCTCATCCTCTAACACTGTTAATATTCACCCTTGGAGAAGATATCAGTGATGAGTTCCTCAAAGTAGCAAGGTCACTGAAAAGAGAGTTGGTCAACTAGGCTGGTGAATCACCTCTGGAAAGTCTGGAGTTTGATCTCCATCTTGGCTCTGCATAGAGACAACAGTGTCCAGGGAGCAGCTTGGCTGCCTTTCCTCTCAGTACACGTGGAGGTTGCCCTGACTTTCTCCCTGCAAAGGGTGGCTGCTACTGCAGCCTGTGCTCTCCCCAGACTCCTTTGATTCTGTCTTTCTATTGGCTCCAGCTATAGCCCTAGTGGTTCAGATCCCTCTTCCATGCCCCTTGCTTCTCAGATCCAACTGGCCACTGTCTGGCTTAGCCCCCAACTCAGATTTGGGGGCTGTAGCCCCTTACTTTTTAGGAAGTGTAGCCCCTTACTCGCCGTGTCAATCTTTCTAAGCCTCTTCCTGGTGTTGGGAACATGCCTTACTTAGGTCTCTAGTAAAACCACACTTGGAGATGGATGAGGGAAGCCATTTGATTCACACTGAAGCACAAATGGGATTTTGAGACTCATAAGGAAATGTGGGTAGCACCAGTGCAGGAAGCAGGGCACAGAGGAGGCAGTGAGCAGCCAGAGGTCTCTGGGTCATGGTGGTGGGCTTCAGATTCACCTGGCTCTGGTCTTGTTCACTCTGACCATCACCATCTGCTCTTCTTGTTTCGCCCTGGAAAGTTAAGGAGTCTTCTAGTGAAACTCCTTTGTTCACAGGAATTATTTCCAAGTGGCTGGAGAGGAGAAGAAAAAGGAAAAAACAAGCAAACAAACTTCTCCATCTCCTGAATTTTTCCACCAAGCATGTATAAAGATAAACTGAAATGTGAATGAAGTCTTCTTGTTCAGAAAATCGCGACCGCATCTATCATCTTTAATTTTAATATTTAAATTCCTTTGTACATATTTTATACTTTTTTAATAGCAAAATAGTTGCTAAGCCTGGGACTGGCTTAGCTGTGAAACTATGAAACACTATAAAAAGACAGTGTGAAGTGCTCTTCTGGTGGCCCTTTTAGTCATGTATAGGGCCCAGGTTAACTAAAGTTGGAGAAAATGGAAATGTTGACATTTCTTTAAACAATAAAAACTACAAGTGATTGCCAAAGTGCCACAGGCTGACATTTACAGAGATTGTTCACCGATTATATAGATGAAATATCATAAGTAATTAGCTCATGGCAATTACCTGCCCCTTGTTATTTTGCTTTTAGAATATTTTTAAAGCTTAGGTTACTAAAATTTCAAATAATCCTGGGCTGTGCTGTCATGGGTCTTTATCCAAATGAATCGTGGTCTCTTGTAAACAGTCCTATGATCTGATTTCCATTGGGACAGGAGTTGTAAAAGGCCAAGGATTTTCGATGGATTTACACGTATACTGTTTCAGTTAAGTTACCAGGGTTGACTTAACAGCCCTTTCCCTCAGAGTCTTAAATACGTTTGCCACCCAGTCTTTTTCTACCATATTTGAGGGGCTGGGTGATGAGATTAAAAGGGGCTCGAGGTGAGGCGGGGGTGGATTCTGACTCCGTGAAATTTCCAACTTGAATTCCTTCTGCCATTGGTGGTCTCAGTTAACTAGCTTGGTGGCATTTGTGGCTGGAAAGCTGACCCTTAAAAACATGTCAATGTGGGGGCATGTGCTAGAGCATTTTTCTTTTGGAAAGCCCCATTCTGCTGATACCATTTTGCAAGGAAGAGATGCTTGGGAAGAAGGCTGGCAACTGGAATTTGGTTGTCTATGAAGGCATTGAAGCAGGGCACCCGAGATCCTCCAGTTTGGTCTCTCCCCACTTTCTGAACACAAAAAGAGATGGGGTGGCTTTCTTCAGATTTGCTCAGCTCAGGCTGGAATCTTTACAAACAAATATTAATGATGCTCCATTACTGGCTATATTTTCAATGAAGTTTAAATAGTCTGAGTTATGATGATGAGCAAGAAATGCATGGATAATAAAGGTAAATGAGATTCATATTTAATCCCCAACTCTAAATGACTGGTTTGATTGTCTCATTCACTTGGCAAACAATATTGCTTCTAAATGTTATTTCAGCCACAGATATAATTTCTGTAACACAGCAGAAAGGAGGAGATTAAAATAAGAGAGAGGCAGCACTTACCTTAGACTGATTAATAGGTTCTGGCTGGTCCCCTGCTGCCATGCTTAAAAGCATCAAGACATTCTGTGCTATCCCAGCCTATATATATTGATACTTACTAGGTTCCAGGAAAGCCTCTTTGATTAGTCACACTAAACTGCCTCTTAAGTGGTGTGCATGCCACGAACCTACACTCTCCTTAATCAAGTCATAAATTTGGGGACTCTCAGACACAGCACCCTTTTCTGTAAGGAGGTAGCAGGGGTAAGTTCACTGGGAGTTCTCTCACCCTTAACCTGCCTTCTGAGTAGCCCATCAGCTATATAGACCAAATCATAGGCCGACTGGAATGAAAAAAAAATCTATGGCATTTCATCCGTATGACCTGATGAGGCCAATGATTCAGACTAAATAAGCCACCTTTGTATCGATAGCAGAAAGGGAGGTGAAAGGTTTGGCGGAGGGGCTTCGACATTTGTCATAAGTTTTACCTAAGTTTTGCTGATGTCACAAGACAGGGACCATTATTTATAGCTTAGAGCCAGACAGCATGACGATGGTTTTCTAGAAATACAAATTGGTATGAATGCTCTGAAATCTGATTCCTATCTTAAGGGAACTTCTAAATAATCCTATTCTTATTTCCTGAGGCGTACTTCTCTAAGGACTCTAGGAAGAAAACGCTTTTCCAGTTAAGTAGTAATCCTCAAAGTAAAATGAGTGAATTGGCTTTTTCAATCTCCCCACTCCCTCTCCTGTCTCTCTCCATGAAACATTCCAATCCAGAGTATCTTTTCCTCCCATTTGGCATCTCTGAGAACAAAACATCAACTCTGAGTAATCGTGATGTGCAAAGAGAACTTTGAACTCGCTATGAGTATGGTAAACCGGGAGAACCATAAAGTATTCCTCAACCCCGTGGTGGAAAAGGACAGCATTCTTTAAAAGTCTGCGTGAAATTCAATCTGATTCTTCTTTTCTCAGATTACAGGATCCTTGGTGAAAAATATTACGTTTTTAAGCAAAAGTGCAGAGTTAATCTATCATAGTGCACCTCCAGGAGAGATTTATTACAGATCACTTTCTAAAAATGGTGTGCTCCCTCTGCATATGTGGGCCATATTCATCTTACCATATTCCAGTTGAAAAACTCCCAGTGTATGTGATGCCTGAGAAGTAAGAGTGAGCAAGCCTACAGAATATGACACTTATGCTAATCTGTGCCCTGCTGTGGAAAAACATACACAAGGATTCCATTACCACGTTCATTAGGCTGCAACACACTCCATCCTGAATAGGGATTATGAACCACAATAGACCGAAAGCAGTTGATTGAGCCCACTTAAGCCAAATCACTCTGACATTGGCCAAATACATAGGCACTGGGAAGAGCACCAGCTCAGACCTTGTGGAGGATGTTGCTAGTTGAAAGTTTGTCCTTCCTGGAGACTGTCACATCAGTCAGCTCATGGCATATGCCATTAGCTGAAATTGTGAAAGCTGGAAGTTACACGGTATTTATGATTGGAATCTGGAAGAATGATTTGAGAGGTACAGCCCAGCTCTGTCTGTGCACCTGTCATGTGGTGCCTCTGACCCTCCCCACCCACACTTCTTTCCTGATTATATTCAGAGCATGAGTTGTGTGGTGATAGAATCGTGGAGCTAGAAAAGAAATTAGAGTCAGATGGAAAGGCCAGTTCAGCACTCAGCTCGCCCATGTCTCCTCTCTCTGCTTTTCTGGGCTACTGGACGCAGTTGCTGCCTATCGGCCCAATCTTTCTGCTGCGGCAGAAATATTTGCCACTAGTGAGCTAAAAATATTTTAAAATATTGTCAGAAATAATCAAGAAAGGAAGGCAAGCTACTGCTCAGGAGGTGTTATGGAATCTGGCTACGTAAGCAGAGGAAAAAGATTTCAATCGCAACCATTAAGAAGATAATAATAAAAACCTTCTGTGTGAAACAGGCTTTCAGCTTGGGGTTGAAACTTCTGTCTAGGTTTTTCTTCTTCACTTTGGGAGTTTAACAAGAGGTTGTTAAGAGAAGCTGTATCCAACACCTTGATTTATATCACTGATGTGTTTCTGAAAAGCTGCAGATAAATTGAATTTTGTTTTTGTAAACGGAATTTCATGTGTGCTTGGTGGTTCAGTTGTATTCGACTCTTTGCAATCCCATAGACTGTAGCCCACCAGTCTCCTCTGTCCATGTGATTTTCCAGGCAAGAATACTGGAGTGGGTTGCCATTTCCTTCTCCAGGGGATCTTCCCGACCCAGGGATCAAACCTGTGGGTCCTGTGTCTCCTGCATTGCAGGCAGATTATTTTACCCACTGAGCCATCAGGGAGAGATAAAGCTGCAGATAAATCAAATTTTGTTTTTGTAAACTGAATCTCATACGTGTTCTAGGAAGCTTCTTTCAGCCCAAGTAACTCTGCCCTGAATCCTTACTTGTAAGTAAAGTGAAGGATATAATCTTATACTTGAAAATACAAATATGAACTGCTGAGTTTCTTATCCAACTGCTATGTTCCAAGTTTACCTTACTGGGTTTCCCACAAGTGGAACTGTTGATCTGAAATGATCATGGCCTTTTTCCCTCCTCTTGAGAAAGTGGAAATCTGGGAAGGGTGATGATCCTCATTTTTCTTCACATACTTAGGGTTGCATCACGTGATTTGGAAAGGCATAATTAACCCCTTGAGTTTTCTAAACACAAGCCCCATCAATACAAGCTTGTGATGCCCTGCCTACTTCTACAGCAGAGCCAAGGCATCACTGAGAAGCTGCGGCTGCCGCTATTCTCCTG
This sequence comes from Redunca redunca, assembly GCA_006410935.1. Classification (NCBI taxonomy): domain Eukaryota; kingdom Metazoa; phylum Chordata; class Mammalia; order Artiodactyla; family Bovidae; genus Redunca; species Redunca redunca. Next base: position 871,161 of record SJYQ01104666.1, on the reverse strand, counting down.
CTGCCACTCCCATCTTAGAAGTCATTCTCACACTTGGTCCCACCAGCAGCTCTCCGAACCAGACACGTGTGGACAGTGGAAAAGAACTGCAGGAGAAGTTCTGGCATCTTCCTCTTCCATGGATACAGCGCCTCAGCCCCACCTTTCTAGAGCATCCTCTTCATGGAGTCCTGCCCTGTATCTTTCTGCTCCCTGAGATACCAGGACTCATCAAACAGGTTGGAGGAGGCTGTTTTCTTGCCAGGGGAACATGGCCCTTTGCACTGTGATTGTAATACAATCTTTCCTCTCTGGGGCTGCGAATGCTACAGTGCAAAAGCGTGTTTGAAAACCTCTTTTATCATTCATCGTCTCCAGACTGAAATCATTTTTGACAACCTCTGCAGAAAACAAGCAGCTTTCTGGCTACTGGCGAGTCGATTAAAGGGAGGAAACACATGTTCACTGTCAGACGAAGCCCCTGGAGAAAGCACTGACAACCTTTTAACCCGTTTTCCCAGGGAAAGGGCCCAAATGTTTCTCTGGAACAAAATCAACACATTCTCTTAAGCATCTTTTCATTTCAGGTATCTTTTTATTTCTTCCTAAGATGAGACACCTAAAAATAATCACCCTCAGTACCTGCATTTTTATTGTGGTTATGAACAGACCTATTTTATACCCTGTCCATAAAGGCAGGGAAAAAAGTATCATTAATGAAGGTCTTTTATGAACTAACCCATCTCTTTATTTTTTTTTCCCCACTGTCTGACCAGAGTTTAAATACTAGCACACTGACAAGTTCACACACCTTATATAATGACTCCGTGAAACCAGCCAAGAAGCCACAGGAGTGAAATTTTCTGAACAGTAGGAAGGCCTGAGTAGCCAACCTTGTTAACAAACTGAGAAGAAGATTGGGCCATGGAAATATCTGTGCATTTCGAGACCCTGCTCCAGAGATGCCCATTCATTCCTTATGCATATATTGTCAAGCAGAGTTATTTCCAGGGGACAGAATAAGAATGGGAGATGGAAAGTTCCATACACAGTTGAACATGAGTGCTAGGAATCGAGGTTTGTTTCCTAAAAAAAAAAAAAAAAAAGGAAATAGCTGTTTCTCCAGCACTCGGTTCCTTAACCTATAACTTTAGTATTTTTTAACCTCAGTATCACTGGCCTGGGTGGTTTGGTCTATTACAAGAAAATAATCCCCCTCACCTGCACCCCCATCAAAATTACGTATTTGCTTTTACAGCCAAAAGGCAGGGTGAGAGGTGGGGGTGGCGGGCCCCAGCTTTAAAGTTGCTGCCTGGAGGAGGAGGCCACATGGGGAATGCCAGGAGCACTGAGGGGGTCTCAGATGAAAGACAGAGGAGCAGCTTCACTCATGTGAACTGACATGTGGGCCACATCTCCACTATATTCTACCAGACCTCTTTGGGGGTTTTTTGGGTGGTTGTTGTCATTAATTGCTTTTAAACTGGTTTATATTTATTAAATTATTTTAAAAGTTAAGGTGAAATAGGAATATTGTAAAATTAACATTTAAGAGTGAACTATGTAGAGATTTAGTAAAATTCCCAGTGTTGGCTAACTTTCCCTTCTATCTAATTCCAAACATGTTCATCAACCCAAGATAAAACTTTGTACCCATTACACAGTTAATCCCGGCTTCCCCCACCCCTCAGCCCTTGGCAGTCACAGAATAATTTTCTGTTTCTATGAATTTATCTACTCTGGATATTTCCTATACATAGAATAATACAATATGTAACCGTTTGTGTCTGACTTCTTTCACTTATGATATTTTTGACGTTCATTCATACTGTAGCTTTCATAAGTTACATAAGCTTCATCTTTTCATAGCTGAATTAATATTCCACTTAGGGTATATACTATAATTTGTTTATCTCGTCATCTGTCAATGAACATTTAGTTTGGCTATTGTGAATAGTGTTGCTGTGAACTTTAAAGTACAAGTACTTGAGGATAAGTTGAAAATAGGCATTTTCAATTCTTTGAGGGATATACCTCAGAGCAGAATTGCTAGGTCACATGGTAATTCTAAGTCTCACTTTTTGAGGCACTGCCAAACCATTTCTGTGGTGGCAAAATCATTTTATATTCCCACCAACAACGCACAATTTCCTAGAGGGCATGAGGTGGTATCTTGCTGTGGTTTTGATTTACATTTTCCTGATGACTAATGGTGAGTATCTTTTCATGTGCCTATTAACTACTTGTATACTTCCTTTGGAGAAGTCTCTTCAAGTGCTTTACCCATTTATTAACAGTTTGTCTTTCTTTGTTGAGTTATAAGAGTTGCTTATATATTCTGGATAGTAGGACCATTATCAGATATGTGATTAGTACGTATTTTGTTCTGTATTGCAGGTTTTCTTTTCATTTTCTTGATAATGTCCTTTGATGCACAAAATCCTTAATTTTGAGGTAGTCCAATTTAAATATTTTAATTCCTGCTTTGGAGGTGTCATACATAGAAATCCATTACCATATTCAAGTTTATGAAAATTTACCCCTCTCGTTTCTTCTGAGAGTTTGATCATTTTAGCTCTTCCAGTGAGATCTTGTATTCATTTTGAGTTAAATTCTGTATATGGTGTGAAGTAGGAGTCCAGCTTTATTGTATTGCGTGTAGATATCTAGTTGTCCCAGTACTCTTTGCTGAAAATTCTATTGTTTCCTCATTGAATAGTCTTGGTACTCTTGTTAAAAAGCAATGAGCCATAGGTGTGCAGAGTCTCAATTCTATTCCATTGGTCTATATATCTATTGTTATGCCAGTATCACACTTTTTTGATCACATCACTATAGCTTTGTAATAAGTTTTGAAATTCAAAAGTGGGAGTCCTCCAGCTTTCTATTAACTTTGTTGAGCTTATCATAATGAGCCTATAATTCAGGCACAGATATTTCAATCCTTTTCTGCTTCCCTGAAAAACTTCAGACCAAAAAATCGAATATATCTCCAAACACACTATCTTTAACATATCGTTAAAGATTTCTTTTTTTAAATCTGACTCTTTAATTTTACAGCCAACCAGTACTTCTTCATTAGAGATTCTTTTCGTGTTATCATTCTAAAGTGATAGTTGACAAGAAGTGACTTCAAGAGCAGTTGGCTTTCTGTTATTTGAAAAATTTATGCCCCAGGTCTTTTCTAACACTATGATTGAATTACTTTCCTGAGTGTATTCAAAGACATATAACTGGTGTTGGTCAGTAGGAAACTGCAAAAATACCGATGTCTGCTTGGAGAATGAACTATGTGGTAATGTTTTTCCTGCAAAGCTACCTTCCGCTCACCCTTCTATCAGACAATTTGAGTTTATCCCAGTTTCTGTACTGAGCGTAGTGAAAGGTTCCTGGCTATAAATATCACACCAAGTTCTATAAATATGTGATGTGCATATGCCTCTGTGTTCTGGGTCTCTACTTGACTTTGCATGGACAGAAGGGGGTCTTGGCTTTATTTCTGTCAAGTCATTTGTATCTCCAGAATTTACATACTTCACCACCTAGAAAGGTACTGAGGGTAAAATTTAAATCTCTCATATGTTGATGATGACTGAAATTACTCATACAGGGTAAAGCCTCTTCCATAGTGAAAACTCAGCTTTAAAATCAAAGCTTTAAATACCACTTGAGAGAAGTTGCCTGTTGCTTTCAGGGAAAAATAGAACAACTATGACCACTATATGGAATATTCTAAGCAGAAGTAACATTACATCATCCAATCCCTGGTTTCACCTGAGGAAATGGGGCTCAGAAAATGAGCCCTGCACAACTGTGTTACGTGGTGAAGAGACAATATTTTTGATTAGAGATAGATGAAAGAGAAAGATGTCAGTTCAGAGGAAGCACCCAAGAATTCAAACCCCTGCAGTGAAATGGCTGATTTAAATCTTAGCAGAGGCTGGCCTGGCAAACGTTGTGTGCAATGAAAAGGAGACTGCCTGCTGAGAGCAAATGGCCAGTACACTGGAGAATTCAAATCTAATTTCCAAACTCGGTGATGCTAAGTGAGGACTGGGTGGCTGGTTCTTTTGATTCTTTTCAAAAACCCCACCTAGTAGATGAAGTTTGATAAAGTGGCAGATGTTGGAAGGGAGACCAAAGTGATGGGGAAGGCCTTCCTGAGGGCTTTTGGTGAACTTATTTTTTTTTTCTTCCTAGCGTTTTGAAAAATGAAATGACATTTTTATCATAAATATCAATGGCTATTGGCTAAGTACTTACTATGTGCTTAAAATTGCATTTGCTTCCTTACAATTACTGTAAAAACTGTGACAATATACTAATTCCCATTCTACAGATGAGGCAAGTAAGGTACAGAGGTGAAGACAGCTGATCAAGAAAGCACAGCTGATAAGTGATAAACCATTTTTGTGGACTAATGAGTAATACATGCTCATTGTAGAAAAGTAGGAAAATGGAGAAAAAGTATAAAAATGGAAATAAAAATCAGCTATAATATGAATCAACCACTCATAAATAACCCAAATAATCTCTTTTGGCCAAGATGTGCTTGCACTGAGTTCCAGAATGTCTAAGTCATAGGTAAGATCTGTGTGCAGCAGTCCCGTGATCATGTCTGGCAGTCTGTGCTCTTTTGTTTCCTCTTTGCCATTCTCAATTTTTCCTTTTCTGTCTGCCTTTCCTATCCTTCACTCCCAGTTGTTCTCTTTATGGCACCTCTTTAACCGGGAAGCTGAAAGGAGGGTTCCCAGTGGGTGGCAGGAAAGACATCATACTTCCTCTTCCCTCAGTGCTGTACTCCAGGGCACTTCACAAATTCCTTCCCACCCTTACTCCCCAGCTCTGACTGGCCTGTGGATAAATGACAAGTAGGCTGAACACGATGACGTTACAAAGCTGGACATCCATGTTTACAAGTAACAGATGGTGGGAGTAAACACAGCCAAACTGTTTTTCATCCATAGCACATAGTATTGATTCTTCTCTAATTAAAACAGTCCTTGTTGTCATGCCCTTGTTTCTCATCTTTTATATTTTAAATAGGAACCAGCTTGCCTGGTGAGGACCCAGCCATTGTCTTTCTCTCATCCTTGTCCCTTCCTTCCAGTTGAATGCCACCCTTACTCCGGGGTCTTTGGGGAAGATCTCCACTCTTGTCAATCTCCATTAAATCTTCAGGCTTCAGGCTTCCTCACCCAAGCATAGGTGACCCATGGGCCCTGGCACCAAACCCCATCACAGTCACTGTAACTGGAAGCTTGAGGGAACTATTTCTGTGATTCCTCATTGTTGACTGTCATTCGAGTTAACAGCTGGACTTGCGATCTGGGAGATTTCTTCATCAGTCAGAATGCCACAGGCTCTGCCTTGTCACACCGCCCCCCCCCACAACCTTGCTGTCCCCTGGTGGCCCAAAAAGAGCCAGCAGCAATTGGGGAAGGCAGACTTTCTATCTCAGGCTGGAAGCAGGAGTGGAACAGTTGGTCTCCAGCTCCTGTGTGGAATAAATAGTCCTGGGTGGAGACCCAGGAAAGGCAGCTGCCCGCAGATCTTTATAGGAGACTGGAAATGATGGACAAAAATATTGAAAAGAAGCAAATTTCCGGTTTGATGCCTAAGCAAATAGGAAGAGTCCCTGAGGAATGGGTTATCTGCCTGTTGAGGCTTCCTGGTGGTTTGGCAGGCTGGAGAGCATGTTAGGAACAGAGTCACCACATCCTTGCCACTAACTGGGTTTGTGGCCTTAAACCAACACTGAACACTTCTGGCTTTCAGCTTTCTCTTCTATGAGAGGAAGAGATACTACCTATGAGCAGTTTAAGCGTACCATGGAGTCCTTGGAGGCTGGAGGAAAGGAAGGGAGGAGAGAGCTCCAGATGCCATAATCTTATAATCTGCAACAATTTTATAATTTCTAGGCCTTGGGGAGATAGATATTGGTGAATAAGAGAGATTAAATCCATACCTTTAAGGAGTTTAGGTTAACATCTTAGTGAGATGTAAAGAAACAAACAGATGTATACTGTAATGTCAAGAAGCAGCAAGTGAAATACAGAGAGAACTGTTTTGGAGATGGACTGCTCCTAAGAGATGGGTGTTTGGCTCCATCTCCGGTGCATGTCTCTGAGGCATGCGGAGCTTCCCAGGTGGTTCATTGGTAAAGAATCTGCCTGTAAATGCAAGAGACATGGGTCCAATCCCTGGGTTGGGAAGATCTCCTGGAGAAGGACATGGCAACCTATTCTAGTTTTCTTGCCTGGAGAATCCCATGGACAGAAGAGCCTGCCATGCTGTAGTTCATGGGGGTCACAAAAGAGTCGGACACAACTGGTGACTAAACAACTGGGGCATGTAGAGCTCAGAGTGAATTATATGATGTGTTCCCTTATTTCCACACCTACCACTCAGCAGAGGTTTTTGTCAATCAAAGAGAGATTTGAGACCAAAATGGCAGCATATAAAGATTACATAGGATGAACACACACGATTACAAGAGTGGAACTGATCCCTCTACTTTCCTTGGGGACCAGAGTAAGTGGAGATCAGTGATTTCAGACTGAAAGTGCAGGAGTTTCTCGAGTCAGCATATAGCTAGCTCTCCTTTTTGCTAATGACTATCTTTCTGAGCCACTGCCTTGAATGAAGTCCCCAGTGCTTGGAACCTGAGGCAACTGCCCATATTCCATGCCTGCTTATCATTGGAGCTAGATGAACAAATTTTAATAGCTCAGGTCAAGTCCATAAATTTGAGTAGAAATAATTATGTGTATTATTATTGGGAGGCAAAATATGCTGAAGATTTGAAGTGCTTTAATTCATCTCTTCCGATTTTCATTTTAGAGCTAAAGACATTGAGGAGCACAGAGTTTGGAGGAACAAAGCCTAGATCACACATTCTCTTGGCCCTGTTAGAGCTGAGTAACTCCAGGCCTGGGCTGCCAAGACTATGGACACCACTCAGCTGTGGGCCTGGTATTGGCTTACAGATCAGTTACACAAATAGTTAGAATCAAAGTGTTTTCCTAAGTGACTGGTCTGCTAAATTATCCAACAAGAATCAGTAGCTATTCACCCAGGCTTGCATTTCTAATACGCTCCTAATTTAATTCTCTTCTAGTTAGTCTCATCCGGGCTATCTGTTTCTTTCTAGGATAGAATCTAAATTATACTTGCAGTCCCAGTTCACGAGTAGAACGGGGATCTGAGGCATCGAAGAATAACATGGCCCTCACCTGATACAACTGGACTATGAAGATTCTCCATTTAAATGATGCTGAAAGTAAAAAAAAAAAAAAGCCCCTGGATGAATTTGACACAGCAGGTGGCCATGGTTTCCACCTCTTCAGTTTATGGAGTTGAACCCTTTAAATATGCAAAGCAAGCCCTATTGAGATAATCTGCTATTTGGAAGGCTCCCAAATTTCTCTGTAACTGAAAGGAAAAAAAAAAAGGATACGGATCTGCAGGAGGAAAGAAGGCCTTCTGTAAGGGATTATATGGACTACTGAGTTTAAATTCATAAAACAATCCCTTGTATGGAGATGATGCTTTACAGTTTAGAAAACACTTTCACATGGTCTCTTCAGTCCTCAGAATAGCCCAAGGATGTTTCAGGGGGTCTTTGGTGGCACATAGAAGTGCCAGAAACATTGATCAGAGATACCAGAGGCACACAGCAGAGACTGAAGCCTAGAATTACAAGATTTTCACTTTTGGAAAAGCGACCTCAGATATTGTTTAGGTAAATGACCCCCAAGCCCATCAGCAGCAGTAATTATTTAACAACATCTCTGAGAACTGTGGATACGAGTCCATGCATGAGTGTCTCAGAGATGAGTGTCTTGTTCAGAATGCAACAGAGCGGTTCATTCCATTCAAAAAAGTAGTCAGGTTGTTAGATTGGAAAAAAAGAGAGAGAGATCAACTCTGTCTTTTCGTGGTTTTTACTCACTGTTACTGACTAGGGTATCGGGTGTCACACAGAGTAATACTAGCTAGGTAATACTAAGTACCATGCAGAAAGGACCACATATCTATATAATACTTCAATCGTTATGAACCCTTTCAAGATGAGTATTATCTTCTATTTTTCCCTTTTTTATTTAAGCATGTGCTCAGTCATGTCTGACTTTGTGATCTTGTGGACTGTAGCCCTCCAGGCTCCTCTGTCTATGGGAGTTTTCTCAGCAAGAATCCTGGAGTGGGTTGCCATTTCCTTCTGCAGGGGATCTTCCCAACCCAGGGGTCAAACCCACATCTTCTGCGTCTCCTGCTTTGCAGGTGGACTCTTTACTGCTGAGCTATGGGGGTAAGCCATTTCTTGAAGTATATTTGATTTACAATATTGTGTTAGTTTCTGATGTACAGCGAAGTGTTCTCTCTTTCTCTCCCTATTCACACACACACACACACACACACACACACACACTTACTTTTCATATATATATATATATATATTCACTTTTACCAGTATGGTTTATTACAGAATATTGAATATAATTTCCTGTGCTATACAGGAGATCCTTGTTGTTTATCTGTTTTATACATAGTAGTTTGCATCTGGGTTTCATCTGAGCGACTGAACTGAACTGAACTGAACCTTAAAAAGAAGTAGCATGACCAGCCCACATAGATTATTTGTTTTCTGCTTTCCATTAAATGAACCCAAATTTTTGCCATAAATTCTACACGATGGGCTGCTTCCTCTAATGGCCAGACTTTCCTGGGTTGGCAGGTGTCTCACCTTTAGAAAAGACCATGCTGAGATGGTTTTGCTCATCTCTGTGCTTTTAACCTGGATGGAGAAGAGGAAAGGAGGACAGCAAGGAGATGGAGACCATATTAAATAGATAGATAAAACAATGATGTTAGAACTCATTCAGGAACTCAGTTGATGCTGATGTCACTCCCTCATCCTTGAAACTTTCTTTGACTGGTTTCCGATACAACACTTTCTTGATTTTCTCTCTACATTTCTCATTTTCTGTTGTTAGTTTGTTCTGTTATCCCCACCTTTTACTCTTTGGATGGCCCAGGGTTTATTCCTTGGTCATTTCCTTTAAACTCATTCCCTTAGAGATTTCTTCTAGTTTCATAGTTTTAAACACTATGTATGTGTGGATGCTGCTGCTGCTGCTCCTAAGTCGCTTCAGTCGTGTCCGACTCCATGCTACCCCATAGATGGCAGCCCACCAGGCTCCCCCATCCCTGGGATTCTCCAGGCAAGAACACTGGAGTGGGTTGCCATTTCCTTCTCCAATGCATGAAGGTGAACAGTGAAAGTGAAGTCACTGAGTCATGTCCAACTCTCAGCGACCCCATGGACTGCAGCCCACCAGGCTCCTCCATCCATGGGATTTTCCAGGCAGGAGTACTGGAGTGGGGTGCCATTGCCTTCTCCAATGTGTGGATGACTCCCCCATAATTATAATTTCAATCTGGACCTCTCTCTCAAACTCCAGGCACATGTACCCAGCTTCCTACTTAATGTTTCCACTGGGATGTCCAACAGACGTCTCTGTTCAAAACTAAACTCCTGATCTTCCCTTAAAACATACACCACTTGTAGCCTTTCCCATCTCCATTGATCTCTCAGTTTCTCAGGTCACAAAATCTTTAAGTCACCACTGAATTTTCTCCAAGCCAACATGAAATGTGGGAACAGATCCGGTCTAGAATCTGATAGGATTTGTATCCAGAATCTGATCCTTCCCCACTGTTTTGCTCTGTGTACCATCATTTCTCACTTGGAATCTTTCAATACACTCCAGCTAATTTTCCTGTTCTTACATGAGTCTCCTTGGTCTACTCTTAACACAGCGCAAGCATGGTCTTCTTGAAACATTAAATCAGGTCATGTCACTTTCTGCTTAAAACTAGTAAAAAGCAGAGTCTTCCCATTGATTTATGTGATCTGGCCCCGGATTTTACTGGCTTCCTCTTTTTCTCATTCATTCTCCTCCAGGCACGCTTAACCTCCTCACTAACTCTCTCAGCCCCTTCAAGTATCGCTCGACTGTCATCTTGTTACTGAAGCTGACCACTCCCCCAACGAGTGCACACACATCCTGCATGCCTGTTCTTCTCACTCAACCCTATTCTCTGTTGCTTCCAATACGTCTAGCGCTTGCTTATCTATGATGCCTACTGCTTGTTGTCTGCCTTTCTCCACTAGAATGTAAACTCCACAAGGGCCGGGATGCTCATCTGATTAATTCATTTGTATATCATTATCTTGGCAATGAGAACAGAGCCTTATTGAGAGCCTTGGAGAACAGAACAGGTCCAGAGGAGACAAAAAGCAATTAACTAATAAATGAATAAATATTATGTGAGCAAAAAGCAAGAGGGTCCAATTTTGCTGTTCCTATATATGAAATTAATATTAATAACTGCAGTGACATACCTGGATGAAAAACAGATGCATTCCTATTACAGTGCTTTTATGATATGTGGCATAACCATCCCATGCTTCTCCAACTGGGGTTCAAGTGTCTTCAGGTGAATATGGCAGTGTGCTTTGGATATCAAAAACCTAGTAGAAGAATGGCACATCACCCATTTGTTTCTCATTTTCTCAAGTTTTGGGTCAAAATATTTCTTTTTTATAAGTACAAATATAAGAAAACAGACTACAAATGTTGCATGAATCCTAAAGATGGAAGCCAAGATTTCATAGAAATAGCCCTGTTCTAGATTCTACCATATGTTTGCTTTCCTCTGCTCTAAATGGTAATTTATGGAAAATGCTGAATAATATTTTAATATTAAGCCCAAATCTCAGCAGAGTTTTCCCTATGTTAAAAGCATTTACTGAGTTCACCAAATACTTTGAAAAGCATCTTATTCTCAATCCTATGGATCACAAAGTCTCCTATCATCACCATTAGCTTATAATCCTCTTGGGAGCATTTCTACTGTAGGAAACCAAGGCTACACTGAGAGCTGAAAACCATCCAGCAACTCAGTGAAGAAGAAAACAAGCTACTCTACAGCCATTGACCAAATGTTAAGCATTTTGAGTGTGATACAGAATTCATGTCTGATTCGTTAACTTTTTCTGGTCTGAAAAAAACAACGTCTTTTTTTGTTTTTCATTTTTTCGTAGTTTATTTTTATGCAATTTTAAAGGTTATACTCCATTTGCAGTTATTTTGAAAATATTGGCTATATTCCCCCTGTTGTACAGTGCCTCCCTGGAGCTATCTTACACCCAGTAGTTTGTGCCCTCCTGCTCCCTCATCCATATATTGTCCTCCCGTCCCTACTGGTAACCACTAGTTTGTTCTCTGTATCTGTGATTCTGCTTCAAACTAGTTATATTCACTAACTTATATTTTTTAGATTCCACACACAAGTGATATCACACAGTATTTATCTCTTTAGCTTATTTTACTTAGTGTAATGCCCTCCAGTCCTTCCATGCTGGTTGCAAGTAGCAAAATTCCATGGTTTTATGACTGCATATTATTCCATTGTATATCTTCTTTAACCATCCATCTGCTGATGGACAGTTAGATTGCTTTCATGTCCTAGCAATTGTAAATAATGCTGCTATGAACATTTGGGTGCATGTATCTTTTCGAATTAGTGTCTTTGGCATTTTTGGACATTTGCCCAGGAGTGGGATTGCTGGGTCACATGATAGTTTTGTTTTTAGTTTTTTGAGGAACCTCCACAGTTTCCCAGAGTGGCTGCACCAATTTACTTTGGTAGTTCTATTTTTTGCAAGACTTTTAAAATCTTTGCCATGTAAATAATCCACACAAATTGTGAATTCAAGCAAAGGATTTTGAAGATGGTGAACTTGGCTGCGGGTGTTGGTCCAGTGAAACCATCATTTTCACACATTGCTAGTTGATGTTCCTACAGTTTCCTTTTGTTTCAAAACAATCATTTTATCATCTCTCTGGGTTTCTGTGAGTCACAGATTTGGGCAAGACACAGCAGGAAGAGTTTGAACAAGGCTGAAGTCTGGAATCATCTGGCCATTCCCATTCATACATCTAGTGGTCAACACTGTCAGTTATGACCTCATCTGGGTTGTGGCCTTGCCATTGCAGGTTCTTGGGTGGGCTCACTGCTGTAGAGAGGGTATTTTCTTTTGAACTCTCCAGTTTTGGTATAACAAGCACACTTTCAGTGAGCAAATCTCAAGTGTACACATTAAATGCATGAGGTTTTACAAAGTGAACACAGTGATGTAACTAGACATAACTAGTGATGTAACTGAGTTCAAGATCAAGATACAGAACATTACCAGCAAACACAGAAGCTCTCTTTGTGCATTCATTTCAGTCATAACCCTCAAAGGTAGTCACTCTAAGGATGTCTAACCTCATAATTTAATTTTGCCCTTTTTTTAACTTTATATAAAATAGATTTAGGTGCATGAATGTTTTAGTGTCTGGGTTCTTTAGCTTAGGGCCTTCCCTGGTGGCTCAGACAGTTAAGAATTTGCCTGCAATGGAGGAGACCTGGGTTCATCTATTGCTGTGACATGTGGAAGAAAAGTATTCTTTTTCACAAATGTTTAATATTCCATTATATTAGTATACCATAACATCTTTGCTGTTTTTTTTTTTTCATTTCAAGACACTTACTGAGGTCTACTTTGATTGTTTTCAGCAATGCTTATAGCTTTCAGAGTAAATAGTTTACATACACCTTTTGTTAAATTTATTCCTAAATAATTCCATATGTTTGGCAAAATTCAAATGGCTATAGCATTGTACTTTAAATTTCATTTTCTAAATATCTGCTGTCAATGAAACAAATACAATTGATTTTCACATACTGAGCTTGTATCCTGTAGCATTGCTGAATTCTCTTCTTAGTTCTAGAAGCTTTTTGAAATTTCTTTTTACTTTCTTCATAAAAAATCTAATCTAGGGGGCGGTCCTAAGATGGCGGAGGAATAGGACGGGGAGACCACTTTCTCCCCCACAAATTCATCAAAAGAACATTTCAATGCGGAGTAAATTCTACAAAACAACTTCTGAATACTGGCAGAGGACATCAGGCACCCAGAAAAGCAGATCATTGTCTTCAAAAACAGGTAGGAAAAATATAAAAGATGAAAAAAGAGACAAAAGAGATAGGGAGGGAGCTCCATCCCGGGAAGGGAGTCCTGTCCCGGGAAGGGAGTCTTAAAAAGAGAGAAGTTTCCAAACACCAGGAAACACTCTTGCTGCCGAGTCTGTGGTGAGACTTGGAAGCACAGAGGGCAACATAACAGGGAAGAAAAATAAATAAATAATTAAAACAAACAGATTATGAGCCCAATGGTAACTCCCCCAGTGGAGAATCAGCGCAGATGCCTGCATCCGCCACTAGCAAGTGGGGGCTGGGCAGGGAGGCATGGGCTGCAGTGCTTTTTAAGAATCAGGCTGGAATGCTGCGAGTGTAACCAGAGTGAACTAAATTGGGCTAGCATACCAGCCTGTGGGATAGCTACCACGTGAAAAGCTCTAACATAAGACGCAACAGGACCGTGCATAGAACAGAGGATGGAACAGAAATAGCTGGCTGCAGACCATCCCCCTCTGGTGATAGGCAGCCAGAGCCATAAGGGCTGGAAGGGGGCAATCGAAGCCCTGGAGAGACTTTACCTACCAAACTGCAAGCAGGTTTCTTTGCTAAGACTTCTTGGGGTCCTGGACAGTCACCATCCACCTGACAAGGGGCGCCAGTGGTACACCCAGAAAACTGAGCAGCAGGGGCAGGAAAGGTGATAAGTCGCAGTGACTGCGCTCGCCAAACACCTGAGCTACTCGGTCCGGGGAAGGGCACAAAACGCAGGCCCAACCGAATCTGTGCCTCTGAGGCTACCTGAGAGCCAAGCCTGAGTGGCTTAGACCGGGGAGGTGCATGCAGCCGAGGGCCGGCCTCAGACAGTTCCTGGCAGAGCAACGTAGAGCCTGAGTGGTGTGCGCTGTGTGCAGGGGCATACCCAGAGTGGCTGAGACACTGCAAGCACACGCCAGTGTTATTTGTTTGCAGCATCCCTCCCTCCCCACAGCTCGACTGAACAAGTGAGCCTAAAAAAAAAAAAAAAGTGTCCACCACCACCCCTCTTGTGTCAGGGCAGAAAAAGAGACCAGCAAACAGAAGAAGCTAAACAGAGGGAACCGCCTTGGAAGTGACCCCACACTGCCTACAACACCAGAGAAAATCACAGAAATATCTTTACTATTTTTATGACCATTCTCTCTCTCTCTCTTTTTTTTGTTGATGTTGTTGTTTGATTGTTTTTTCTT
>SJYQ01104666.1:842011-852121 GCA_006410935.1 Redunca redunca | reverse complement strand
AATAGCAAATGAAGCAACTGACAAACAACTAATCTCAAAAATATACAAGCAACTTATGCAACTCAATTCCAGAAAAATAAACGACCCAATCAAAAAATGGGCCAAAGAACTAAATAGACATTTCTCCAAAGAAGACATACAGATGGCTAACAAACACATGAAAAGATGCTGAACATCACTCATTATCAGAGAAATGCAAATCAAGACCACAATGAGGTACCATTTCACACCAGTCAGAATGGCAGTGATCCAAAAGTCTACAAGCAATAAATGCTAGATAGGGTGTGGAGAAAAGGGAACCCTCTTACACTGTTTGTGGGAATGCAAACTAGTACAGCCACTATGAAGAACAGTGTGGCGATTCCTTTAAAAATTGCAAATAGAACTGTCTTATGACCCAGCAATCCCACTGCTGGGCATAAACACCGAGGAAACCAGAATTGAAAGAAACACCTGTACCCCAATGTTCATCGCAGCACTGTTTATAATATCCAGGACATGGAAACAACCTAAATGTCCATCAGCAGATGAATGGATAAGAAAGCTGTGGTACATGTACACAATGGAGTATTATGCAGCCATTAAAAAGAATACATTTGAATCAGTTCTAATGAGGTGGATGAAACTGGAACCTATTATACAGAGTGAAGTAAGCCAGAAAGAAAAACATCAATACAGTATACTAACACATATATATGGAATTTAGAAAGATGGTAATGATAACCCTGTATGCAAGACAGCAAAAGAGACTCAGATGTTTAGAATGGACTTTTGGACTCTGTGGGAGAGGGAGAGGGTGGGGTGATTTGGGAGAATGGCATTGAAACATGTATACTATCAGGTAAGAAACAAATCGCCAGTCTATGTTCAATACAGGATATAGGATGCTTGGGGATGGTGCACAGGGATGATCCAGAGAGATGATATGGGGTGGGAGGTGGGAGAGGGGTTCAGAATTGGGAACTCATGTACACCCGTGGCTGATTCATGTCAATGTATGGCAAAACCAATACAGTACTGTAAAGCAAAATAAAGTAAAAATAAAAATTAAAAAATCTAATCTATGAAAAAGTTTTATTTTTTCTTAATTTTAGTCTTTTTATTTATTATGTTAAACATTTATTTCTTTATTTGCAGGGGTGAGAACAGACTTTCTTGTTTCTTTTATGGAAAACAAATTTAATGTTTTACCACGAATTATGGTGCTAGCTGTAGGTTTTAAAATATGTGTATATATATATGCCATGATCTTAGTCTTTTGAATGTTGGGTTTTAAGCCAGCTTTTTCACTCTCTTCTTTCACTTTCATCAAGAGTCTCTTTAGTTCCTTTTTACTTTCTTCCATAAGGATGTTATCATCTGCATATTTGAGGTTATTGATACTTCTCCATGCAATCTTGATTCCAGCTTGTGTATTATCCAGCCTGGCATTTCACATGGTGTACTCTGCATATAAGTTAATTAAGCAGGGTGAGAATATAGAGCCTTGATTTACTCCTTTCCCAAACTGAAACCAGTCCGCTGTTTCATGCCCAGTTCTAACTGTTGTTTCTTGACCTGAATACAGATTTCTCAGGAGGCAGGCAGGTGGTCTGGTATTCCCATCTCTTGAAGAATTTTCCATAGATTGCTGTGATCCAAAGGCCTTAGCATAGTCAATGAAGCAGAAGGTTTTCTGGAAAGGATGTTGACAATTTGATCTCTGGTTCCTCTGCCTTTTCTAAATCTAGCTTGAACATCTGGAAGTTCTCAGTTCATGTACTGTTGAAGCCTCGCTTGGAGAATTTTGAGCATTGCTTTGCTAGCATGTGAGATGACTGCAATTGTGTAGTAGTTCGAACATTCCTTGGCATTGCCTTTCTTTGGGATTAGAATGAAAACTGACCTTTTCCAGTCCTGTGGCCACTGCTGAGTTGTCCAAATTTGCTGGTATATTGAGTGCAGTACTTTCACAGCATCATCTTTCAGGATTTGAAATAGCTCAGTTGGAATTCCATCACCTCCACTAGCTTTGTTCGTAGTGATGCTTCCTAAGGCCTACTTGACTTTGCATTCCAAGATGTCTGACTCTAAGTGAGTGATCACACAATTGTGATTATCTGGGTCAAGAAGATCTTTTTTATACAGTTCTTCTGTGTATTCTTGCCACCTCTTCTTAATATCTTCTGCTTCTGTTAGGTCTATACCATTTCTATCCTTTGTTGTACCATCTTTGCATGAAATGTTCCCTTGGTATCTCTAATTTTCTTGGAGATCTGTAGTCTTTCTTGTTCTACTGTTTCCATCTATTTCTTTGCATTGATCCCTAAGGAAGGCTTTCTTATTCTTGCTAGTCTTTGGAACTCTGTATTCAGATGGTTATATCTTTCCTGTTCTCCTTTGCCTTTTGCTTCTCTTCTTTTCTCAGCTATTTGTAAGGCCTCCTCAGACAACCATCTTGCGTTTTTGCATTTCTTTTCCTTGGGGATGGTTTTCATCACAGCCTCCTATACAATGTTACACAACTCCATCCATAGTTCTTCAGGAACTCTATCAGATCTAATCCCTTGAATCTATTTGTCACTTCCACTGTATAATTGTAAGGGATTTGATTTAGGTCATATGTGACTGGTCTATTGGTTTTCCCTACTTTCTTCAATTTAAGTCTGAATTTTGCAGTAAGGGGAAGTATTTCCCTGAAATGTTTTTTTCTCGTGGTGTTCCTATAGTCCTTTGGTATCAGATTTATTCTGGGTTTATAAAATAAATTTGGAAATTGTTTTCTACTCCATTTTTTGGGAAAAGTTTAGGGAGCTTGATATTATTTCTTTATTAAAATGTTTTATTTACATGTTTGATAAAGTAATTAACCCATCTGGCCCTACTGTTTTCTTTGTAGAAAGGTCTTTAATTTCAAATGAAATTTCTTCAATGGAAATGGGACAAATCAAGACTATTTTTGAGCCAGTTTTCATAAACTGTATTTTTAAGGAATTTAGCCGTGTCATCTGAGTTGGCTCTATTCATTGGCAAACAATTTTCATAATATTTCTTATTTCTTTAATGTCTGTAAGATCTGTGGCAATGTTCCTTTTTTTCAGACTTGGAATTGTTAATTTTTCTTTTTTTACTTTATTCTACTTATGGCTAATTATCAACTTTGTTGATGCTTTAAGAAGCTAAATTTTAACTTTGATTTTTGCCATTATTTGTCTGTTTCCGATGTCAATAATTTCTCTCCTTATCCATTTTGTATTATCTCTATTAAATACTTTTTGGCTTAATGTGCTCTTCCTACATGGGAAGCTTATTGATATGAAATTTATTTTTCTTTTCTAGTATAAGCATTTATTTTTTTAAATTTATTTATTATTATCATTATTTTTTACTTTACAATACTGTATTGGTTTTGCCATACCTCAACATGAATCCACCATGGGTGTACATAAGTTCCCACTCCTGAACCCGCCTCCCACCTCCCTCCCCATACCATCCCTCTGGGTTATCCCAGTGCACTAGCCCCAAGCATCCTGTATCCTGCATCAAATCTAGACTGGCGATTCATTTCTTATATGATATTATACATGTTTCAATGCCATTCTCCCAAATCATCCCACTCTCTCCTTTCCCACAGAGTCAAAAATTCTGTTCTGTATATCTGCGTCTCTTTTGCTGTCTCGCATATAGAGTTATCATTACCATATTTCTAAATTCCATATATATGTGTTAGTATACTATACTATACTATATAGTATACTAGAGGAGAACATAGGCAAAACACTCTCTGACATAAATCACAGCAGGATCCTCTATGACCCACCTCCCAGAATATTGGAAATAAAAGGAAAAATAAACAAATGGGATCTAATTAAACTTAAAAATTTCTGCACAACAAAGGAAACTATAAGCAAGGTGAAAAGACAGCCTTCTGAATAGGAGAAAATAATAGCAAATGAAGCAACTGACAAACAACTAATCTCAAAAATATACAAGCAACTTATGCAGCTCAATTGCAGAAAAATAAACGACCCAATCAAAAAATGGGCCAAAGAACTAAATAGATATTTCTCCAAAGAAGACATACAGATGGCTAACAAACATATGAAAAGATGTTGAACATCACTCATTATCAGAGAAATGCAAATCAAGACTACATCGAGGTACCATTTCACACCAGTCAGAATGGCTGCGACCCAAAAGTCTACAAGCAATAAATGCTGGAGAGGGTGTGGAGAAAAGGGAACCCTCTTACACTGTTTGTGGGAATGCAAACTAATACAGCCACTATGGAGAACAGTGTGGAGATTCTTTAAAAAACTGGAAATAGTATAAGCATTTAAAACTATGCATTTCCCTTAGCATTTCCCCAGACATTAATATGTTCTATTTTCATTATTATTCAGGTTGAAATATGTTATAATTTTTGTGGTTTCTTCTTTGGTCTATGGTTTATCTAGAAGTAAGGTTATTAATTTTAATATATGTGGTAAGATTTTAGATATCTTATTTTTATCTACATCAAATTTAATTACATTGTCATCACAGAATGCATTTCTTGTGCATTAATTTTTTGAAATATATTAAAGACATTTTTAGCTCAGTGTATGATATGTATTGCTGATGGCACCATTCACACTTGAAAAGAACATGGATTCTACAATTATTGCTTGTAGTGCCCCATCAATATCAATCAGGTCAAATTGGGTTATACATACCTTCTATATCCTTAAAGATTATTTTTCTACCTTTTCTATCAAGTATTGAGAGAAGAGTGTTAAAATCCCCAACTACAATTGTGGGTTTATCTATTTGTCAATATCTGTTAATTTCTGATTTTCACAATTTGAAGTTCCATAAAAGGAGCATACATATCTAAGGCTTCCTGATGAATTAACCCACTTATCATTATTAAATATACTTATTTATATTTTATAGTATTTATTTTTCTGAAATCTACTTTGTCTGATATGATACTTCCAGCTTTTTTATGATGAGTATTTGCATTACAGATATTTCTTCTTCTACTTAAATTTTTTTGTATTGTTGTATTTAAAGTACATTTCTTTCAGATGGCATAAGGTCAAGATTTGCATTTTTATCCAGCCTAAAAATGTATACAGTTGATCCTTGAACAACACTGGCATTAAGGGTGCCAAACTCCCCCATGCAGTCAAAAATCTGTATTGCTTTTCAGCTCCCAAAACTCAGCCTATTGTTGACCAGATTAGTCTAACTGATAATCTAAACAGTCTCTTAGCACATGTTTTGTATGAGTATTATATACTGTAATCTTGCACTTATGCTAGAGAAAAAATGTTATTAAGAAATCATGAGGAAGAGAAAACACATTTACAATACTATACTGTATTTATCAACACTGTAAATTTGCATCATCTGTCTATAAGATGAATCATTTTCAGTACCTACATCAATATTGTCTTATATGAAAACAAAAACACTATGAATGTTATACATATTATTAACACTAGACATCAAAAGTAAAAAGAAAATGTGAAAATGAATTCATGTTTTTTTATAGGTATAATGATTCATGCATTGATAATAAAGAAGCAACAATATGATTGCTTTATGGTAGCCAGTGTAATCAATATGATTGCCTCATGGTAGCCTATCCTAACACTAATGAATGGTTATAAAATTTTTATAGCATATAGTATTATAGTATTATTCATAATACAGCATCAGAAATATTGTTACATTTTTTAAAACCATTTGCCTGTGATGATAGGCTAATATGCAGTTTCTCCAATTACGAGAGAGAGGTCTACTGCCTGGTAGTGTAATTCTTTGGGAGAAAAGTTATAAATCAGTAAGAAAACTAACACATTATCAATTTTATATTAAATATAACTCACCTTATGCTTGTGTAGGGGTAGGTTATCCGTTTCAATACAAGTCTTTCACACAATGTTGTACACAATGAAGATCTACTTAATGATGTTGATGACAGTGACACAAAGGCATCTCGTTCAGTTTTTGCCACATAATTATTAGAGTTTTGGGCTTCCCTGGTGTCTCAGTTGTAGAGAATCCACCTGCCAGTGCGAGAGACATGGTTTCAATCCCTGGTCTGGGAAGATCCCCTGGAGAAGGAAATGGCAACCCGCTCCAGTATTCTTGCCTGGAAAACCCCATAGACAGAGGGATCTGGTGAGCTATTTTTCATGGGACACAACTGAGGAACTGAACAACAACATATTAGATTTTCACACTAAGACACACACATACACAACAGACGAGTTTATTAACCCTATGGCAGGGTGATTAGTTAAAATTCATTAAGTGGCAGGGGATCATCATAAAGATCTTTCTTCTTATCGTTTTCACATTGAGAAAGCTGGGGAAGAGGAGTAAGAGGAGGGACTGGTCTTGCAATCTTGGGGTCCTGGAGAGGTAGAATAAGTGGAGAAGGTGGAAGTGGGGGCAAAAGAGGCAGGCACACTCGATGTTAATTTATAGAAATACATTGTAGTTTCCGTCTGAATCTTTCACTTTTTCAGTTCTGTAAAAATGTCTCTATACAGTACCAATACGTCTGCCACCATTTGCTTTAGTTTCCGTGCCCGAATCATAGAAGGGTCCATGTTGTAAAAGAAGTCAAAGCAGTCTTAAATAAGACTTGTTCTGTCAAATTATCTAATATCGATTTGTTTTCTCATACTGTTTCTTCTACATCTTGTTCTTCAGTGTCTGGCCCTGGTATCAAAGCATTCATCTCCATCAAGTCAGATTCTATTAGTTCCTCTGGTGTGGTATCTGTTAGCTCTTGGATTTCTCCAAGATCCATATCTTGAAACCCTTCAACACTATCTCCCCACTTTTTTTCTTTTGCCATATCCACAGTATCTTTGATGGTTTCCTTGATTGGTTCTGTTGGAAGTCCTGTGATGTCACATACAACATCTGGACATGATTTTTTCTAGCAATAACTTATAGCTTCAGCCTTGATGGCTTACATGGCTTTTTATACAACAACCAATGATAGTATCATCAATAGTATAATCTTTCCAGACTTTCATGATGTTCTTTCTGTCTGGGTTCCCTTCCATAGCACTGACAATCCTTTCCATAGAGTACTGTGTGTAATGAGCCTTAAAGGTCCTTATGATCCTGTGATCTAGAGGCTGAACTAGAAACTATTTGGGGAAAGCAAATAAACCGCTTAGATGCTCTTGGTGTTAAACTCATGGGGTTCTGGATGGCCAGGGTTATTGTTCAATATCAAAAGAAATTTAAAAGGCAATCGCTTATTGGCAAGGTACTTCCTGACTTCGGGGACAAAGCATCAATGAAATCAGTTCAGAAAGAGGGTTCTGACTGTCCAAGCCTTCTTGTTGTATGACCAAAAAACTGGCAGCTGGTGCTTTTCTTTTCCCTTCAATGCTAGGGAGTTAGCAGCTTCATAGATAAGGGCAGTCCTGATCAGAGTTGTGTGTGCATGCTCAGTCATGTCCAGCTCTTTGCGACCCCATGGACTGCAGCCTGCCAGGCTCCTCTGGCCATGGGATTTTGGAATGGGTTGAATATTGGGATGATTGGCAAGAATCAGGCAAGAATATTGGAATGGGTTGCTATCTCCTTCTCCACGGGATCTTTCTGACCCAGGGATCAAACACACATCGCCTGCATTGGTAAGTGGATTCTTACCACTGACCCACCAGCGAAGCACCCTGAGCACAGGCTTGACTGCATTTGCACAAAACCATAGATTTAGTTTGTCTCTTCCTTCCTTAAATGTTGATGCTCACTTTTCTTCCTTACTAACAAATGTCTTCTGTGGGTTTTTTTCCCCCAGAGTAGGGCACTTTTATCTGCATTAAAAACCTGTTCAGGTTATCCCTTCTCTTCAGTGATTCTCTTAGTGGCATCTGGGAGCTTGTCTGCTGTTTTCTTGGTGGGCAGAAGCTACTTCCCCTGTTATCTTGACACTTTTTAAGTCAAACTTTTTTCTAAAATTATCAAACCATCCTTGGCCAGCATTAAATTCTCCAGTTTTCAATCCTTTACTTCCTTTTGCTTTAAGTTGTCATATGACTTCACTTTTTCTTGAATCATATTAGAGTCTATAGGTATACTTTGTTCATGGCAAACCTGTACCAACAGATAAAAAGGTATTTTGCAAAAAGTTTAAGGTTTTTGAACCTGCTAGCATAGCTGCAGTGACAGCTTCATGAATTTAGTTTTCATTTTTCACAGTGGTCCTTAGGCTGGATTAATTTATCATAAAATAGTAGAAAACTGCAGTCATAGACTTCAATCTATCATGGTGTATATCAAGCAATGCAACTTTTTATTGTAATGTCATGACTTATCTCTGCTCTTTGGGGGAACTTCCAACATCACTAGCAGCACCTAGTATGTGTTCTATGGTGTTATTCAAAGTTTATGGTATTGCACTAAACATGATAAAAAATACATGCAGACTGTGAGAAATCATCTTTTACTGTGATAGGCAATTTACCAGGTGACAAAATGCTCTTGCAGAGATGATTGGAATCACACATGTTTTAATTATTAAGATTCTCAAAATGCTTGAGGTCACCACAACAGCAACAGGAGGTGTCTATAGAATTAATGCAATAGTACCATACATACTACAGTTAATTTTATGCAGTTACTATTTAATGCCAGATCTTTATGTTTGTTTACGTTTTTCTCAATAATGAATGGCTCTTTGTTTGGTCTGTTTTGCTTCTCTTAGGTCCTTGCCACTTTTGTCCTTTATTGTGTATATCTTTGCATGAGACAATCCCTTGGTAACTCCAGTTTTCTTGAAGAGATCTCTAGTCTTTCCCATTCTGTTGTTTTCCTCTATTTCTTTGCATTGGTCACTTAAGAAGGCTTTCTTATTTCTCCTTGAACATGGAACGATGGACTGGTTCAAAATTGGAAAGAGTACATCAAGGCTGTATATTGTCACCCTGCTTACTTAACTTATATGCAGAGTACGTCATGAGAAATGCAAGGATAGGTGAATCACGAGCTGGAATCAAGATTGCCTGGAGAAATAACAACAATCTCAGATATGAAGATGATACTACTTTAATGTCAGAAAGTGAAGAGGAACTAAAGAGTCTCTTGATAAAGGTGAAAGAGGAGAGTGAAAAAGCTGGCTTAAAACTCAACATTCAAAAAACTAAGATCATGGCATTCAGTCCTATAACTTCATGGGAAATAGATGGGGAAAATGTTGAAACTGTCAGATTTCATTTTCTTGGACTCCAAAATCAATGTGACATAACTGTAGCCTCAATATTAAAAGATGCTTTCTCCTTGGAGGTAAAGCTAGGACAAACCTAGACAGTATTTTAAAAAGCAGAGCCATAATTTTCCAACAAAGGTCCGACTAGTCAAAGATATGGTTTTTCCAATAGTCATGTATGGATGTGAGAGTTGGACTATAAAGAAGGCTGAATGCTAGAGATTTGACGCTTTCAAACTATGGTGCTGGAAAAGACTTTTGAGAGTCCCTTGGACAGCAAGGAGATCAAACCAGTCAATCCTAAAGGAAATCAATCCTGAATATTCGTTGGAAGGACTGATGCCGATGTTGAAGTTCCAATACTTTGGCCACTTGATTCAAAGAGCTGACTCATTGGAAAAGACCCTGATGCTAGGAAAATTTGGGGGCAAGAGGACAAGGAGGCAACAGAGGTTGAGATGGTTGGATGGTATCACTCACTTAGTGGATATGAGTTTGAGGAAACTCTGGGAGATAGTGATGGACAGAGAAGCCTGGCGTGCTACAGTTCATGGGATCCCAAGAGTCAGACACAACTTCAGTTCAGTTCAGTCGCTCAGTCATGTCCGACTCTTTGCAACCCCATGAATCGCAGCATGCCAGGCCTCCCTGTCCATCACCATCTCCCGGAGTTCACTCAGACTCACGTCCATCGAGTCTGTGATGCCATCCAGCCATCTCATCCTGGGTCATCCCCTTCTCCTCCTGCCCCCAATCTCTCCCAGCATCAGAGTCTTTTCCAGTGAGTCAACTCTTCGCATCAGGTGGCCAAAGTACTGGAGCTTCAGCTTTAGCATCATTCCTTCCAAAGAAATCCCAGGGCTGATCTCCTTCAGAATGGACTGGTTGGATCTCCTTGCAGTCCAAGG
>SJYQ01104666.1:753614-841553 GCA_006410935.1 Redunca redunca | reverse complement strand
TGTGAGATGAGTGCAATTGTGAGGTAGTTTGAGCATTCCTTAGCATAGTATCTATGTATATTTTACACATTTATGACATACTTAGCTTTTGCTTTTTCTTTTTTTGATATTTCTAGGCTATTCAGTTTGTCAAGCTTTTTTCAAACTGTCACAAATTTCCAAAATATTTTTCAATATATTTATTGAAAAAAATCAACATATAAATCAACCTACTCAACTCAAACCCATGTTGTTCAAGGGTCAACTGTACTTATTAATAGTGATATATATTTTATCTACATGTATTATAATTGTTCATATGGTTTAGTCTACCATCTTGCTGGTTTTACCTATTACTTTTCTCTGTTCCTTACTCCTTTGTCTCTCCTCTTCTGTCTTCTTTTGGCTATATATATTTCATTTTTTAAAAATATTAAATGTGCATTCCTAAATTATCATCTACCTTGGACTAATATTATATTACTTCAAGTATAATATAATAACTTGATATCAGTATACATCTATTTAACTCCCTCCCATTTTCTAGGCTAATGATTTATTATATTTTGCCTTCACACACATTATAAGTCCCACAAAATATTACTATTCTTATTCTTTATGCCTTAACAATCATCTTTTAAAGAATTTCAGAAGAGACAATATGTTTTTATTTACCCGCAATTTTGCTATCTCTGTTCTTCATCCTGTCCTATAGACTTGTTTCTTCACTAAGTAATTCATTCAGTCCATTAATTTTCTTTAACATTTGTTTTTGGTAGTATGGGTTTTCTGGTAACAAAGTCTCTCAGGTTTTTTATTTTATATGACAATGACTTTATTCTACTTCTGTTTTTGAAGAATATTTTCACTGGATGTATAATTCTAGTTTCATTTGTTTTTGTTTTTAGTACTTTGAAGATGCCTTTTGATTTGAATTGTTTCTGGTAAAAAGTCAGCCATTTTTCTTACCATTGTTTTTCAGTATGTAATGCATATTTTTTTCCCTCTGGCTGATTTTGCAACTTTTCTCTTTATCTTTGGTTTTCAGCAATTTGAAATGATGTGCCTAGATATAATTTTTACTTGTTTTTATTCATCCTGCATGGGGTTCATTGAAATTCTTGAATCTGGAAGCTGTTTTCTCCTTATTAAACTTGGAAAAATTTTAACAATTATTTCTTCAAAAATATTTTTCTTCCTTATTCTTTCTTCCTTCTTTTTCTGGGTCTTCTAATATTATATGTTAGACTTCTTAATATCATCTCAAAAGTTATTGATGTCTGTCCTTAATTTCTTTTCTTAATACCTTATCCTGCTCTCTTTTAGTTTGAATAATCTCTAAAGACCTGCTTTTATACTTCCTTTACCTATATTATACAAGGTCCACTCTGCTATGAGCTTATCCAACAGACACTTTATTCTAGAAATTGCATATTTCAGCTGAAACATTTACACTTGTTTCTTTTTTACATTTTCTATTGCTTTCCTGAAGTACTTCATCTCTTTACTCATTACATCTACATTTTTCTTAAATTTCTTAATTTTTAAGATATGTGTTTTAAAAGTTTTTGTCTACTAATTTCAGTAATTCTGTCATCTCTGGTTTTACTTTTATTGACTATGTTTTCTTTTAATTATGGTTACATTTTCTTGCTTTTTGCAAGCTTATACTTAAAAAAATTTGTATTTCAGACATTCATTGTGAACATGTGCTTAGTCGCTCAGTCACATCCGATTCTTTAGCCTGCCAGGCTCCTCTGTCCATGGGGATTCTTCAGGCAAGAATACTGGAGTAGGTTGCCATGCCCTCCTCCAGAGGATCTTCCCAACTCAGGGATAAATCCCAGGTCTCCCTCTTTGCAGGCAGATTCTTTACCAACTCAGCCACCAGGGAAGCAAAAGAATACTGGAGTGGGAATCCTATCCCTTCTCTAGCGGATCTTCCTGACCCAGGAATTGAACCATCTGCATTTCAGGCAGATTGTTTACCAGTTGAGCCACAAGAGAAGTCCAGGAATACTGGAGTGGATAGCCTATCCCTTCTCCAGCAGTTCCCGACCCAGAAATTGAACTGGGGCCTGGGGGCTTCTGCATTGCAGGTGGATTCTTTACCAACTGAGCTATCATGGAAGCTCAACCCATGAAAGTCTCTTTGATTATGGGATAATGGTTCTTCCATTCACTTGTCCTCAGAGTGGTCCATTCAAAAAAACAATCTTCCCTAACAATTAAAATATATGTGTGCTAAGTCACTTCAGTTGTGTCTGACTGGTTGCAACCCTATCAACAGCAGCCCACAGTGTTCCTCTGTCCATGGAATTCTCCAGGCAAGACAATGGAGTGAGTTGCCATGCTCTCCACTAGGGGATCTTCCTGACCCAGGGATTGAACCCATATCTTTTTTGTCTCCTGAACTGGCAGGCAGATTCTTTACTGCTCTATCACCTGGGAAGCCCAATGAGGTGTGGAAATAGAGACTATTGTAACCAGAAATAACACTGATATTAATCCCCTGGGTCTAAACCTGTGATTGTTTGTTTGTTTTAAAAATAATATGCTAAAGATAGTGTGTTTGGAGATGTACTCAAGTTTCAGGTCTAAAGACTATGCAGGGAAGCAGAGGAGTAAAAGATCTGGGCCTGAATTATAGGCTTATTATAATAAGTTCATGGAGTTGCTAAGAGTCAGACACAACTGAGCAACTTCACTTTCACGCATTGGAGAAGGAAATGGCAACCCACTCCAGTGTTCTTGCCTGGAGAATCCCAGGGATGGTGGAGCCTGGTTGGCTGCTGTGTATGGGGTCGCACAGAGTCAGACACGACTGAAGGGACTTAGGAGCAGCAGCAGCATAATAAGTTCAACAAGATGGCTAACAGAAAGTTGGAGAGAATTGAAACAGACTCAAAGATACAAAGAACAAACTAATGTTTGCCAGGGGGAAGGGTGTGGGAGGAGGGGCAAAATAGGTGAAAGACATTAAGAGGTACAAACTACTATAAAGAAAGCTGAGTGCTGAAGAATTGATGCTTTCTAACTGTGGTGTTGGAGAAGACTCTTGAGAGTCCACTGGACTGTGGGGAGATCAAACCAGTCAATCCTAAAGGAAATCAACGCTGAATATTCATTGGAAGGACTGAGGCTGAAGCCGAAGCTCTAATACTTTGGCCACCTGATGCAAAGAGCCAACTCATTAGAGAAGACCCTGATATTGGGAAAGATTAAGGCAGGAGGAGAAGGGGACGACAAAGGAAGAGATGGTTGGATGGCATCATAGACTCAATGGACATGAGTTTGAGAAAGTTGCAGGAGATGGTGAAGGACAAGGAAACCTGGCATGCTGCAGTCCTTGGAGTCACAAAGAGTTGGATATGACTGGGTGACTGAACAATAACAACAAAAAGTGAAAGTGAAAGTGAAGTCGCTCAGTCATGCCTGACTCTTAAGCGACCCCCATGGACTGCAGCCTACCAGGCTCCTCCATCCATGGGATTTTCCAGGCAAGAGTACTGGAGTGGGTTGCCATTGCCTTCTCCGTAACAACAACAAGCTACTATGTATAAAATAAGCTAGAAGAATGTAATGTACTTCACAGGGCATATACTCAATGAGTATACTTAATATACTCTCCTGAGCACCTGGGTAAGTTCCTGTGCAAAACTGATGGAGAGGGACCCACGATGGAGTATGAATTACCCTTGTAATTTTCAAGGTGATTCTATGTTCTCACAGTAGCCCCAACTCAGCCTTTATCAATTCATTAAAAATACTGTACTGGCTCACCTTGTTTACCCACTGTGTGACTGTCCTGTTTTCCTGCTGTGCTCTGCATAGGTTAGTCAGTGCCTGTATCTTCCTTTCTCTTTGGAAGCCTCTATCTTTCATCAGTTCTATGTCCTGCAATGTCAGCTTTCTCATAGACTCAAAAAGATTATGATTTTGTAAATTATTCATCTTCCTTGTTATTGTAGTAGGAGCAACGACATTTCCTGTTTCTTACATCCTAAGCAATAGCTGGAAGCCCTTAATGAACTTTTCATAGAATCAATATCAGTTTCAGTTCAGTTGCTCAGTCGTGTCTGACTCTTTGCGACCCCATGAACCACAGCATGCCAGGCTTCCCTGTCCATCACCAACTCCCAGAGTTTACTCAAACTCATATCCATTGAGTCGATGATGCCATCCAACCATCTCATCCTCTGTCGTCCCCTTCTCCTCCTGCCTTCAATTCCTCCCAACATCAGGGTCTTTTCAAATGAATCAGCTCTTCGCATCAGGTGGCCAAAATATTGGAGTTTCAGCTTTTGCATGAGTACTTCCAATGAACACCCAGGACTGATTTCCTTTAGGATGGACTAGTTGGATCTCCTTGCAGTCCAAGTGACTCTCAAGAGTCTTCTCTGACACCACAGTTCAAAACCATCAATTCTACAGTGCTCAGCTTTCTTTATAGTTGAACTCTCACATCCATACATGACTAATGGAAAAACCATAGCCTTGACTAGACAGACCTTTGTTGGCAAAGCAATATCTCTGCTTTTGAATATGCTATCTAGGTTGGTCATAACTTCCTTCCAAGGAGTAAGCGTCTTTTAATTTCATGACTGCAATCACCATCTGCAATGATGTTGGAGCCCCCCAAATAAAGTCGCCACTGGTTTCACTCTTTCCCCATCTATTTGCCATGAAGTGATGGGACTGGATGCCCTGATCTTAGTTTCCTGAATGTTGAGCTTTAAGCCAACTTTTTCACTCTCCTCTTTTACTTTCATCAAGAGGCTTTTTAGTTCTTCTTCACTTTCTGCCATAAGGGTGGTGTCATCTGCATATCTGAGGTTATTGATATTTCTCCCGGCAATCTTGATTCCAGCTTGTGCTTCTTCCAGCCCAGCATTTCTCATAATGTACTCTGCATATAAGTTAAATAAGCAGGGTGACAATATACAGCCTTGACGGGCTCCTTTTCCTATTTGAAAACAGTCTGTTGTTCCGTGTCCAGTTCTAAATGTTGCTTCCTGACCTGCATATAGGTTTCTCAAGAGGCAGGTCAGGTGGTCTGGTATTCCCATCTCTTTCAGAATTTTCCACAGTTTATTGTGATCCACACAGTCAAAGGCTTTGGCATAGTCAAGAAAGCAGAAATAGATGTTTTTCTGGAACTTTCTTGCTTTTTCGATGATCCAGTGGATGTTGGCAATTTGATCTCTGGTTCCTCTGCCTTTTCTAAAACCAGGTTGAACATCTGGAAGTTCACACTTCATGTATTGCGGAAGCCTGGCTTGGAGAATTTTGAGTATTACTTTACTAGCGTGTGAGATGAATACAATTGTGTGGTAGTTTGAGCATTCTTTGTCATTACCTTTCTTTGGGATTGGAATGATAACTGACCTTTTCCAGTCCTGTGGCCATGGCTGAGTTTTCCAAATTTGTTGCCATATTAAGTGAAGCACTTTCACAGCATCATATTCTAGGATTTGAAATAGCTTAACTAGAATTCCATCACCTCCACTAGCTTTGTTCATAGTGATACTTCCTAAGGCCCACTTGACTTCCTATTCCAGGATGTCTGGCTCTAGGTTAGTGATCACACCATTGTGGTTATCTGGGTCATGAAGATCATTTTTGTATAGTTCTTCCGTGTATTCTTACCACCTCTTCTTAATATCTCCTGCTTCTGTTAGGTCCATACCATTTCTGTCCTTTATCGAGCCCATCTTTGCACGAAATGCTCCCTTGGTATCTCTAATTTTCTTGAAGAGAACTGTAGTCTTTCCCATTCTGTTGTTTTCCTCTATTTCTTTGCATTGATCGAGGAAGGCTTTCTTATCTCTCCTTGCTATTCTTTGGAACTCTGCATTCAAATGGAATTTAATAGAATATTTGCATACTATTCTTCTAATGAATAATAGTAATGAATTTTAGAGCAAAACCAACATTTTAAAAGTAAATGTTTGCTCCGTGCTGAAATTAGTGACTGAAATTCACTCTAACTGGAAATCTAGTAAAATTTCTTAGATAGAGCTTGGCTGTCATTTGTTAACTGTGTCACTTGTGTTAAGTGTTAACCATAAATACTGTTTTTCTGGTGTGGGAAGGAATTAATCAGAGCACTGATTAAAATAAAGTCCAGCCATCTTAGCCTGGCTTTCAAAACTCCCCTTAACCAGACACTAACTATATTTTACATCATCCAAGTTTGCTGCAGAAATATTCAGGAACATACAGGATGCCCTCCTTAAACATCTCCATCCCCATTTATTCAGTGACTTTCCATATCAGCACTGCCTTTCTTTTCCTTGTTTATCTATCAAGGCTCAGATGGACTTCATGCATACAGTCTTTGCCAATCAACAAGCTCTCACTGGGCACTACTTTGTCTGAACTCTATTCTAATTGACAGACATACGATGGTAACTGTGCCATACCTGCCCTCAGGGAGTGCACAGTCTTTAGTAAAGTTCTTTCCTGAACAAGTGATTTTTCTGTGATAGTGGTGGTGTTGATGATGGAAATGATAATTAGGAGGATGACAAGGATGATGACGATGATCGCTAACCTTTATTGAGTACTTTGTGCCAAGAACTTTTCTTAATCTTTTGTATCTACAAGTTTTTCTTTTTAATCATCACAACCACTCTGGGAGATAGTTATTACTTTTATCCTGATTTTACAATGGAGAAATGGAGCATAGAGACTTAATAAATGAGTAAACACATGAATGATTTTTGCTTCCTAAAATATTCAGCCACATTAAATAAGGGACTGATATTTTGGGTGCTGTTTGAATATAAACTGTTTCCTTCTCCTGATAACACCCTCTTGATCACACTAAAGAGAGACTATGCATTTGTTTAAACATTTGATGTTCTGCTGTTCTCTTTATAAATTTATACTCTTTCCTGAAGTTCCCTTTAAACTCTGAGAACTCTCTGAGTAAGAAAAAGACAAAGAGATGGTGAAGGAAAAGACTTACAGCCTCTTCTCCCAACTACATTGTCACTTCACTTAAAATTTTCTGTGGAATTCCCTGGAATTCAGTGGTTGGGAGTTAACCTTCCAGTGTAGGAGGAATGGGTTCAATCCCTGCTCAGGAAGCTGGGACCCCGCATGCCTCAGGGCCAAACAACAAAATACGGAACACAGGCGGTTTGTGGTAAATTCAATAAAGACTTTAAAAACGGTCCACATAAAAAGAACATTTTAAAAAAAACCTTAAAAACGATTCTCTGTGGTAACCACAGTTTAGAGTCTACTGTGGCTACAGACCTGGCGAGGCCTGCTCTAGAAAATGGGCAGGATGCCCATTAGCAGTGTTAAGTTAGGTCTAAACATCAAAGAAACATTGTAGGAATGGCCAAGAGAGGAAGGGAACAATCTGGCTACACAATCATTTTTTCACAAATATTTATTCAATGGTTATTATGTGGCTGGTCTTATGAAGAGAGCCTGACATATAATGGCAAACACATCGAAATGTCCTCTGCCTTCATTGTACTTGCAGCATAAGAGAATATTCCAATATTAGGTCCTTGCATCAATGAGAAAAATGCCTATAGTTACGTTAGGCCCTGAGTTCCTCATGTGTCAGTAGCAATCACTATAGATGTTCAAGCTGCACTTCTTTCAGCCAACCAGTCTGACCAAAGGCAGAAGTGTTTCAGGGGACTCAAGCTACAGTAGTGGAATTAGTTTTCAGTCCTAAATCTGGAGTCCGAAGGGGGCCGGGGTTCAATTTTAGCCCTCCTCTCTCTTCTTCCTCTGCAATGGGCTTGCCCATTTCCCATGGTCTGTACTCCAGTGATTCTGTTGAGACTAGAGTCTGCCCTGAACCCCATCTCACTTGACTCCCAGAGGGATGATTCTTCATTATGGTACCCAGCATATGCCAAAGACAGTTCTAGCTCTTGCAGGCTTCTTCCCTTAAGAGCTGGAACCTGCTTCTGGAAACTCCAGCTGCTGACTGGGGTCTTATTCCAAGCAGATGGACCACCCAAAACCATGACATTGTCGGCTTCCTAACTTCAGGCATCACTGCTGTCTGGATGCTGCTGCCTCTGTGCCATGTCTTCTAGCTCCAAATCCCCCCAAATATTAGCAAGTGGCTGGTAGGAGACAGTTTACTACACTGCTTTGTGCTGGTGGCCACTCCCCAGTGAAACCAACTTTTTAGACTGGGTAAGACTTCCAACAGCAGTCCTGTCTTTCACCACTTCTTCCTCAGTTCCAACAGCCAGTTGCTAAGTCCCAGCATGCCTTTCATCAAAGCCCTCCTGAGATGTGACAGGCTTTTTTCCTGGTTGTTAATCCTGGTTTTTATTGTCTCGTGATCTCATACTCCAGTGTCTGGCACTTGATCCATTTACCTCTTCCCATTTTCCCACAGCAACATAAAGATCTGTCTTCCAGAGGACCACTCAATTCTTATTGCATGTCTTCTGACAGAATCCTTTCTAACAAGGTCCAATAACAAAAAACTGGAGTCAGTGTGTGTCAGGAGATCCGTTTTCTTGCTCTGCTGCTATCTAGCTGTGTGGCCTTCGGCAATTCCGTTCCCTTTGCCGTGACTCAGTTTCCCAGATGGTAAAATGAAGAGTTGGACATAAGGTTTCTGATACTTTGCAGCTCCCAAGTTTGTTGACATGAAGTTGGCAGAGAATAGATTTTTCAAGCAACTTTCAACTTGCTTTTTTAGCTTCAAATGCCCATCAGAAAACAATATCCAATCAACTAACACTTCTCACCTTCCTCCAGCTTTGGATGACGTCTATTCCTATATCCCTTAATTTTGACTTCCTTGTCCATATACTTTATACATTAAAGTCTTGAATTGATAGACTATTTATGCTTTCCAGATCCTTTCATGATTATTATCCCACTGGATCTTCAAATGGCCCTATTTATTAAGAAGGACAAGGTTTTCCAACTTCTCTTTATCTTTTTATCTTCTCTCCCTTCCCCTCCACTCCTCTCTTTCCTCTCCTTTCCCCCACCTCCCCTCTCCCTCTTAAGAATCAGGCTATGATGAATTTGCCCAAGGCAGCACAACTAGTTAGTGGCAGTTCCGGAACTAGAATTCAGGTCTCCTGACACCTAATTTAATAAATCTTTGACTTTTCCATGCCCCTCTCCCCTCCTCACTGAACTTTTTATTTTTTTTTTTTTTGCACCACTCTATTGAATTCCTCCAGTATTGCTAATGTTCCACCTTCTTCTGTGAACCAGGAGAGTTTGAGTACTCAAAGAATGGATGGAATTAATTCTCCCCTTCTTTAAGTAGGTCTCCAGTGGCCAGCATGAATCACTTTTGCATGGCACCCATCTCTCTGAGCAGTAAGGACTACCAACAAACATGTGATTCTCACTCAGCTTTTCTGATCTTTCATCACATTTAACCAGCAAGCTGATGAAGCCCAAACTCTAAGAAGAGATGTCAAAGATGAAAATCTGATGAAGAGAAGTCGAAGAGGAATTTTAGGCAACAATGACTTAGCTTCACTGGCTGGGCCATAAGCTGCCAAGGTTGCATAATATAGAATTTTCCCAAGAGCTGAAAGAACTGTGTGTGTTCTCTACTCTTCGGTATCAGGAAGGAGGGATTAAGTGAATGTTTTCAGTTTCACAGGAAAAGGTAATAAAAATACAAGTATATTTTGGGTCAGGTTCAATTTCTGCTTGGTTCTTCCAAATCTCTCTGAAGAAAATAGATTGTAGCACAACAGAAACTTTGACACGCAAGCAGGTAAGATTCTTCCCCACAACCCAGGTAGTTATCAGTTCCCCAATGCAAACCTAATTACGTACAATGATGAATATAGCAAGCTTAATAAAATGGGGGGAAAGTTAAAGATAGTGGGTCAGATCTGTCAGTCATAGTAAGACCATCATTAGTTACTATTTTAATGGTTCATTTGATTAAATGCTAAGCTATTGTCTTGTAATTATGTGTATTCAAGGGAAAAATCCTCAAGTTCAATTAGGACTGTATCTTTTACTGCACTATGTTTAATGAAGTCGCAACATCATTATAATAAGCAAGGAATAATGAAAATCTTCTTTTGAAATTGCAATAGAAGTATTTGCAGAGAAGTAGCTGGCATGTATAATATGATGAGTTCCCTTAAATGGCTCAACTATTGATCAAAAAAGCAAATTATATAAGTGGATAGTGCAAGGCAGAAACATGTGGACACAGCTGGAGTGTCATGTGTCATGGTTCCAGTCATTGCCAGCTGGCGGTCACACAAAGGCAGGCCAAGCCAAACAATTACTGTTATTCATAAGAGCAAATGTGCATTCCATACACACAGTGCAGGCTTTATGAAATAACTGAGCGTTCAGATGCATCCAGACAGCCGAGCTGGTTTTTTTTTTTTTAATCACATGTCCCTGGGTGCCAGGCCAAAATGGCAAAGTGACTCTGCTATTCAGAAACCCTTATCTTTACCCAATTAACCAAATCACTGTGACATTTGAGAGTTCTTCGTGCACTTTGCTGAGCGCGTCAAACCAACAGTCTTACCAGGCAGCAGATGCACGGCTTCTGGAAGCAATCTGCTTTCATTCTTTTTTTTTTTTTCCTTTGAGCTGTAAATACCCTGTTAGACCACTGCCCATTACAAGCCAGAGCTTGGAATCCATCTGTTCTGAAATCTAGTGGTCCTGCTTGTCCTCAACTCCATGTGTCTATGTGATGGATGGCTTCCAAGATGTTGCCTTGGGAAGGTCAAGGATGGCCAAGCAGCAAGCAGTAGGAATTCATACTCCTGCTTAGGGGGAAAAATAAATTAAATGGAGAACATTCTAAAAGATATTCTAGTAATGTACTGAAATGAGAACCCTTGCATTGCTTAAAATAAAGGCACAAAAGGAAGGAGAAGTCATATGGAGCTGCTTTTTTTTCCCCCCCAAAATTTCATTTATTTTCTTAAAATGTTACTGTAACTCCCTGCCTATTCTTTCTTTCAAAGACAAAGTCACAGGCACATGTGAAAATGTGCCATCATATTATTGTTTACAGCTGCATCAGAATAAACAGAGTCCTGGAGAGAAAGGTTCACTGCAGTAGGTGAATGTTTATATCTCATCCCTCCAAAGAAGAGATGGGGTCTCACACAGTCCATTAGAAATAGAACGTGAGCCATATTGGTGACAGAATTATCTAGTAGCCACTCAATAAAGAAACAAGTGAAATTAATTCCAACAAAATATTTTATTTAATTCAATGTATCCAAGATATCATAGTTTCAATGTATAATCATTAAAGTATTAATGAGATATTTTACATTTTTTGATACTAAGTCTCTAAGCTTGATGTATATTTTACACTTACGACACATCTCAATTTGGACTAGTCACATTTCCAGAGCTTCGTAGCCACAGGTGGCCAATAGCTTCCATTTTGGATGTGCAGCATCCAAAAAGGCTTTTGGAGGGTGGGGATTTTGAGTCTGTCCAAGCACTCTTTGCCCAAGGACCAAGGGGTAATGTCTAATACACTGACTGAAGAGTCAAATATGCTTTTCCTGGTCCTAGGTTTACTGTCAAATCTCCTCCTGCTTAGAAACTTCATCCGTAAAATGGACAGGATAACATCTGCCTTATCACCTCTTCTAAGTTCTCTAAGGCTTCCCTGATGGCTCAGTTGTAAAGAATCCGCCTGCAATGCAGGAGACCCAGGTTCAATCCTTGGGTTGGGAAAATCCCATGGAAGAGGAATTGGCAGCCCACTCCAGTATTCTTGCCTGTGAAATCCCATGGACAGAGGAGTCTGGTGTTCTACAACCCACAGGGTCACAAAGAGTCGGACACAACTTAATGACTAAACCACCACCACAAGACTTCAAGTTAAATAAAAGATTATTTTAAGAAATAGAAATAAACACTAAATACTATAGATTCTAGATTCAGTCTACAAATACTTTGATCATCTGATATGAACAGCTGGCTCACTGGATAAGTCCCTGATGCTGGGAAAGATTCAGGACAGAAGGAGAAGAGGATGTCAAATGATGAGATGGCTGGATGGCACCACCAATGCAATTGACATGAACTTGGGCAAACTTCGGGAGATAGTGAGGGACAGAGGGGCCTGGTGGACTGCAGTCCATGGAGTGGCTAAGAGTTGGACAAGACTGGGTGACTGAACAACAGCAACAACAAATATTAGATTAAGCAAATAACTAAAAATTTATCAACAGTAGTTGAAAGTCCTAAAATGCAAGGAAAATCATTCTATTTCTTAACTCTCTGTCTTGTTATTCCTTTCACAGGATAGGTTTAAAGTCAGATAGGATTTGAAAGACTAAAGGCCCCCTCATCACCAGTAAAGGTCTGGGGAGGATTTTTAAAATATCCAAGATTTTTAAAGTCACCATGATAAGGTCTGAAGGAGACAGGAATACCAGACCACCTGACCTGCCTCTTGAGAAACCTGTATGCAGGTCAGGAAGCAACAGTTAGAACTGGACATGGAACAACAGACTGGTTCCAAATAGAAGAAGGAGTCAAGGCCGTATATTGTCACCTGCTTATTTAATTTATATGCAGAATACATCATGAGAAACACTGGGCGGGATGAATCACAAGCTGGAATCAAGATTGCCAGGAGAAATATCAATAACCTCAGATATGCAAATGTACCACCCTTATGGCAGGAAGTGAAGAAGAACTAAAGAGCTTCTTGATGAAAGTAAAAGAGGAGAGTGAAAAAGTTGGCTTAAAGCTCAACATTCAGAAAACTAAGATCATGGCATCTGGTCCCATCACCTCATGGGAAATAGATGGGGAAACAGTGGAAACAGTGGCTGACCTTATTTTTAGGGGCTACAAAATCACTGCAGATGGTGACTGCAGCCATGAAATTAAAAGACGCTTGCTCCTTGGGAGGAAAGTTATGACCAACCTAGACAGCATATTAAAAAGCAAAGATATTACTTTGCCAGCAAAGGTCTGTCTAGTCAAGGCTATGTTTTTTCCAGTGGTCATGTATGGATGTGAGAGTTGGACTATAAAGAAAGCTGAGTGCTGTCAGATTGATGCTTTTGAACTGTGGTGTTGGAGAAAAGTTTTGAGAGTCCCTTGGACTGCAAGGAGATCCAACTGCTGCTGCCGCTGCTAAGTCACTTCAGTCGTGTCTGACTCTGTGTGACCCCATAGATGGCAGCCCACCAGCCTCCCCCGTCCCTGGGATTCTCCAGGCAGGAACACTGGAGTGGGTTGCCATTTCCTTCTCCAATGCGTGAAAGTGAAAAGT
The DNA here is from genome assembly GCA_006410935.1 of Redunca redunca. Lineage (NCBI taxonomy): Eukaryota > Metazoa > Chordata > Mammalia > Artiodactyla > Bovidae > Redunca > Redunca redunca. Next base: position 828,322 of record SJYQ01104666.1, on the reverse strand, counting down.
GAAAGGGAAGTCACTCAGTCGTGTCCGACTCTTCCCGACCCCATGGACTGCAGCCTACCAGGCTCCTCTGTCCATGGGATTTTCCAGGCAAGAGTACTGGAGTATCCTAAAGGAAATCAGTCCTGGGTGTTCATTGGAAGGACTGATACTGAAGCTGAAACTCCAATACTTTGGCCACCTAATGGGAAGACCCTGAAGCTGGGAAGGATTGAGGGCAGGAGAAGAAGGGGATGACAGAGGATGAGATGGTTGGATGGCATCACCGACTCGATGGACATGAGCTTGGGTAGACTCCAGGAGTTGGTGATGAACAGGGAGGCCTGGTATGCTGCAATTCATGGGGTTGCAAAGAGTTGGACACAACTGAACCAAACCGATAAGGTCATGTTCTTTTGTATAGGGCCATTCTTTCAATGGCTGATCCCCATAGAGATAAGCATTCCGGTATTCCACTGAAACCTGGCAGCACATTGTACAAGAGATGCCAGGCTTATCAGGTATGTCTTTACCATTGTTCTTCATTGGTGAGATGATCTGAACATTTAGAGCCCTGCCGCCCTTTCAGCATGGCTGTCTCACAGCCCACTGTCCCTCACCTCACAGTTCCCCTGCTGTGTGGTTGTGTCAGGACCAGGGAACTGTTTAGCTTTGGATTCTCCACGTTAAAGTATGTTGGCCAATGAGAATGCCAGCAGCTCTAGCCCATAAGGCACCAAATCAAAGGCCATCGACCTTTAACCTCATAGTTACAATGCATGCATGCGTGCTTAGACATCCAGTTGTGTCCGACTCTTTGCAAATCCATGGACTGTAGTCTGCCAAGATCCTCTGTCCATGAGATTTTCCAGGCAAGAATACTGAAGTGGGTAGCCACTCTCTTCTCCAGGGGATCGTCCCAACTCAAGGATCGAACCTGCCTCCTGCATTGCAGGGGGTTGCTTTGAGCCACCAGGGAAGCCCCATAGTTATGATATTTAGCATTTAATATTTCCCAAGGCTAATACTACTGGTAACAATGACTACCATCTTTATATCTCTAGATACTAACATTTAAATTCAAAATCATAATCATGAGGGCAATGTTTCTACACAGTGCCTTAAATTTTAGAACAATTTTCGGATTGGTTGCATTTACTCCTAAGTATTTTATCTTTTTCAAATGCTGTTTAAATGGGACTGCTTCCTTAATTTCTCTTTCTGATAGTTTATTGCTAGTGTAAGAAACACAACTGATTCTTGTGTATTGATTTTGTGTCCTGCAACTTCACTGAACTCATTTATTAGTTTTAATCGCTATTGGATGAAGTCTTTAGGATTATCTACGTACAGTATTATGTCATCTGCAAACAGAGACAGTTTTACTTCTTCCTTTCCACTTTGAATGCCTTTTATTTCTTTTTCTTGCATAATTGTCTGGCTAAGACTTCCAGTACTATGAATACCAGTGACAAGAGTAGGCATTCTTTGTCTTGTTCCTGATCTTAAAAGGAAAGCTTTTAGCTTTTCACTGTTGAGTATGATGTTAGCTGTGGGCTTTTCATATATAAAGCTGTGGGCCTTTATTATTAATATATTGAATTATGTTCCTTCTATACCCAGTTTGTTGAAAGTTTTTATCATAAAAGTATATTGAATTTTGTTTAATGCTTTCCTGTATCTATAGAGATGACCATATGATTTTATCCTCCATTTTGTTAATGTGTGTCACATTGATTGATTTATGGATATTGAAGCATATTTGCATCCTGGGAATAAATTCCACTTGATCATGGTGTAGGAATCTTTTGTATATTGTTGAATTCAGTTTTCTAATGTTTTGTTGAGAATTCTTGCATCTCTGTTCATCAGGGATATTGGTGTGTGATTTCTTTTCTTCTAGTGTCTTTCTCTAACTTTGGTATCAGGGTAATGGTGGCCTCATAAAATGACTCTGAAAGTGTTCTGTATTCTATTTTTTGGAATGATTGATGTTAATTTTTCTTTAAGTGTTTGGTAGAATTCACCATTGATGCCGTGTGGTCTCAGGCTTCTCTTTATTGGGAGCTTTTTGATTACAGAGTCAATCTCCTAACTCGTAATTGGCTTGTTCAAATTTTACATTTCTTTATGATTCAGTATTGGTAGAGTGTATGTTTTAGGGGTCTATCCATTTCTTCTGGGGTGTGCAAATTGTTGACAAATAATTGTTCACAGTAACCTCTTAGGATTCTTTGCACTTGTGTGGGATCAGTTGTAATATCTCCTCTTTCATTTCTAATTTTATTTACTTAAATTTTCTCTCTTTTTCTCCTCATAAGTTTAGCTAAAATTTTGTATATATTTTTTATCTTAAGTTTTAGTTTCATTGATCTTTTATATTGTCTTTTTAGACTCTATTTTATTTATTTCCACTCTGATCTTTGTTAATTTCTTCCTTTGACTAACTTTGAAAAGTGAAAGTTGCTCAGTAGTGTCTGACTCTTTGCAACACTATGGGCCATACAGTCCATGGAATTCTCCAGGCCAGAATACTGGAGTAGGTAGCCTTTCCCTTCTCCAGGGAATCTTCCCAACCCAGGAATTAAACCCAGATCTCCTGCATTGCTGGAGGATTCTTTACTAGCTGGGTCACAAGGGAAGCCCAAGAATACCAGAGTGGGTAGCCTATCCTTTCTCCAGCAGGTCTTCCTGACCCAGGAATCAAACCGAGGTCTCTTGCATTGCAGGTGGATTCTTTACCAGCTGAGCTATCAGGGGGCTTAGTTTTTCTTCTTTTTCTAATTTTTGAAATGTAGTCAGGTTATCTATTTGAATTTCTTCTTTTTTCTTAATGTAGACATTTATTTCTATAAAATTCCCTATTAGAACTGGTTTTGCTGCTTCCCATACTTTTTGGTATGTTGTGCTTCAATTTTCATTTGTCTACAGATATTTTAAAATTTCTCCTTTGATTTCTTCTTTGCCCCATTAGTTATTCAGGAGCATGCTGTTTGATCCCTATGCATTTTTGTATTTTCTAGCTTTTTCCTTGTAACTGATTTCTAGTTTCATACCACTATGGTCAGAAAAGATGCTTGATATGATTTCAGTCTTCTTAAATTTATTAAAATGTGGTTTGTGACCTATCTTATGATATCCTAGAGAATGTTCCATGTGTGTTTGAGAAGAATGTGTATCCTGCTGCTATTGGAGAGAGGTTCTATACGTATCTGTTAGGTCCATCTGATCTAACAAGTAGTTGAAGTCCAACGTTTCCTTAATGATTTTCTGTCTGGATAGTCTGTTCATTATTGAAAATGGAATATTGAAGCCCCCTAATATGATTGTATTGATGTCTATTCCTCCCTTCCTTGTTAATATTTGCTTTATAAATTTTTGTACTTCTATGTTGATTGCATAAGTGTTTACTAATGTTATAGCCTCTTGATGAATTCATCCCTTATCATCATATAACATCTTCCTTGTCTCTTGTTAGAGTCTTTGGAATAAAGTCTATTTTGTCTGATGTAAGTATAGGTACCTCTGCTTTATTTGGTTTCCATTTGCATGGAATGTCTTTTCCCATTCCTCACTTTCAGTGTATGTGCTCTCTTAAAGCTGAAGCAAGTCTCTTATAAGTCCCAAATAGTTAAGTCTTGCTTCTCTGTCCAACCACAATATGACTTTTGATTGAAGAATTTAATTTATTTACATTTAAAATAGTTATTTATAGGTATGGACTTAACTACTGCCATTTTGTTAACTGTTTTATGGTTGGTCAGTATTTCCTGAATGAGTGAATGGATGAATAAATGACTTAAATACTTTTTTTTTTAATTTTTATTTTAACTTTAGTTTACTTTACATTACTGTATTGGTTTTGCCAAACATTGACATGAATTAAATACTTTTTAAATGGAACTGTTTCTTACCATTTACTTTCCCAAATCATTAATACAAAGTTTTCATTGAATGAAATGGTTTTTTATTGCCCAACAAGAGATTACAATATAATATAGTCATCTTTGAAAAATCATGCCTTAGTTTGGCACAAGGCTTTAAACCTAAAGGCAGATCAATAGAAATTGCCAATGGTAGCTCTGTGGAAGAGTGTGACATACTAAGCTAGGTGTGTATGTGGCCTAAGACAGGGTCCCCAAGCCCCAGGCCATGGACAGGTATAGCAGTCCGCGGCCTATTGGGACTGGGCTGCACAGCAGGAGGTGAATGGCAGGCAAGTGAGCGAAGCTTCATCTATATTTATAGCTGCCTCCCATTGCTCGCATTACTGCCTGAGCTCTGCCTCCAATCAGATCTGATTGGAGTCAGATCAGTCACTCAGCAGTGGCATTCGATTCTCACAGGTATACAAACCCTGCTGTGAATTGTGCATATGAGGGATCTAGGTTGCATACTCCTTATGAGAATCTAATGCCTGATGATCTGAGGTGGAGCTGAGGTGGCGATGTTAGTGCTAGAGAGTGGCTGCAAATACAGATTATCATTAGCAGAGAGGTTTGACTGCACAGAGACCATAATAAATCAGTTGCTTGCAGACTCATATCAAACCCCCCAGATGAGATATTCTAGTTGCAGGAAAGCAAACTCAGGGCTCCCACTGATTCTGCATTATGGTGAGTTATATGCGTTCATTATATATCACAATATAATAATAATAGAAATAAAATGCACAATAAATGTTCAGTGCAGTTCAGTCACTCAGTTGTGTCTGACTCTTTGAGACCCCATGGCAAAACGCCAGTTCTCCCCATCCATCACCAACTCCCGGAGTTTACTCAAACTCATGTCCATTGAGTCGGTGATGCCATCCAACCATCTCATCCTCTATCATCCCTTTCTCCTCCCACCTTCAATCTTTCCCAGCATCAGTGTCTTTTCAAACGAGTCAGCTCTTCTCATCAGATGGCCAAAGTATTGGAGTTTCAGCTTCAGCATCAGTCCTTCCAATGAACATTCAAGACTGATTTCCTTTAGGATGGACTAGTTGGATCTCTTTGCAGTCCAAGGGACTCTCAAGAGTCTTCTCCAACATCACAGTTCAAAAGCATCAATTCTTCAGTGCTCAGCTTTCTTTATAGTCCAACTCTCACATCCATACATGACCACTGGAAAAAACATAGCCTTGACTAGACAGACTTTGTTGGCAAAGTAATGTCTCTGCTTTTTAATATGCTGTCTAGGTTGGTCATACCTTTTCTTCCAAGGAGTAAGCGTCTTTTAATTACATGGCTGCAATCACCATCTGCAGTGATTTTGGAGCCCCCAAAATAAAGTCAGCCACTGTTTCCACTGTTTCTCCATTTATTTGCCATGAAGTGATGGGACCAGATGCCATGATCTTCGTTTTCTGAATGTTGAGCTTTAAGCCAACTTTTTCACTCTCTTCTTTCAGTTTCATCAAGAGGCTCTTTAAGTTCTTCACTTTCTGCCATAAGGGTGTCATCTGCATATCTGAAGTTATTGATATTTCTCCTGGCAATCTTGATTCCAGCTTGGGCTTCTTCCAGCCCAGTGTTTCTCATGACGTACTCTGCATGTAAGTTAAATAAGCACGGTGACAACATACAGTCTCGACCCACTCCTTTTCCTATTTAGAACCAGTCTGTTGTTCCATGTCCAGTTCAATAAGTGTAATGTGCTTGAATCATCCTCAAAATTTCTGCCCTTGTCTGTCAAAGAATTGTCTTCCACAAAATTGATCCCTGGTGCCAAAAAATGCTGAAGACTGCTGGCCTAAAACATGGAACACTCATGACTGCTTTGATTATTCATACATTCGTCCATCCATTCAACAAATCTTATTTGAGTGCACAGTAGGTGTTGAAGTCTCCTGTATGTACTGGAGAAATAGTGATGATCAAAACCCCTAACTAATGTTCCCTGTCCCCATTGGGCTTACCATCTAGTCGTTCATTTCCTTTAGGATCTTGGGCACAAGATATGATGAAATTTCTTAGTATCTGTCAGTCAGAAGATGAAGATGGAGCTTCTGTTGTCTTTCACATTAAGAAAATTAAATCCCTTGTTTGACTCTTCCTTCCCCATCTCCACTACCCCCTGATTTTAGAAGTTTACTAAAATAGCACTAATCCTTAGAAGCAGTCCAATAGCTTGTTCAAGTTCACTGGAAATGAATCTCCCCTCCTCTGCCTTTTCCAGTAAGGAACAGCCAAGGACACTGAGGGGGAGGTTCACACTTAAACTACAGTGAAAGGACCCCAAACCCACATCAGACGCCCTGGCTTCCAGGCCTGTGCACATATCATGCACCATCTCTGGGTAAAATCTAAACTGCTTTAGTCACTTCTCAGGCTGCCTGGGGCTGAGTCAGTAACTTGAGTTAAGTGAGGACAGCCCACCTGCAAATGCTCCCTCTTTTCATGCTTTTTTTCCATGGCTCCTGACGCTTCTTGGCCACCCATCATTTTCCATTTAGTTGTGGGCAGTCTTCTTATCTTCAAAGCGCTTCCCTTCGCCTTGCAGAGGGAAGTCTACCCCTAAATAAAGTTCTTGGTTTTCTGTGTATGCTGAGAGGCCCTGCCAGCAGCCCAGCTGCTTTCGGACCCTTGCCACCCAGCCTCTGCCAGCATTTCCGAGTTTCCACTACAGGAATAGATTCCTTGGAAGGAGACTTGCTTCTTTTGGGCCATGAGGCCTCTTTTCTGAGAGGGGAGACAGAGTGAGAAAGCCCAGGGGAGAGCCGGCGCGGAGGTTCCATGAAAAAGGTTCTTCGGGGCTGGCTTGAACGGTGGTGTTGTGTGACAGAAGAATCCCTCAGTCTTTCTGATTTTGGCCTAGGCTCCCTGCTTCTTCATGAGACGTTGATGAATTTGTGCCTGGTTCCTCTCTGATGATTACCTCTGTGTTTACACTGTGCTGCCTCAGAGTCACTGCTGTATCTTGAATGCTCATTCAAGGAGAGTAACTCAAGGGCTGACAGCTGGTGAGGTCATTCCGCAGTCTCGCCAAGGCCCGTGTGCCATTACAATGAAGTAATAATGTATTTATAACACACCTAACCGCTGATGGCTTCGATTGCTGTGGCTTTTCCCCCTGCATTTGCACAGATGTTTTTTGAAAACTCAAGAATTGGCCTCCAGAAACAACCTTCTTGCAAACAAACTCTGTCTGTTGACTCTGGCGGGTGCTTATAACGAGAGTTGTTAGCACGCGGGATTTATGTTTCAAATATCATTTTAATTTCTCAGGCAGCATTTTTACCACATGATGTTAATTCACTGGTGCACTTGAATCCCACAGCCTCTCTCTCCCTCGCCCTGCATTCTCTCTCTCTTTCCTTTTTAATGAAAATATGGACTTGGTTTCTAAGGAAATATTCTCAGTGGCTGATTCATAGAAACACAGTGCGTTCATTTTCCATGGAATTTACTCTGAAATGTCATAGTCTTTTAATTCGATAAATGACGTACATTTGTGGTTCTTTAAGCCCCTCCCTTTATCCCCTAGTAGCATCTTTTTTTTGTCACACACAAGGGCTCTGCAATTAGTCCCAACAGGAGCAGTTGATCTTCCTGAGAGATATAAGCTTCTTTTAACATTTATTAACAATGGGAAAGCATTTTAAAATGATGGTACACACACCAGGTTGACGTCAAGGATGGATTCCTGTGAGAACTGTGAAGTAGCCTTGCATATCTTTTTTTAAAATATATATTTTATTTTTGGCTGCATTTGGTCTTAGGTGCGGCATGTGAGCTCTTCACTGGGGCATGTGGGCTTCTCTCCAGTTGCGACACTTGGGCTCCCGAGCACACAGGCTCGGGAAGTGCTTTGAGATATGCAGAATCTTAGTTCCCCGACCAAGAATCGAACCCATGTCCCCAGAACTGGAAAGCCGACTCCTCACCACTGGACCACCAGAGGAGTTTCTGTAAACCTTAATATTTCCTGATAGCAGTAGGTTTGAGATAACATCTTTACTGACTTCACAATTAGCACACCAGATATTTAAAAAAATTAAAACCGTCAGAGATTTTTGTCCTGATCCTGTCACATTGCCCCTTTCTTCTCTTTCCTTTCCTGCAATCCTTTCTTGCTTCTTAGTCCTTTGGCTGAATCAGCTCTGGAAGGATGGCATTATCTTACATAAAGGCATCCCCTTGGCTCACAAGGCTCCTCCCAGCACCTTGGTGCAAGAGTAAATATTTCTTAATTCACATGCACCCTTTCCGGTTTTTCATGAGCCCTGAAACAGGTGACATCAACTCTGAGACTTGAAACAAGAGGGTCAAACCTCCCTTTTGTCTTCACCGCTTATGCTGTGTTTTCTGGTACAGATTGGCTTTTGACACACAGGTGGTGGCTCAGACAGTAAGGAGTCTGCCTGCAATGCAGGAGTCTTGGATTTGATCCCTGGGTCAGGAAGATCTCCTGGAGTAGGGAATGGCAACCCACTCCAGTATTCTTGCCTGGAAAATTCTACAAAGTCAGACACGACTGAGTGACTAACATTTTCACTTTCTGCTCCACTGATGCTTCTTAAGCTCCTGCTGCTGCTGCTAAGTCGCTTCAGTCATGTCCAACTGTGCGACCCCATAGGGGATGCGTCTTAAGAGACAACTCCAAAGTCCCTGCTTGGTCCTGACCCTTGACCTCTTTGAAATTCCAGACTCTCTCGAGCACAGCCTCCTGGAGCCTTCTCACCTGCTGATTCCTGCTGCACTCCCCTCCCTAGTTCCTTCTCTACCTTGCCTGCCCACTTTCTTTCTTCCGTTGTTACCTGCCTTCTGGCTCTGGTCTATATAACCTCTGGGACAATCTTTTCCAACATCCCCAGTTCTTGGTTTCAATCATATTTCTGTTTCTAGCTCTGACTCTCACTTCTCACTAATGATTTAACATGCTCATCTCTGGATGTTAGAAAGGGGTGGATTTCCCACCCGCTGCCTAACTTGTTTTCTTCCTGTAGTGAGTTCTAGCTCACCCAGCATCCCAGTCCTTCACTCAGAAACCCCAGATAGAAATCTCAGTGTCATCTTTCTCACCTCCTCCTCCTCTGCTGCAGCCTCCCCTGCATTCTCGTCTGCTCCTTCTCTGTATCTTATTGGTGGTCGTTTAGCTGCTAAGTCGTGTCTGACTCTTGCAACCCCATGGACTGTATAGCCCACCTGGCACCTCTGTCTGTGGGATTTCCAGGCAGGAATACTAAAGTGGGTTGCTATTTCTTATTGGCTCTTCCCTGGTGGCTCAGAGGTTAAAGCGTCTGCCTGGAATGCGGGAGACCCGGGTTCGATCCCTGCGTTGGGAAGATCCCCTGGAGAAGGAAATGGCAACCCACTCCAGTACTCTTGTCTGGAGAATCCCATGGAGGGAGGAGCCTGGTAGGCTAGAGTCCATGGGGTCGCAAAGAGTCGGACACAACTGAGCAACTTTACTTACTTACTTCCTTCCTTTTTTTAACCATCATGAGACACATCAGAATCACCTCAGTGCTTCTAAAACAAACTTGCTGGGCCCTGCCCTGGAGACCGTGATTCAGTGCCTCTAGGGTGGGGCCAGGCATCTGTGTTTTGATGAAGCTCTGAGGGATTTGGACACACAACCAGGTGGAGAAACACAGCTGGAGAGACTGGCTCTTTCTGTTCCCACAGAGCCTGCCCTGGGTCAGGCGAACAGCTCATCACCCTCCACTGGGGCTTGCTCCTGCCTCCCTGGCTTCCTTCCAGCAGTTGGATACATTGCTGTAGCCAGAGGAGCTTTCTAGCCGGGAATCCTGTCATGTTATTCCCTTGTTTAAAGATATGGTTTGCTGTTTTCCATGGGCAATTTCACACCTCTTATCATGATTGGTCCCCTCTTTCTTCATTCTTTTCCTCCCTGTCTGGTCACTTTCCTGATACCTTTCCTACATCAGGAAGGTGCGCTGTGCCCTGGGGGTCATTCTTCCAGCCTCTGGATTAAAACTAGAGTCATTTTTCCAAGTCCAGCTCTAAAACCAGCTCTCTTCCCTGCTGGGAAACCCCTCTTGGTCAGAGGCACTGCCTCCTACGGGTCCCCACGTTGCAGAGCCCCAGGTCCGCTGCTCCTCCACCCAACTCCCATCCCCAAAAGGAGAGGGGCTCCTTCAAGGCAGGGCCCCCTGCCCTCCACACTCCTCTCTGCACACACACAGATGAATGCATATCAGTTTTTAGAGAGACTTATGCGGATAGATGTTTCCAGGTAAGGGGTGTGGCAGAGATTCCAATGCAAAAAGCTTAGAAATAATGAACTATTTCCCCCTTCATTAGCATTTCTCTTTTAAAAAGTTTTTTATTTCATATTGGAGCACAGTTGATTAAAATGCTGTGTTTGTTTTGGGTGTACAGCAAAGTGATTCAGTTGTACATATACAGGTATCTATTTTTTTCCCAAACTATTTTCCCATTTAGGTTATTACTGAATATAGAGCAGCATTTGCTGTGCTATAGAGTAGGTCATTGTTGATTATCCATTTTAAATACAGCAGTGTATACAAGCCTTCCCAGGGTGTGCTACTTACTGGAGTCACACTTCTGTGAACAACAGTGGGAACAAGTGCTCAGAGAGAACAGGGTTAAACTCCCAGCCTTGCCCCTTCCCTCTGTGTGATCTAGGACTAGACATTTAATATCTTTGTGCCTTCACCCCTTTGTCTGTAAAACGACATTAATGATATGCAGTTTGCAGAGTTGAAATGAGAATGAAACGGAATGGCCAATAAGAAAACGCCTGGCCCCGCTCTGTAAGAACCTGGATGAGTGGGAAAGGATGGGAGGTGTGAGGGAGGTTCAAGAGAGAGAGGATATGTGCACACCTGTGGCTAATTCATGCTGATGTATGGCAGAAATGAAACCAAACCTGTAAAACATATATCCTTCAATTAAAAATAAATTAATTTTTTAAAAAAGGAAACACTTGGCCCATAAGAAATACATGACAATGTCATTTTCTCTTTTTTCTCCAGGGACCGGGGTGAAGTTTAGCCAGTCTAGGAGGACACCAAAGGACAGTCCTCAGCTCCCACAAGCCACCTGCTGCTTTGGGCTTTCTGGAGCCTGCTCACTCCTCCCTCTTACCTGCAGGGTTTCCCGTGTACAGCGGTAAAGCCAATCATGGAAGGTACAACCTGGAATCAGACTGTTTGAGCTACTGCCTGACTCCAGAGAAATTACTTAATCTGTGTAGACTTCAGTGTTCTCTTCTGTAAAATGGGATAATATGATTACCTAACTCACCATGTTGTCATAGGAATCAATGACATATAAACACAGGGCATTTAGCTCAGTGCCTGACACAGAGGGCTGGGTGTGTGGTAGTCACTGTCACTAGGAAAGGGAGGCAAGAGTGCTGTCCAGCCCTGGCTATGCTGGTAATATCTGGGGGCAGAACCGTGAAAAAAGCTACCCTCTCTCACTGGCACTTCTTTTCAGGTTGTCCCTCAGTGCATCGGGGTTTCTATTTCACCACCTGAGAGAAGAGTGACATAAATGCTTCTAGCCTTCAGTAAATTTTCATTGTTCTTTGCAATTTAATGAAATTAATTATAGGACTTAATATAATTATACTTCTGTAATTTAACAATCCGACTCATTTTAAATTGTCCCCCTCTTTTATTTTTGCATGGAGTATGCAGCTCCTCACCCAAGTCGCTGCCTCAGGCTCGACTTGCAGAGTCGAGCACTGGCTCCCTGCCCCTCTCTGGAGTTTTGGGAACCAGGAGGGGGAGAGCCCTCAAGGTGTCACTGGGTCTACTCCCTTCTTGGATAATTCAAACTTGAGGCTGCACAGTAGTCTGTGTTTCTGATCGTATGCCTTTCTTTGTGTTCCTACTTGTGGGGAAAAGCATAAAGCCAAGTTCTTGTGATTCTCCCAGTGAAGCTTAATCACTAGACTTACTGCATTGTAAGCCACAGGGACCCTCTCCTCCCCATGCAGTGACAAAGGCCATGTCACTGGGGTCTTTCTCTGCGGGATTTAGAATCTTAGAAAAAATTTTTCAACTCAAGACAGCCTAGTAATGAAAGATTATCCCATATTGTTAAAGTAAATGACATAGGAAAAAGGTAGGCCAAGACTCATACAATCACAACACACCATATTACATGCTCAACAACCTCCCTGTACTAGGAAATTTTATCTGGTTTGCTTTAAAGTCAAGATTAGTTAGTTCACCCCTTCAGAATGGGGTGAATATGAAATTTTTTTTTTTGTCTTTGTTTTCCCCAATTCTTGTTTCTCTAAAGAAATAATCAAGCTTTGATGCTCTGCTTGGTAAGGTCCAAAGCTTGTATAAGACCACTCCTTGTAGAAGGAGAATCTTCTTTCTTTCAGAAGTTGCACAGACTGAGGTCTAGAAACACCCAGAATAGTTCATGAGCTCTATCACATGAAAGCTATTGTAAATCAATTAATATTTATTGTGTATCTGGCACTGTAATTAAGTAGTCCGCCATAAACAGAACTACACTGTCAAGGTAAGCACTTCAGTCACAAACACCCAATGATTAGCACTTATTCTCAAGTTTGTGTCTGTGACTGAACTCACATTGATCTCATTTATGATGGGCTTGGCTTCAAGCTCTCAAGTTCTAGGTCTGTACCACATACCTCTGATCTACCTTGGCCCAGTGGTTGCCCAAGGCACACTTGGAGCATCCAACTGTGCAAGCAGATTTCATGTCTGTGCTCAGAGTCACACCTATTAACATTCCATTGGCCAAGGAAGCAATATTGCTAAGCCCAAAGTTAAGTGAGTGGAACTCCACCCATCATGAAGTCAGTGCAAGTCAGAGTGGGGAATGGGGCTGGAGGAGTTGGGAGGGAGCGATTATTTGCTGAACCATAATATTAACTCCCACATTCATCCATTCACTTTGTGTGCAGGTCAATGAGTTCAAACTTATCTACTTCTATTGTTTTAGTTAAATTGCATATGAACATAGGAGTAATGTACTCTTATGAATAATCTTCATTGTGACTCTTTAGTTTTTGTGGCATTAGCATAGAAGTTGGAGCGTGTGTCTGTGTGCATGCTAAGTCTCTTCAGCCATGCCCAACTCTTTGCAACTCTATGGACTGTAAGCCTGCCAGGCTCCTCTGTCCATGGGATTCTCTGGGCAAGAATACTGGAGCGGGTTGCCATGCCCTCCTCCAGGGGATCTTCATAACCCAGGGATCAAACCCATGTCTCTTTTGTCTCCTGCATTGACAGGCAGGTTCTTCACCACAGGTGCTGCCTGGGAAGTCCAAAAATTGGAGACAGAAGACCAAATCCTATCTCTGTGACTTCTGAGAGGGTGGATCTGTGGACAAATGAGCCGACCGCCCTAAACTTTAAAGCCCTCATTAGAAAATGCAGACCCACCCTTCAACCTGGTTTCCAACATGAGGATAAACTGAAGTATCTTGAGAAGTATAAAGTGCTACTGAAGTTATTGTCGATTTATTTTTTCTAGTTAGCAGAATGCAAACCCCTTAGTAAAAGAGCCTTCATGCTCTTTACACAGGGGAAAAGGAGATGGTCTTGGGATAGAAACTTGGATTAGAATCTTGACTCTATGAATTACTTGGCCTTTATGAACCTCAATTTCCTTCTTTGTAAAATATGGATCAAGAACATCAGCTCTGCTTACCTCTAGTTTTTTGGAGACATCAGATGAAGCAGTGAATGAAAAACACTTCATAAAGTGTCAAATGTCATGCCACATGCTGGACTCAAAATTTTGTTTACTTATGCCATGTTTATTTGTTATCTGAATGAAGGGGAGTTGTAGAAAATTACAGGCTTGAAATGGTTATTCTTTTATATGCAAATAAGGGCTTGGAAGAGTGGTTTTTAAGATCAAAGTTTAAGGAAAACTGCATGTTATAAACCTGAAGGCAGAGAGAGAAATTCCATGGAGGAGGGGTAGCCTTTACAGCAAAGTTGAAGGCTGAGAGTCTTCAAAAAGGTAAGCAAACAGGTTACGGAAGTGCCAAGAGGGCTGTTTTGTGGTGATCTTACTGTGTGGCACCCAGGGTGTATTCCAATTGGTTGTTTCTGTGGATCTTTATAACCTCTGAGTTTAAACCAAGGAACCAAATTAAAGGGAGGGAGGTGAGGCTGGAGATTTAGAGCTGATGGAAAGGTAGGTCTGGATTTTATATCTCACCTGTGCTGTTCACAGCTGAAGCAGTATGACCTTGGGACAATTACTTAGCTTATCTGAACCAGGGTTTTCTTATCTGTACAATGGGATGAATATCAGTGCTTAATTAACAGGAAGTATTGAGCACCTGATGAGCAGATAATAAGGCCGCCTAGCCCCAGGGACCTCAGGGTCATACCTGGCAGGCCTGAGGGAAGGCAGAAATAGAAGATGAATTAGTTTCTCAGAGTAAAATGATTAATTGGTGGGGCCTCAGTGAGTTGACTCATTGGAAAAGATTCTGATGCTGGGATGGATTGGGGGCAGGAGGAAGAGGGGACGACAGAGGATGAGATGGCTGGATGGCATCACCGACTCGATGGACGTGAGTTTGAGTGAACTCTGGGAGTTGGTGATGGACAGCGAGGCCTTGCTGCTGTAATTCATGGGGTTACAAAGAGTCGGACACGACTGAGTGACTGAACTGAACTGAACAGTGTAGATCATCATATACAATGATCCACGATCTTTAGGAATTTCCTCTACGTTCTCACTTTAGCCCCTGGACAGCCTTTAAATATCAAAATGGTCAGCCTGTATTCCAGATCAATTACTAAATAAGAGTTGTTGGGATTTTAGTCCAGGTATTGGTATTTTCTAAACCCCACTCCCACCCCGAGATGGTTCCCATGTGTGAATCGGCGGAGGACTGCTGCTCTGGTGACATGTGCATCTTCCTCCCGTAGGACAAATTAACATGGTGGTCAGGGGCGCAGGGCTTTGGAAGTGGATACACCTGGGTTTGAATCCTGGCTCTTCTGCTGACTAGCTGTGGACCTCAAACTTCAATTTTTTGATCTGTAAATGGAGACCACAGTCTTTATTTAACGAAGGCTGGTGTAAATATGAAATGAAATAACCAACGTGACCATATGGTAAAGTGATCAAAAATGGCAGCTTTTGTTATTAAAAGAGGCCTTCTCTGAGCAACCACTCCTTTTAACTTGCCTGACCTTGATCTCACTCTTCTCTTTACCATATTACCTGATTTTATTTCCAATGTAGCATATTAGAGACTCTGAAGTCATTTTTATTTACTTATCATAGGATAGGTACAATGATCATAGGGATATTTTCTGTCCTGCTTGCCTCTATGTTCCCAGTACCTAAAACTGTGTCTGGTACCAAGTGTTGTTCAGTCGCTAAGCTGTGTCCAACTCTTTGCTACCCTGTGGACTGCAGCATGCCAGGCCCCTCTGTCTTCTTCCACTATCTTCTGGATGTTCACTGCGTTGGTGATGCTATCTAAATATCTCATCCTCTACTGCCCCCCTTTCTCCTTTTGCCTTCAGTCTTTCCTAGCATTAGGGTCTTTTCCAATGAGTTGTTTCTTTGTATCAGGTGGCCAAAGTATTGGAGCTTCAGCTTCGGCATCAGTGTTTCCAAAGAAGATTCTGGGTCTTCAATAAAGATTTGTTTGAATGAATGAAAACATGAATGTTACCCACCTTTGGAAAGTCTGATTAAAATAGTCTTTTTTCCAGTTCAAGTGAGAGTTTTTAACTGTTGAGTCCCCCTTAAAAGAGATTGGGCTTCCCTGGTGGCTCAGATGTTAAAGAATCTGCCGGCAAGGGTTTGATCTCTGGGTCAGGAAGATCCCCTGAAGAAGGGAATTGCAACTCACTTCAGTATTCTTGCCTGGAAAATTCCATGGACAGAGGAGCCTGGCAGGCTACAGTCCATGGAATTGCAAAGAGCTGGACATGTCTGAGTGACTAACACTGTTTTTTTTTTTGTTTTTTTTTTTTTTACTTTTTTCTAAAGGAGACACTGAAAACAAACAAAAAAGAAAATTAGAAACTCAGTGTTATGGGCTTAGTGTAGTTGTGGAGAGAGTTCTGGGAGAAGGCTGTTCCTAACAGCCCTTTCTCTGCCCTGGAGGCTGGAGGGAGCTCACCTGGTTTTCTTTTTCTCCCAGACTGACTGCAGACAAGAGGATTCAGAAGAAGCTCCCCTGCCCCTAAAATGAACTCCATTCCAGATCACTGGGGCAGAGGGGGATGGTGGGGTAGGGNCATCATGAACAAATAAAGCTTATTAAGTGGTTTTCCTGGTAGCTCAGTTGGAAAAGAATCCACCTGCAACGCAGGAGACCCTTGTTCGATTCCTGGGTGGGGAAGAACAAGGAGAAGGGATAGGCTACCCACTCTAATATTCTGGCCTGGAGAATTCCATAGACTGTATAGTCCATGGGGTCGCAAAGAGTTGGACACGACTGAGCAACTTCCACTTTCACTTTCACAGACAATGTACTAGTATAATAAGTCAAAGAAGAAAAATATGACAATCCTTACAGATTTTGAAAAGCTAAAATTAAATATTCATTAATAATTATTCACAATCATAGATTCCTAAGAACAGAGGGAATTTTTCTTAATTTAATGCAGAAAATCTAACTCAAATAAAAAGACAATGCCATTAGTAAGGGTAAAATGAGACATTCTTATTAGTTCAGGAACAAGGGAGGGTCTGCCAAGAACAAATAAGCAAGTTCAAATACACATTAAATAAAATTGCATTTATAATAGAAAAATACTTAGAAATAGCATAAAGATTATATTTGCAATAATAATAATAAGATACAAGCTATCTAGGAATATATTTGCAGGATAATTTGGCATTTCAAAAAAGAGAAAAAAGATCTACCTAACTTCATTGACTGTCATAAAAGAACTGGGACTAGAAGGAGTGATACTAGTATATCCATGTATTTACTGATTCAATATTATAAAATTTTCATTTCCTTAAATTAACAGATATGTTTCAAAAAGAGTCCATGTTGTAGTTCTCATTTTACTTTGGAGACAGACTTTGAGAAAATGAATCTAAAGTTCATCTGGAATGACAGTGGATAAAAATCCTCCCAGAAATTTTGAGAAACAGAAAGTAATGAAGGGGAACATTTGTGTTACACAATATTAAAGTATTTTATTTTTATAATAATAAAGTGATTTTATACCAGTGTAAAAATTGACAAACAGCTGTCTAGAAGGAAATAAAGGGTCCAAAAATTATATTTAGAAAAGGTAGCATTTCAAATCAGTAGAGAAAGGAATTCTTTTCATAAAAGAGTTCTCAATGAGTTGATTATTTGAAAAAATATTACAAAATAAATGATAATTTGATTAAAAATTGAGTATAAATGTAATACCATATGACACCTAGAGAGAGGTAAATATCTCAGTATGAGAGAGAAAATAACTTTTGTCTGTTAGATCATATTAGAAAAGACTGTGTTGGCTACAAAAATTTAACAGCTTCTGTATGTAAAACAAAATGTCAAAATTAACTTTTTTTCCGAATGCCATCCTAAGTCCACAATAGCCTTAAAAACCCAACTCAGAACCAGCTCAGTGTTTTGTCCTGTGAATTTTGAAAACAGCCTTTTTCCTGTGAATTTTGTCAAAAATAATCAATTGTTTAATATCACAATTTCTTGGGACAGCAGTAACACTAGTGAAGAGAAGTGAAGTCACTCAGTCGTGTCTGACTCTTTGCAACCCCATGAAGTGTAATCAGGCTCCTCATTTCATGGAATTTTCCAGGCAAGTGTACTGGAGTGGGTTGCCATTTCCTTTTCTATGGGATCTCCCCAACCCAGGGATCGAACCCAGGTCTCCCACATTGCAGGAAGACACTTTACCATCTGAGCCACCAGGGAATTTTAAAGACTTAAAGACAAAAAGACAAAACAAAACAAAAAAACTTAAAGACAAAACACACTTGGATGTGAAAACTGAAGGATAAGATGTCAGTTGAGGATTTTGAAAAATTCCAGCATATTACTGGGAATCTAGATTGTCACCTGCTTGAGAAGGGCTGTACACATAACCAAGAAAGATCTGAAAATGTCTTAATATTTCACTTCTGGCTGACCTTGAGCCTGCACAAGCAGGAAGTGAAGACTAAGGCAGAGTTGTCAACAGCCCAAGTATTGAAGATGTGCCTCAATGTGCCCAGCATAGCTCCTTGACAATGGCTGGAGGACTTACTATTTTAAGGCATTTGAAGAATCCTTGTCCAAACATTAACTGACCTATGCTGACCAAGCTGAGATTCAATGGATACACATAACAAAGAATACAAACTTTATAGAATTCATTCATGGAAATCACTAAAAAAAATAGCAGTGACAATGAACATTGCTGTAAACATAACATAAAGCAAAAAGTATTCAAAAAGTAATTGACCAGAAGTTACAGCAACATTAGACAAGAAGTAAACTCCTGATTAGTGTAAGTGTACTGAGATAGCATAATCCAAATGGCAAGTTATCCCTAAAAGATTTATATTCAATTTCAATGCAGAAACACAAGAGAGAGACAGCTGGAACATTTTAAATGATGCAAATGTCATCTTTGTTTTTAGAGACCAAATAGGAAGTAATTGCTCTTGGATGGAGAGCTCTGTACCAGTATTATATCAGTTCTAATACTTAGATGTGATCCCTTTCCTGTGAACCCACTTGGACTTGAAAAACCTCCTTGGACTGAAAAGGATTGGGCAAAGTAGAAGAGGGAGAAGAGGAACTCTAATCCTAACCTCTTCAGAGGCCCAGGACCTCTGATCGCTATGCTTTGTTAATAATCTGATTAGGAGAGAAGGAGAGTTAATAATAGTTAATCTGGTGTAAACTATATTGATAATTGTATATTTGTAGTTGCAGCATGTTAGCTAACAATTTGTTAGTAATTTAATCAAGTTCATTCTATACTGTAGATTGGACTTTTCTAAATTTTTATTTACTTTATCCCCATGAAATTACCCCTCATCTGGAGTTTTTCCACCATAGTA
This sequence comes from Redunca redunca, assembly GCA_006410935.1. Classification (NCBI taxonomy): domain Eukaryota; kingdom Metazoa; phylum Chordata; class Mammalia; order Artiodactyla; family Bovidae; genus Redunca; species Redunca redunca. The sequence continues at coordinate 809,381 of SJYQ01104666.1, read as the reverse complement.
AATTGAGTGATGTTTTTCAATTTCTTTTTTTCCCATTCCCAATAGCTAAATATTGTTATTTTTCTTTTGTAGACTCTTTGAGTAAGCTCATCCAGGTTCATTGCTTTGAATACCAGTCTGTATCTTGATGATTCTCAAAGTATATGACCAGTCTCATCCTCCCATGTTTACTCTGAAGCAGTCACACTTGATAACCAATATATATGTAACTCTTCTAAAACAACATGTATTAATTCTTATCCTACCAGATCCTCTTCCCCATTTCAGTAAATGGCAGCACGAGTCACCTAGTTTCTCAGGTCAAAGATCTAAGAGTAATCCTTTATTTATCTCTTTTCTCACATCCACATCAGTAAATCCTATTGACTGCTTCCAAAGTGAGTCTTTTCTCCCCATCTGCACTGCTGCAACTCTAATTTATCTGCCACCATCTCTTATCCTGATCTTTATAAAATCAACTGGGACTTCCCCAGTGGCTTGAACCTGCCTACCAAGGCAGGATATGCAAGAGATGCGGGTTCAATCTCTGGGTTGGGAAGATCCCCTGGAGAAGTAAATGGAAACCTGCTATAGTATTCTTGCCTGGAAAATTTCGTGGACAGCGGACCCTGGCTGGCTACAGTCCATGGGGTCACAAAGAGTCAGACACGACTGAGTGCTTGCACACACACACGTGCACCACTTCTTTTGAAAATTTTAGAGGCATCTGCTAAATCTGAATAATTCATACCCCATCTGACCCAGCAGTTCAGTTCCTATATACATACAGCAGAAATGCAAACATATATCCACCAAAAGACATAAACTAGAATGTCATTATTCAAACAGCCCCAAATTGGAAATGTAGATAAAAATCCATTTATCTACAGCAAAATGGGTAAATTAACTTATGGTATAATCCATAAAATTACATACTACATTGCAATGAAAATGAATATAATTCACAACCATGTATAATAATGTTGATAAATCCCATAAACACATTTCAGTTCAGTAGCTCAGTCGTGTCTGACTCTTTGCGACCCTGTGAATCACAGCATGCCGGGCCTCCCTGTCCATCACCAACTCCCGGAGTTAACTCAAACTCATGTCCATTGAGTCGGTGATGCCATCCAGCCATCTCATCCTCTGTCGTCCCCTTCTCCTCCTGCCCAAAACCACAGAAAATTGATGATAATGAGAATGTACAATATGATTACATATATACACAGTATAAAAATATGGAAAACCAAGTTATACTTTTAAGAGTAAGGATATCCTGGGAAAGTGTAAGTGGTGTGAATGGTGACTGCAAGTGTGAAGAAATTCTGTGGTACTGATGATGCAATATTTCTTGATTTGGATGCTAGTTACATTGGAATGTTCCATTTATGAAAATTTATCAACTTGAATACATGTGTGCATTTTCTGGATGTAAATTATATTTTAATTAAAATTTAAGCATGCTTTTCCTAAAAAATAGTTCACAGACATAAATATGACATAAAGCTGTAAGAGTCTTAGAAGAAAACATAGGTGTATATCTTCATGACCTTAGATTAGACAATAGTTTTAAAAATATGTCACCAGAAGCAAAAGAAATGCAAGAGAAAAGTACAAATAAATTAGATTTAATAAAAACTTTAAAATTTTATGCTTTAAAACACAATTATAGTTTGAGAAGGTAATCCACAGACTGGGAAAAAAATGTTTGCAAATCATATATCTGATCAGAGACTTACATCAAGAATGTATAAAGGATTTATACAACAGTAAAACACACAACCCAATTTAAAAATGGGCAAAAGATTTGAATAAATCTTTCTCAAAGAATGTATACAAATGGCCAATAAACACATGAAAGATATTCACCACTGTTCATTAGGGAAATGCAAATCAAAACACAATGAGATACAACTTCTCACCATGGATGTTAATAGAGCAAAAAATATAATATTATATAAAGATGAACAATAAAAAGTATTGACGAGATTTGAATAAATTAAAACACTGCTGGGGAGAATGTGTAGTGGTGCAGTCACTTTGGAAACAAATTTGGCAGCTCATCAGGAATTTAAACATAGTTACTATGTGACCCAGCAATTCTTCTCCTGAGTGTACATGCAAAATAATTGAAAACATATGCCCACACAAAATCCTGTGCAAAAATGTTCATAGTAGCATTATTCATAATAACCCAAAATGCAAACAACTCAAAAGTCCATCCAATGATGAATGAATTTTTAAAAATGTGGTATGTCCATACAATGAACTATCATTTGATCATAAAAAGAAATGAAGTACTTAAAGATGTAACAGCCTGGATGAGCCTTGAACACATTATGTTAAGTGAAAGAAGCCAGGCAAAAGAATAAATATTGTTATGATTCCATTTATATGAAATTCCCAATAGGTAAATCTATAGAAATAGAAAGTAGTTTAACGGTTGCCAGAGGAAAGAGAGAATAGGGTATAGGGAGTAACTCAGTGGGGACAGGGTTTACTTCTGGTGGGTGATGAAAATGTTCTGAAATTAGACAATGGTGATATAGTTTTCAAACTCTGTATTTATTTTGTATATGAACTTTATCTCAACAAAGATGTGACTTTAGAAATAGCCCATGTGACAAATTGCTTTGAGTGAAAAAATCAGCAGCTAAAGAAAGACAGATAATAACCAGCATTGAAAAAGAGGTGGTGAAATCATTGTTCTTACAGGTTGCTTTTTGGAGTTATGAAGAGTATTTTTCCACATGTATCAATAACAATAAAAATATTATGTCCTCTCACACAGTATTTGTATATGATAGTCTATGTAAATGATCAAGTGGTTAGGCCCCCTCATGCCACATTTTGTCCAAGTGTGTTTATTGAGAAACTGAAAATAATATGTATGATTTTTTAAAATGAAAATTGGCAACATAATTTTGTGTATGTTCCTAAGGTAGCAACTCTATGTGATCTTTAAAATCAAATTATTGAAGAATATTTAATGACTTGGTATAGTGCTTGTGATATAAAACCATTAAGTGACAAGAAAGCAGCATGCAGAAGTTTCTGATTCTTATGTGTAAGAGAGATACAGAGATATGAGATATAGAAAGAGAGAGAGAAAGGAAAGTGAAAGCAATCCGAAGTATTTAAAGTAGACTTTAATCACTTTTAATCAGAGGTGATTAATGCATCTGTTAATATGGGCTTCCCTGATAGCTCAGTTGCTAAAGAATCCACCTGCAATGCAGGAGACCCTGGTTCGATTTCTGGGCGGGGAAGATCCCCTGGAGAAGGGATAGGCTACCCACTCCAGTATACTTGGGCTTCCCTTGTGGCTCAGCTGGTAAAGGATCCACCTGCAATGCAGGAGACCTGGATTTGATCCCTGGGTTGGGAAGATTACCTGGAGAAAGGGAAGGCTACCCACTCCAGTGTTCTGGCCTAGAAAGTTCCATACACTGTATAGTCCATGAGGTTGCAAAGAGTCAGACATGACTGAGCAACTTTCTCTTCACTTAATGTGTTAAACTGAAAAATGGGTAAAATAAAGAAAGTACTCTAGGCATAGCCTAGAGAGCACAGTAAAGAAGAACTGTTAAGGGCTGTGTTTTATGCTTAGTATTCTGCTTATGGTACCTTTCATTGGATTTCTTTCCCCAACTTCATTTAATTTAGTTCAATTAAACAAATATTCACTAAGAACCTATTAAATGGAAGACCTTGCTCTGGGTACAATAGCAAACATAAAGATGAATATGTAGGTCAGTAACAGAAGCATTGACCACTGGGTCCAAGCAGAGTAAGAAGACAGATAAGAGAATAAGAAAGGGGATAAAGAAAACTTAAGGGTGAAGATGAGATAGAAGTGCAGGTGCAATTGTGAGAGAAAGAGAAAAAAAGGAAAGAAGGTTGTTGCTTCAGTCCTTTGGGACATTTCTGAGGGTTGGTGAGACTGTCATGATAGCCTGCCTGCTTCCAAAATAGAGAAGTAGCTGATAGAGCAGAGAGGGTGAAGGTGCTTTTTAGAACATTGCACTAGGATGCTGAAGTCGTGGGGATGAAAACAGATGAATTAGGAAGGAAGGCTGTACACTTGCTGTTGAAATCTAAGCCCCTGGTGTGGAGTAGGTATTTAATAAATACCTGTTGAAAGAATGAATGAACTGCAAGTGTAGAAAAAGATATGTAATATTGGGGAAAATTTAAAAAACGATCATACAGACTTTCAAGAGGGAGGTTTGCTGAGGGACAATGAGAGTCCAATGGGCTGCGAGCTGAGTGCATCATCTAATTCCTGGGTGCCTGAAGAAAGAGGAGAAACAGCTTTTCCCTCCAAAGAGGCTTTTCCAGGGACAGCCAGGGGTTGATTAAGGTGAGGAAGCTGGAAAGAACCTTAGAGGAAAAAGTAAAGATGGAAAGCTGTCATGTGGATTCCAGGAAGGACCTTATTCCAGGGTGATCTAGAGTAAAGATGGAGGTGAATAACTGTGTGGGGTGGGGATATGATGGGCAGAGATGAAGGGAAGGAACTGGGGAAACTAGCATAAAAGATACAGGAAGTTGGAAGCTAAGTCTAAAAGTAGTTCAGTTCAGTTCAGTTCAGTTCAGTTCAGTCACTCAGTCATGTCCGACTCTTTGCGACCCCATGAATTGCAGCACACCAGGCCTCCCTGTCCATCACCAACTCCCGGAGTTCACCCAAACTCATGTCCATCGAGTCGGTGATGCTATCCAGCCATCTCATCCTCTGTCGTCCCCTTCTCCTCCTGCCCCCAATCCCTCCCAGCATCAGAGTCTTTTCCAATGAGTCAACTCTTCTCATGAGGTGGCCAAAGTATTGAAGTTTCAAATAACACCCAGGACTGATCTCCTTTAGAATAGACTGGTTGGATCTCCTTGCCGTCCAAGGGACTCTCAAGAGTCTTCTCCAACACCACAGTTCAAACGCATCAATTCTTCGGCACTCAGCCTTCTTCACAGTCCAACTTGCACATCCATACATGACCACTGAAAGCAGAAAGAGTGTCAAATAAGAACTAAAATCAGTTCTCACGTCTCTTTGTCTACCTCCCGAGTGTGTGTTTGATTGAATAAGGCCTTGTAGCATCTCCACTGGGAATGGAATGGGATGACCAAACATAATGCCTTTTTTTCCTAAGAAGCTGGGCTTGTGCTTCACAGCAATAACTGAAATAAACATACAGTTTATCTCTTGACCCCTTTTACTCATCCTGCCAACCCCCTAACACCCTCTGCTTTGGCAACCACCAATCTGGTGTTTCTAATCTATGAGTCCTGCTTTGGTTTTTAGATTTCACATATAAGTGATATCATATGGTATTTGTCTTTCTCTGTCTAACTTATTTCACTTAGCATTATACCCTCAAGGGCCATCCTTGTTGTCAACGGCAAGATTTTATTCCTTTTTTTATGTCTAAATAGAATTGCACTGTGTGTATGTGTGTGTGTGTGTGCATGTGTTTGTGTATCCCATTTTCTTTATCCATTTATCCATTGATGGACACAACTTGTTTCCACATGGTGAATATAGTTAATAATCTAGTACTGCTTATTTGAAAGTTGCTAAGAGAGTAAATCTTAAAAATTCTCATAATGAGAAGAAAGATTTTGTAACTTTGTAGGGTGACATATGGTAATTAGACTTATAGTGGTGATCATTTTGTAGTGTAATCAAATATTGAATCAGACTCTGTTGCATATCTGAAGCTAACACAATGCTAAATGTTAAGCATACCTTAATTTTTAAAAGCATAGCTTATATTTGCAAAGCATTTACTCAATGTTGGACATTGTTCTTTTGTTTTTCAGAAACTGTCCTAACAGTTACATATATTAATGTATTTAATCCTCTCAGTAACTCTACTAAGGTAGATACTATTAACAGCCTCATTTTATAGATAAGATTACACAGATATGTTAAGCAACTTGCCTAAGATTCTACAGCTTTCAAATGGAGGAGTTGAGAATCTAACTCAGCTACTCTTGATGCCAGAATCTATGCTCTCATTTCTCTGCTGTTCAGTATCTCTAAGGTCATATAGAAGTGATTATTATCCTGTGACAGTCTCATATATCAGCAAATCAGTGGGCTCTAAAGATATTACTAAGTAGTTGCAGTGATATTCCTGAGGCCACTCTGTGGCTTATTTATTCATCATAGAAAAATTTGAACTGATTTACCTAGTAAATATTTTTCCCAGTGTTAGTTTAGAATCAGAAAATTAGAGGGTAATGGATGAAGGTTGGAAGCAAGCACTATTGCTATAGCAAAAAATGACAATTAAAGGCAAAAATAGAAGACATGAAAAATGAAGAAGTAAAAATACAAACACTTGAAAAAGTGATTATTCTGGATAAATCACATGAAAAGAAAAGTGAGGCCCTGATGATGGGTTGGAAGGAGACAAAGAATAAAGCTTGGCATTCTCTAAAAAATCAATAAGCATCTATGGTTGGGTGTGCACTGAAAGAGGCCCAACAAAAGAGCTTGGAGCAGGATGAATCAGAACAAGGAGGCAAAAGGAATTCTTAAAAATGGATGTGTCTGACCCACAACTCTGGTTGATGTGCTTTCTATAGTGTTAAGCTCTTCTGTGGACTCAAACCTTCAGTGAAGTCTAATAAATATAAAATACACAAGAGACTGTGTGATTACGTTTTTAGGGGAATGAAAAAGGCTGAGACTAGTCTGGATGACTTGGAGAACATTCAAGGGACGATAAACCCAATGAGATAAAAAATTCAGGGGAAGCAGAAGGTTGGCACCAAGAATATGTGAACATGAGAATTTGTAGACTCTGTAATTTCACAGAAATCTTAGCTAGGGCATTTGTTTTCCACAGAACATGGGATACATGACTTAAGTTAGTTTTCCAGAGATCTGAAAGGACAAGGAGATCTTAGTTCCATCTGACTTGTCCTCCTTGGTCTTTATTAGATTAGTTTTGACTATTATCATCAATGCTGGTGAGCAGAAGGGCCATGAGTGATGTGCGTGGTCATATGGTAAGTCACTTCAGTTGTGCCTGCCTCTTTGCAACCCTACGGACTGTAGGTTGCCAGGCTCCTCTGTCCATGGGATTCTCTAGACAAGAATACTAAAGTGGGTTGCCATTTCCTCCTCTAGGGGGATCTTCCTGACCCAGGGATCGAATGAGTGTCTCCTGCTTAGCAGGAGGATTCTCTACTGCTGAGCCACCGGGTAAGTCCTGCCATGAGTGGTAGGGAGGGTATATAAGATTAAGTAGGAGTAGTAATCATAGGCCACGTTCTGTAAGATCTTGTTGTCTATGACAAACGGTATGAGATTGGTACTCATGTCTGACTCTTTGTGACCCCATGGTAACCCACCAGATCCCTCTCTGTAAGGGATTCTCCTGGCAAGAATATTGGTGTGGGTTGTCATTTCCTTCTCCAGGAGATCTTCCTGACTCAGGGATCCAACCTGTGTCTCCTGTATTGGCTGGCAGATTCTTTACCACTACCGATTCCCGAGAAGCCGAGGAGATTTGTTTTTTCCCTAAGTACAAGGGGAAGCTGTTGGAGGGTTTTTGGCAGAGGAGAGACACAACTTGTGTTATTTTTAAGAGGATCACTCAAGCTACCTTGTGGATGTGTTCAGAGGTGGAATCAGGGAGACTAGTTAGGAAGCTATTAACGTCAACCAAATGAGGGAAGGTGGGGGACTTGGAGTAAGGTGCTAGAAGAGAGGGTGGTCTAGGATTCAGGATATATTTTGGATTTAGACTCAATAGGATCCACTGATGGACTAGAATTGTAATAAAGAGAAAGAGAGATGATATCTAGATTTTTGACTTCAGCAAATGGGTGCATAGAGGCTGCATTTGCCATGAATGGAAAACCAGGAGAAGAGACTGGGTTAAGAGAAGTGTATTTTATTCACTGTAAGATGGAAGGCTACTTTTCAAATCTAAGTGTGAGCCAAGGACTTGGGAGTGGAATGGGGACCAAAACAACAATAAAAGAATGGATTAGAGAAACTTCTTCAAAAGAAGGCATGGAAAAGACTAGAGGGTTTGGAATCTGAGGACCAGGCAGGGGAGGGGAGGGAGTCATACTCAACTAATCACGATGACTACATGAGCCACTGTTTTGCCTGAATGAGGATGTTGGCTTAGAGATGTGAAAGGATTTATCTAAGGTCATCTAGCCAGGGACAGATTTGACATTGGAACCCACATGTCCTGACTCCTGTGGTGAGACAGTGGGAGTTGATATCTACTGAAGACCCACTGGTATTGGTGTTGGGTTCTGGACTTCACAGGATTTTCTTTTTCTGTAATTTTTTTCATTTTTATTGGAGTATAGTTGCTTTACAATGTTGTGTTATTTTCTGCTATATAGCAAAGTGAATCAGCTATACATATATCCCCTCTTTTTTGGATTTCCTCCCTATATGGGTCACCACAGAGTACTGAGTAATTTCTTGTGTTCTACGATAGGTTCTCATTAATTACCTATATTCAATCAATAGTGTACATATGTGAATCCCAATCTCCCAGTTCATTCCACACAGTCCCCTTTCTCCCTTGGCTATTTATTCATTTGTTCTCTGTATCTGTGTCTCTATTTCTGCTTTGTAAATAAGGTAATCTATACCATTTTTTTCAGATTCACATACACATGTTAATATATGATATTTGTTTTACTCTTTCTAACTTAACTTCACTCTGTATGACAGTCTCATAGGGTTTTTTAATTCAATACTTGTTTAACAACCTTAGGTCCTTATAGTGTTATCATCTATCTCACTTTTTAGGTAAGGAAATGAGTCTTAGAGAGATAGGTAACTTGTTCCTTATGCAAACACATGTATTAAGGGAAATTTCCATAAGAATAGTCAAATAATTTCAGGCCTTAAAGATGCCCAGCTCCCTCACATTACAGATCAGGAATCTAGTCCCTGGGAAGGTAAAGTAACTTGCCTATATTCCTCAATGGCAGAGCTAGGATTTGAACCTAGCATAACTCTTTGCTCAATGCTTAAAATCATAGGATTTCTAAATACAATTTTTTCCAGATATTTGCTTAAATTGTCATGTTGGAGAGCATTGCACATATTATTAAAATCAGTATAGACTTCATTTTCTAATTTCCACCAGTTCACTGTATAGGAGAAGGAGACTTCAATAGTTTTTATAATATCAGAGTGCTTACTCCTGAATACTCTGTCCTAGTCTCTGTGTTGAAAAATTGATTTTGTGATGATTCTTTATTAATCAGGTCAATAAATTAAACTTACAGGTCTATTATTCTAGGTCATTCTTGTTCCTCTACAAAGAGCTTTAGCCATTGCCCCTTTCCATATATTACTCAGAAGCTTCCATTTGCCTATTCAGAATCTAACATCTGAAGCTCTTGGCTGAGCACTGGTGACCTCCCTTCCACAACCCCATTCACTATTATTGCCTTTGTTGTTTTCAAAGACTATGTGCTATGATAACTACTTCCTTTTAGTCTATGGAAGGAGATGCTGCTTCCAATCTCTGACTGACAAAAGAGGATATTTGAGAATTCTAAAATATCTTGATTGAATTCTTAACCTCGGGCTACATTCCTAGTTTGGGGAACTATAAAATATGCCAGAAAATCATATTCTTCCAATGATTTCCAAATTTACTCCAGAGTTATCTAGGATAAAAATAAATTTTCCAGACCACTCACATCCAAGATGAAATATTATTATTTAGAACATGTGTTTGGTTCTTTAAAGAAATATATTGGGGGTGATTTGAGTACAAATCCTGCTACTGTAGTTTTCTATTTAAACTAAGCAGATTAGCTCCTCTTTTCAAACATACCACTCAATTTCAGCCCTGCTCTAATCATAAGAAATGGGGAAAAGAGGTATCTACTTTTTAAAATATGTGCCAATCATACCCTTGGCCACTCGACAGGCTGTTTCCAAATACTGTTACTCTACCTTTGAGCTGCTATCAGCACCAGTGATTAATTAATGGATTATTTACTAAACTTAGTTTCCTTTCTTCTCTCCTTCTGCAAAAGATGTAGGAGACAATTCAAGAACAGCCAGACATGTGTATGCTATTTGAAATCCATGATTAAAAAGCTTAAAAATTCAAACCAGCGTAAAAAACTGTTTTATTTTAATACTCTGGAAGGTTTCAGTGAACTCCATTATTTTCACTCACTATTTGCTTGAATAATTTAGGCAAGAAAGCTAAATTATACATAAAGTGTACAGTTAGAAGAAAAAGTTCATGCACAGCCCTAGGCTATAGCCTCCCCTAATGATGTCTGAAGTCAGTGAAAAGAACTCGTTAGACTGAGAGTAATTTCTCAGGGTTTAATTTTTTTTCTTAAAGCAATAATGCTCTTATAAAAATCTGACAAATAATACACTAAAAGAAAAGCCACAAAAGAGAATTCCCAGTTAAGGCCTTAGCCCTTATACATTTTCACTTGGTTTCATGTAAAAGTTGGCTTTCCACATGCCACAATCGATACTTGTTGGCAGCCTTGAGTGATTTGATCCAACAAAGAAAATACACGTCTTGATTCAATAGTATTGCTATTTGGCCTCATCAGAATTCTGAAGTTACAGAGTTAAAAGGAGATGCTTCAGGCTGAGAGATAAACTTGAAATCTTCTATAAAAAGGGGATCAGCACCCACTCACTGTACCATCATTTTGAGAAAGTAGTTGCCACTTGCTCAGTTACTGTACTTGAGGAGCAATTCGTATCATTAAACATTTACAAATTCACTAAAATGTTCACATCTCCTTTAAGTGTAACAACAGAGAATCTGACGGCTGTAAGATGACAGGAATATCAAAATGATATTGTAGTCACCTTTGATTTCTGAGCTGCCTTTGTTCTTTCTTTAAAGTTACACAGTTGTAGAATTTGAAGGATCCAATTCAGCCACTTCATTTTACAGATGAGGAACCTGAGACCCAGAGAGTGGAAGTGGTGAGCTCAAGGCTACGCACCTAAGGCATTTGTTCATTCATCCCCAGATGTTGATTCACCTGGAGACAGAGAAAGGAATTCCAAGCAGAGACTGGCCATATGTAAAAGTATAAAGATGGGATCCAGGATGATGCGTTGGGGAACAAGAGGTGCCCATGATTGTCTGGGCATCTTTTTCCCCACCCCTCACTACATCCTGGCTGTATAAGCTGGCAGGATAGGGCACAGAGAGTCTGGAACCCGACTGCCTGAGAGTCACCCTGACTGTGCCTTGCAGTAGCTGTAATGCCATAGGCAAGTTACTTTACTCTCTCTGATTTATTTTCTCCAACAGTAATATGCTGATGGTAATAGTAGAACCTACTTCTTAGGGTTGTTTTGAATGGATAGTAAAGCATATAAAACATTTACAGACAATATCTAGTTCTTAAGAGTTCTATAAATATTAGTTATGATAATTAATATTAATAGCAGACAAACTCTCCCATATGATTGTTGCCTCCTTGTCATAGCTGACCACATACGGGATGGTAGGCAGTTGATCCAGGTGAAGCATCAGTCAAGAAGCCAATGTTTTATTACTCATGTGACTTGCTTTTGAAGAGATAAATTAGGCCATCCAAGTAGGGCTACCAGGGAATTATGAAGTCGGCAACCAAAGACCTGGGCTTGTTAGCCAAGAGGGTGAGAGAAAAGATGGGTGAGAAAACTCAGGGCCAGTGCAAGTGCTATAATCCCAACTGAAAAATGAAGTTACAAAGTTTTGAGGAAGCCAATTGGTTGGAGAGGAGGGTGGGGATGTGCACAAACACACATGTGCCCAAACACACACACACACACACACACACACACACACACAGTTTACATGTCTAATCCAATGCCACTAGTAAACAATGTTTATAAGACCCTCATTTCTTAGAGGTAAGTGGAGTGAATCTCAGGTCCTTGTAATCAGAAGATACTACCAAATACTGACAGTTCCTCCAAGAAGACACCCATTACTGGAATATAAACAGAGGCCAGTGAAAGGCCAGTAAAATGAGTTTAAACTATCTTTTGAAAGCCTCTAGAAGCTTTTGAAAGATTAAAGAGGGTGAGTCATATGATCAGATTTGTCATCAGCTCTGTAAGGTCATACATTCAACAGTGCATAAGGTAAATTCAAGGGACAAAAAAGACTAGAGAGGGGAGGCTGGTTAAAAGACTTTGGGTATAATCTAGAGGGAGGTGGGGGGGAGTGTTTCAGGATGGGGAACACAAGTACACCCATGGCTAATTCATGTCAATGTATGGCAAAACCCACTACAATATTGTAAAGTAATTAGTCTCCAATTAAAATAAATAAATTAATCCAAAAAAAGGCTTTGGCTATAATCCAGGTTAGAACTGATCTGGACCTGAGCTAAGGGAATAGTGGTAGATGTGGAAAGAAAATACAGATAAGGAAGGTACAAAGAACCTGATGACTTGTTGTAGGGCACAGAGAAGCTCCTGGAGTACAGGAAACATTTCTCACTTGAGCATATGGATAGATACACTTGGAAACAGTCGGGGGAGTAGAAATTGAGAGCTATGCCTTTGCTTATGTTGAGATTGAGGGCTCTGTGGAAAATTCAAGTGAAGATGTTTCATTACATTTGGATATATAGTTATGGAGATCAGCAAAGAATCTGGGATGACAGATTTAGGAGTCTACAGGATAATAATGATTATTGAAACTAGTGGCTTGGCTATGTCTTTCAAGGTAAATGTAGATGATGAGAAGAGATACATAGGCTGGGGAACACCAATATGTAAGGTGTGAGTGAACAGAGAGGTCTGTGCAAGGGTCCAGGAAAGGAAGAATGAAGAGATGGGAGAAGCCCAGGGGAAAGTGAGAGAGGAAGACGTAGGAACCAAGAGGGGAGGAAATGTCAAGGTGAAGAAAGTGATCGCTGATGTCAAGTGCAGGAACAAGTTCTTGTAAGCTAAGGGCACAAAATGAAGCATTGAATGTAATAGCATGAAAGTTATCTGAGACCAAAGCTAAAGAGGTGAGGGAGTGAGAGGAAATTACAGATGACAATGGGTGGAGGGATGAAAGGGAGGGAAACTAAAGGAGGAAAGCAAGTATACTCCAACAGTAAAAGAGAGGTGAAAAGAATGTGGGATCAAATCAGGATTGTTTGTTTAGTACAGAATAGACTTGACATGTTGATGAACTGAATCAGAAACAAGAAGTTACTGATAGAGGATAAAAGAAGACTGATAGAACAAGGTGTCTCCTGAAAAGATAGGAGACCTCAAGATCAAGGGCACAAGTGGAGGGATTAGTCTTGGACTGAGTGAAGGGCAATGCTTCCATGGAAACAGGAGGGAAGGAAGAAAGAAAAATTGGAGACCAATGAAGTTAAGTTTGTAGGGTGTGTGTGTGTGTGTGTGTGTGTGTGTGTGTGTGTGTGTGTGTGTGATCACACCATGGGAGGTTTGGGATGTTAGTTCCCCAGCCAGGGATTGAACTCATGCCCTCTGCATCAGAAGCACAGAGTCTTAACCACTGGACCACCACGGAAGACCCAAGCTTGTAGTTTTTAATTCAGCAAGTTGAAGGAACTTTGTAATTGAGGGAGGAAAACAAGGGGAAAAACTATGATACAAGGAGTTTGAAGAGAAGAGAGAAGGTTAGAACAAACCACCCATTACAAGCATCAGGAGAGAGGCTGAACAGGAACTCACTGAACTGTAGAGCTATTTTAGAGCCCAGATGACTTTGAAGACCACTGATGTATGAGACACCAGTCTATGCTTTGATCTGATTTCTCCAACAGTAGTTCATGTCCCTGACATAGGACAAGAGAAATCAAAATGCAGGAGGATGCTGGACAGATTTCATGGTAAATCAAGAAGACAAGGAATCCAGAGTGACGGTGAAGGATAGATCGGCTGTTTAGGCTTCCAAGGGACAGAAATGATTCAGGAGGGAGCTGTCAGCTTGGGAGGAAGAGACAAAGGTTTGAATTAGAAGCTTTGGGTGGTTAAAAACAGAGAATCATGATAACAGTGATAGCAAATGGGACAGGACTTTGTTATCAGTGTGTAGACACCAGAGTTGAAGACTTCAGAAATAAAGCAGTTGATTGTTGCCCAAACCAAGGCCAAAGGCAGGTCCCTTAATTTAACCATAGATTTTCTTTTCCTGGAAAGAATCTGACTTCTCTGAAGAGTCCTAGAGCCATAATGAGAAGGCCAAACTTGTTATAGCCTGGCAAGAACATTTGCCAAGGTAATTTATCCTCTTTTGTCATTGGAGTTCCAACTGAGGCTGGAAAAGATTGAGAACGTTTAATCACACTGTTCTTCAGAGTCCATTGCAAGACATTAATAATTTGCTGTGATATTAGCAGTTTTACATCTTACACTGGCATCATTTTGTCACATTAGTTTAATATTGCCATCATGTAGCTTAGTATTAATGTGATACAAAAGTAAAATTACATGTGCACTTTTCATATTGTTATGTTGAAATCTAGTACGTATATGACACTAATACTATTCAAATTCCATAAAATATACAGTTCTTAATACAAAGACATTTTAATGTTATGTTAGAATAAGAATGCAGATCTTTACATTTTCAGAACTGTACAGCAGAGGAGGAAGAACTAAAGGGCTTAACACTTGTGAGCCCCGGGGTGGGGGTGGGAGGTGGGGGGGCGCAATCCAAGGATTGTTCCCATGGAGCACAATCCCAGCCTTGCCTTCCCTGGCAGCCAGGGAAGTGCTCAAAGGCCCATTTGCATTAGAACAAGAGTCAGAAAACTTTTTCTTAGAAGGGGTCAGCAACTAAGTATTTTTAGCTTCATGAACAGTATACATGATGTCAGCTACCATGGTTCACCATGGTGGTGCAAAAGCAACCCTTAGCAAGAGGTAAATGACTCATTTGAGAAATTTTTATATATAGACAATGAAATGTGAATTTCATATACTGTTCATGTGTCATGATAATATTCTTCTGATTTTCTTTTCAATTGTTTCAAAATACAAAACAACTCTTAGCTTGGGGGTCATATAAACACAGAAGGAGAATTACATGTGACCCTCAGGCCATAGTCATGTTGTTCAGAGGCTAAGTTGTGTTCGACTCTTTGTGACCCCATGGACTGCAGCAGGCCAGGCTTTGCTGTCTTTCACTATTTCTCCGAGTTTGCTCAAACTCATGCCCACTGAGTAGGTGAAGCCATTCAACCATGTCATCCTCTGTTGCCCTCTTCTCCTCTTGCCCTCAATCTTTCCCAGCATCAGGGTCTTTTCCAATGAGTCAGCTCTTCGCATCAGGTGACCAAAGTATTGGAGCTTCAGCTTCAGCACCAGTCCTTCCAGTGAGTATAAGGGGTTGATTTCCTTTAGGAAAGACTGGCTGGATCTCCTTGCAGTCCAAGGGACTCTCAAAAATCTTCTCCAGCACAATTCAAAAGCATCAATTCTTCGGTGCTCAGCCTTTTTTATAGTCCAACACTGACATCCATACATGACCCCTGGAAAAACCACAGCTTTGAGTATATGGACTTCTGTTGGCAGAGTGATGTCTCTGCTTTTTAGTACACTGTCTAGGTTTATCCTAGCTTTTCCTCCAATAAACAAGTGTCTTTTAATTTCATGGCTGACCCCTGTGTTAGAAGATGATGGGACATCAATCCAGGGTTCCCTGGTAAGCATGCCTGGAACCAGTCTTTCTTGAAGAACTTATATACGCAAGTGCAAACATTCCTAGATGATGTTGGCAGGCATATCTTTTTCTTTGCATGTTTTCCATTTCCTCTCTTCTCACTGCAGAGAGCTGGTACTGATGCTCATAATAGCATGTGCCTGGCCAGAGCGCTAAGGGAGGCGTGCCATGACCTTGTTTGTCAAAAATGAAAGGATCTGATTCTTCAGTTTAGACCAAGCCTTCAGATACCCTTCCCATTCTATTTAGCAGTAAAATATTTTCCAAGCAGAAGGCCAAAATTATGCTAAGAAGTGCAATACATTGTTTTCAAGCTAATATATATGTATAGGAGATATAAGCTGCTTAGTATCCATCTGTTTCTTCTGCCTTTCTTTTTTTATGTTTTCTCTCACCATTTAAATTGCTGTTTAAAATTTAGATGCTGTCTTTCAAATAATAAAAAAGAAATATCAAGTAATGCATATACATATAAAATTTTTTGAATTTTATTTAGTTTCGTTAGATGTCATGTCAGGTAACACGTTTCAAATCAAATCTGACAACATGGGAATCCATTTTGAAGTAACATTATAAAACTTATCTGTGTTCTATGGGAGAACTAAATGCTTCCCTTACCTTCTAATTCTTTGACTTTGATCCATTAGAGTATGACAGAGATAATCCTAATAGATTTTTGAACAACCAAAAGGACCTAAAAACAGCTCAGATGCATTTCAGAAGGAAACCTGGATTTAGACTATCTGGAGCATTTCATCAATGGAGGAAAAAATAAGAGAGACCAGGGTTCATGGATGCTGAATGGCGAGGGGCCATATAGAGAAGATGAGGAGACGAGAGAGGGAGGAGAAAGTCATGGGGTTCAGCTTATCCTCCTGCATCTCTTTCTCTAGTCCAGTCATCACAGACCTGGCCCTGTGCTCATATCATGATGAGGTGAGGAGGTAGGAGGGGTGCCTGGAGCACCGTGGTAGGACAGGGGCTAAGCAACTGGGGGAGCCAACCATAGGAGCAACATGATTAAAGACTGATGATCTGCCTCCAGAGATGGATGTCTTTATTGCTTAGATGTCAACCCAGAGATGAGGATTTATCATCTCACAACCCCTGGACATGCAGTAGGGAGAAAGAGTAAGATCTCTTTCCAGAGAATGGAGTTAAGCATTGATTTCTGATTGTTTCAGAGGAGAGTGGATGGAATGTTGCTAACATCCTGTATATCCACAGGACGCTGAATCCTTGTTTAATCTGGGGAGAAGATCTGGTATTGGGTTTCAGTAAATGTAAAGTAGACTTGGCAGTATATCTTGCTGTCCCAGGCTGTCCTGGAGAGATGAGCATGGGGACCATTCTCTATGGAACCAGCTGAGTTTGGTCCAGATTCTTGTTGAATGTGGCCGAGCTTAAGAGAGGAGGTTCCCCCATTACAAAGAATCCACTCATCCTTTGAAAACATACATGTAAAAGAATAGGCTGAACATAAGACAGTGTCTGCCTGAGACAATCCCAGATATTAACATTCTGACCAGTTATTAATGATGCCCCTTCCTTTTAACTGGGCTTTCATGGTGGTTTGGATGGTAAAGAATCTGCCTGCAATGCAAGACACCCAGGTTCTATCCCTAAGTCAGGAAGATCCTCTGGAGGAGGGCACAGCAACCTACTCTAGTATTCTTGCTGGGAGAATTCCATGGACAGAGGAGGTGGACTATAGTCGATAGTATCACAAAGAGTTAGCCATGACTGAAGCAACTTAGCACGCATGCATGGTTGAGAAATGGTGGTGGCTGAAGTTGGGGTTCAGAGGTAGGCATAAGGGAATACATTTCTTGTATTTTCCACCTTTGAATGTGGTTAGGAAATTTCATAAGTTGTTGAAAAAATAAAATGCATATTTCCTGGGTCTCACCCCAGATCTACTGAATCAGGATCTCTGGGTAGGAGGATCAGACACAGAAGTTGGATTGAGGTGGCGTGGGAAACAGGAGGAAGCAGGGGCCTGATTTGAAAAGCCAAAGCAGTGGAGGGTTGAATCTCAGCAGTGGCACTGGGGAGGAAAGGGTGGGTGTGAAATGTATCTTGTAGTTTTCTAGGCAAGACCTAGTTTCTGATTAGAGGGAGAAAGTGAAGTCAAAGGTGACTTTTAAGAGACTGAATGGTGTCATTACTGAAACGGACAATGGAGAAGGAGCAGATATGAACAATGAAACCTAAGGATTCATATAGAGTATTCCAAGTACTAAAACTATTTGAGTGTCTTCTGTTAATACCATTTCAGTATTTTTGCCACATTTCTTATTCCTTAAAATCACTTAAAGACTTGAGTTCTATGCAAATAATCTAGTTTCTCTGCTCCGTTCTTCAGGAACATGTCTTTAATTGGGATTTCCAGCAAGGCTGCAGTTGAATTAATCTAATCTGATTAACTATTTTCAAAATCACATACCCTCCACCTTCCTGTGTCCAGGGGCCTTTTCTGTTTTTCCTCTCTGGCTTTCTCTGCTGTCCTACAGGTCCTGTCTTTAGAACATAAGAAGCAGCTTGGGGATTTTTGGTACACAAAGTACAGTGTCCTCGATTCCCTTTAATCCTCCGGAAAGTGTGGAGATATATGTAAACACACCCAGAAGCTCTGAGACCCCAAGATCAGCCACATCAGTGCTCCTGGCATTTTTGTCTTTTTTCCAGTCATTTCCTATTTTCAGTTGTAAGAACCTGAGGCTGAGACATGACATCTTTTAGGAAATCCAGTTAAACCCCACGCTTTCAAATAACTAGGTTTCGATTTGCCCAAGGGACGTGGGGAAGTGGCCTGCAAGCTACTTCTTTGGGAACCTCTCTGGAGGCCTGGTCTTTCCTGTAATCTCCACGGGCTCTTTGCAGAAAGTCATATTTCTTCCAAGTCTTTCTTTTCATCCCTGCCTGAACCTGCCTTCATCTTCCTAATGGCTAATTAAAAAATTACAACCAAGAGCATTAAATAGTAAACCCCTTCCCTGCTGTTCTCTGTTTAATTTCTGAGGCCCCAAGCAACGTGTCTTGAAAAGAATGTCAAAGAGCCACCTTTCTGCTTGCAAACTGCATGGTAAATAGCATTCTTGTGGGAGAGAAGACTTTATTCTAATGGGTAACCCTTTGATGCAGGGTCTGCTTGGCTATTATTCACAACTTATTCCAGAAAGATTAAGTTTAGGGAGTCATACTCTCTCCAATATTAGGACTTTTCCCTTGTGCATGCTAAAGAATTTGTGTCTGTGTGCATGTGCTTCCTCTTCCCTTGGTGCCACCTTATGTTTCCATGATACACTGAGGCAACTAGGAGTTTTAAAACTCACAGTTGTTTTTTTCACTGAAGTTAGAAATCTGAGCTTGATGAAACCTCATCCCAATTCATGATGTGCACACTTAAGCTGCTGCTTGATTCCATTTGCAAAGAGAGATCTTGGGAGGCAGTGTCTAAATAATAATCAACATAGTGCTCTATCTCCCTTTGTTTATACATTATCTCAGCACTTTAGTATGTATTTTAATAGGACAAGAGTTTAAAAGCCAGAATTAGACATAGTAGACTCAGTCTACTTTAGATTGTTCTTCATCAATTGTTTTTTCTTGTGATTATACACTTTTGGTTTATCATTCCTTTGATAACAATTTCTGCATGAAAATTGACTTTATATTTCATTTTTCCCGTCTGTTATCTTCACAGCATTTATACGCAAACACCCTTTGTGCTGCGCTGGTAATATAACTGATCAGGCGAAGCTATGCCATAAGAAATCAAAACCATAATAATGTCTTTGGATTTTGCATTTTAAATACTGCGTTCATTGTTGCACTGAGGTTTCTGATCCCTTTCCAGACATTATGGAGATTACCTTTGGTAATGCCTATTTCATTGTACTTTGATATAAAATAATGTGTGTCATAAATCATCTGAGTGACTGTCATTAAACAGAAAAGCACCTACTTAGGATATGTAACAATTTGCTTTTCTAATTTGAAGAAGATTGAGGCATTTTAATTATAGAAGGTCTTTGTATATGAGACTGGAATTCAATATAAAATTGTATTCTTTATAGGATTGTAGATTAGGAATAATAAAATCCTTATTCATTAATTTTACATTATTTTTTGCAAACACTAAATCAAAACATTCTTGGGAGGGTTTCCTAAATAAAATCCTTCACTTTTGTTACCATTAATCTGAGAAAAGGTTGTATTTACTTATTCAAGAAAAAGGCACAAGAGAATCATTTTTTATCATAGGTTAATCTGCATTTGTACATTTAAGAAATTTTAAAGTTAAAAACATTGTCTAAGAAAATTAAGAAAAAACAAAGAAGAAGCTTAAAGTGTGAGGGATGGGTGAGGTGGGTATTTCAAATTATTGGTTGCTTCAGAGTTTCAAGATGGTTTCTATTTGGAAGAGGATAGAGGTTTGGTGCCTTCTCAGTGAAGAACAATTTATAATTATTGGAGCTCCTCTTTAAAGGTGATCAGAGTTCTGCACACAGACAGTGTAGGGAGATTTAAAATTATGAGAGCTCCTCACATTGTTTAAAATATTGATTTTTTATAAAATGGATTTCCACATTTTATTTCTTCAGTGACTAGGTAATTACAGCAGCCTAGAAACTGAGGTACCTCAACACGAAACTAGTATTTTCTCTTTGGTTCCTTCCTATTTCTTTCCTTTTGTCTTTATATTTTTCACCCACTTAATATGTTTTCTAGTTTCCCTTGCTGCTAGGATAAACACATCATTCTTTGTTCTTGCTCATAAATCACCCTGTGAGTGAGGAGCCAGGAAGTTATTAGGGGTGAGGGGAAGGTCAGGTTGAAAATTCAGATTGATCTAACCTATTCTGGCAAAAGAGCAGTTTGCCTACCTCGAACCCAAAGCTAAGCCCTGAGGCCAGGCTGCCCCGAAGTGACATTTAGCTCTGCTTTGTGAGGGAAGAGGCTTTTGCAGCTTTGATAGTAAGTGTTAGAGAGCCACAAGAGCTGTCAGGTTACCATCAGTATTTGGTTATAATTACATTTGCCTAGATGCATCAGGCACTTTCTTCTTCTCTGCTGTGTGTCCTCTTTCTCTCTTCCCCTCTTTGTCTTTCATTTGTACAGAGAGCTAGGAAGGACATTCTGAAGATTCACTGTTGAAGGCTGATCAAGTTGTTGAGGGGGGGGGACTTTTATTTGGGAATTCCAGAAGTTTCTCTTCTTGTGTTAGAAATCAATCTTGTGTATGCACACACACACACACTCACAAAGATACTAACAGGGGATGGTATGGAAGATAATTAGTTCAAGGACCCTAGTTGAGGTTATAAATATGTTTTCCCCAGTCTTTCTCTTTCATTTCCAAGAAAAAATCCCTTCCCCAGCTCAGCCATCTTCCCTGTTGGTTGAGTTATTTGGTAAAAGGCAAAAACAGTGTTCCATGTGTTTTGCAAAAAGCTGTATCAAAATGAATTGAACATAGTATTAAATGTTTGTCAGCTTGAACTCACACCTGCCACACACAAAGGTTTTTTGGCCTTTTCTGAAATCATAACTTGAGCCTAAATCAAAAGGAACAGAGAGAGCGATTGAGCAAAGCTGTCCAGATGTTGCTCAGTCTTTGTGATTGTAAATTTCAAAATACCAGCTTTCCATCCAGACTTTAGTGCATGGGAACTATATGAAAATTCCAAGACATACTGGCTTATTGAAATGTCTGGACATTTCTATATGAATTTTGGAACAGATGTACTAAGGTAGGCAATAAAATTGTGATAATAAGGAACATTTCCACGTCAACTCACTAAACTACAAATCTCTAATGAGGAACAAAACTCAGCAGCAGATGATGATGATTGATGATTTCATTATTTCTTTAAAGTCAGTGTCAATTACTTGAATTCTTCCCTGACTATAGTTTTGGTCAAGATTTCTGAGGGTTTGAGGCTGGTATATGAAATTTGGTTTTACTTTTTTGATCAATAATGATGTAAATAATGATGAAAATAATGTAGGACTTTGAGTTTATTTTTTTAAGTTTGTTATCATTTTATCATTACACATAAGACCCAAGAGGCACAAATGAGGTGCTTGAAGTCTTTTGGGATTTTGAAGTTTCAGTATGAGTCTCAGTGTCTATGCTGGGAGTAACCACACTCCAAAAGGTAAGGGCTTGATTGGAGCATGTCTCTGGAGTGACCATTGACTTTACGGTTGACACCTCAGAATGAGGAAGAAAGTGTGCCATCTTGGTTGACTCTACTTGCTGCTTTCTCATTCTTCGCCTCTTCCCAGCTCACTGACTCCTCATCTGAGGATGAAGAGGACCTTCCAGGATGCAGGCTAAGAAATATGGCCTGATATGGAAATATGGATTGATACTAAACCATATGTATTCCTTTTAGGGATTTGCAAAGCAGTGCAATGAGAGTTTTGGAACAAATGGGGCTCCATTGAATTCCTGACCATTTCCCCTAACAAGAGTGGCTGTTAATCAAGTAGCTCTTAAAGGAAGGAAAAGAGAAACAGTTAAACAAAAACAAAAATTAAACATGAATTATTTGATAGTATGTGAAAGTCGCTCAGTCATGTCTGACTGTTTGCGACCCCATGGACTTTACAGTCCATGAAATTCTCCAGGTCAGAATACTGGCATGGGTAGCCTTTCCCCCTCCAGGGGATCTTCTCAACCCAGGGATCTCCTGCATTACAGGTGGATGTTTTTACCAACTGAACTATCAGGGAAGCCCATTTGATAGTATATGGACTTTTAAAAGTTCTTTCTCAGTCTTCCCTCTATTAAACCTGTGGTAATTGGAAATTTGATTTTTTAAGAAATGATTTATTTCAGTCTCTGATGTTACTAGGAAGACTACAGGGGACTTTGGAAGCATGGGAAGCATCCTGTGGAAAAAGGAAGGAAATGGAGGCAGGTGCATAAAATATACAAGCTCTTACCATGTAAGAATCACCTGAAGGAAAGGGCCATGGGGCACCTGACAAACAAGCGTAGGATGGAACATGTTTACAACATAGTTATGAAGGCACTGTCCTCCTCAAACTCTCTCTCTCTCTCTCTTTTTTGGTCACATTTGGGAAATATTAAAACTATTAAAGTCTCATTTACTCTTCTCTGGAATTTTGAGAATTATTTTTCCTGGCATTACTCAGTTTTCCCAAAGCAGACTTTGTTTGTTATTTTCTTTTACTATAGCATGACCCTCACTGGTCACTTCGTATATTTTTCTGCTACTTGCTTTGAGAGTGTCCAGCAGTTCTAGGAAAGCAAAACAAACACAACAGACAAACTGCAGGAAGAGACGGTAGAAATAAAAGGAGAAAATGTTGGTGACCTCTATTTACTAAGAAAATCGCTCCGTTTTCTCTGAGCAGAGTCTCAGAAGTTGTAAGAGTCCCAGACCACTTCCTCTTTTTGTTGTTTTTTCTTTGTTTCTTTCTTTTTTGTTCTTTGGCCACCCTTCATCTATTAAAAAGCAAGAGTGGTCCAAACAGGGATGAAAAGCTGTGGGGTAGTTTCAGTTCAGTTCAGTTCAGTTGCTCAGTCATGTCCGACTCTTTGCGACCCCATGAATCACAGCACGCCAGGCCTCCCTGTCCATCACCATCTCCCGGAGTTCATTCAAGCTCACGTCCATCGAGTCAGTGATGCCATCCAGCCATCTCATCCTCTGTTGTCCCCTTCTCCTCCTGCCCCCAATCCCTCCCAGCATCAGAATATTTTCCAATGAGTCAACTCTTCTCATGAGGTGGCCAAAATACTGGAGTTTCAGCTTTAGCATCAGTCCTTCCAAAGAAATCCCAGGGCTGATCTCCTTCAAAATGGACTGGTTGGATCTCCTTGCAGTCCAAGGGACTCTCAAGAGTCTTCTCCAACACCACAGTTCAAAAGCATCAATTCTTCGGTGCTCAGCCTTCTTCACAGCCCAACCCTCACATCCATACATGACCACAGGAAAAACCATAGCCTTGACTAGACGGACCTTAGTTGGCAAAGTAATGTCTCTGCTTTTAAATATTTATATTTAACAAATTAATGATTGTGAAACACAGAAATCCCATGACAATATGTTTAAATTCATTTGAAGGTAAGATCAAAATTTGAAGTGCAAGGCTTTCATGAATGGGAGGCGTGGGACATGGGACTGTTTCTGAACCTTCTTCCCAGTGCCCAGCTCCAAGCAGGAAGGGCACCTGGCCTTGACTATGTGACCTACATCTCATGATCCAGGTATCTCACTGAGGGACAGGCCAATAGCGGAACTCAAAAAATGAGTTTCCTTCCTTCTGCCATTTTCAAATTGTATTTATATCTGAACCTTGAAGGTCCTTCTAAACTCTGGTCAGTGTGCCAGTGGACTAGTGAGGAAAGGGGGTCATTTGCATTCACAAGGGTGTGTGCTGCATGCTCATGAGGAAAAGAAAAAAATGGTACAGTCGTTTTGAGCTGCCCGGGGAGCCACAGGCTTCATTATTGTTATTTTCTTTTACTATTACGCCATTCTGCTTTCTTCTCTTGTCTTGAAGTGAGAGTTCTAGCTGGGATTCCACAGCAGCATCGATGCACTTGAATCAGCTTTATCCTTTTTTAAATTAAATTTTTATTATGGAAAATTTGAAACATACACAAAAGTAAAGAAAAAATGCTATAAGGAACCCCCGTGTACCCATCACCAATCTTCAGTGATGATCAGTGACACACTTGAAAATACACATCTGTGGAAATAGCTGCAGGGAGATGGAGGTGGGGACTTTTGCACCATGACGGTCTTTGGTGTACACCTGTGCATTCCTACAGCGAAAGCTCATACACCTGCATCCATGGAAGGCTTCATAATTGCTTTTGAATTTGGAGAACTGTATCACTGCCATAGAAAGGGAAATTTTAAGTGAATAAGGTTAGAATGACTTGCTCCTAAATTGATGCTTTCCTCATTCTTAATTTAAGACATGCAGGTATTTAAAGATGTTTAGTAACAACTCAGGGCAAAAAGGAAAAAACCATTGGCTGAAAAGTGAACTGTATTTTCTTCTTAGCTGCTTGCTTTGAGATAAGCTGGATTTTGTGTGTGTGTGTGGCGGGGGGAAGGTGTGTGTGTGTGTAGAAATGGAAAGAAAAACCAAGATGGAGACATAGAAATACCTCAAGAAAAGCGAAATTACAGCCATTATAATCCTTAAACTAGGCTCTTGCAGAGCACACCTGGTTTTTGGAAAAGGAGGCTTTTCTGATTCTCAGCGATAATGTCAAGTCCAGGGCGCCATAACAGGGCCCTTGATGCATCCCATCATGTAAAGAGAAATTATACAGCTCTCTACCAAGGTTTTCCTCTGATATTATCATCTTGTGTTGATATGATTTCTAGTTAAAAACCAATGCCAAAGATGAAACAGAACTGACTTGGCCCCAAGAATGCTTGTTTGCATGCTGTTAATAAGTCCCAAGGCTTCCTAAACAGAAGGACAGAATTGTAGGTGGCTTTGATGGCCACTGAGACTTGTGATACCCTCTTCAAGGCTCACTATCTGTAGCTTAAGGCTCCAGCATTGGGAACATTATTTAAACACCTCGTGTTTTAGCTTACCCACCTGTGACAGTCTAAAAACAATCCTTGCCTTCTAGAAAAATTGGATGCCAAGAATGTTGAAAGGAAAAGTGATAGGTAGCTGTGACTGTTAAGTGCTTTAGAATCCTTAAGAAAAAAAAAAGAAAAAACAAGATACCATCCCTAATCTCCATGGTGGCCCATCCCACTGAAGGCTCCAGAGGCTGGGCTGTCTTCAATGGACATGTGATCTGTGCAGACACAAGGGTTCCACACTTGCTAAATGAACTGTCCTTGCTATCTTGAAATTCTTAATTTTTGAACAGGGCCCCTGCATATTCATTTTTCACTGAGTCTCACAATCCTATAGTCAGTCCTGTCTAGAGGGCCTTCTGAGACATACCACTATTCATGTGTCAGCAATGTCATCACGCTAAGAGAGAGTTCACACTGCTACTGCTTTCATGTCTGGGAACTAAAATGGAATGCTAGATTTTTAATTTTATGTAACTAACATGCAGCACTGTGTAAGTCTAAGGTGTACAGCATAATGATTTCATTTATATACATTATGAAATGGTTACTGCAATAATTTAGTGAACATCTATCATCTCATACAGGGCTTCCCTGGTGGCTCAGATAGTAAAGAATCTGCCTGCGATGCAGGAGACCCAGGTTCAATCCCTGGGTCGGGAAGATCCCCTGGATAAAAGAATGACAACCCACTCCAGTCATCTCATACAACTACAAAATAAAAGAAAAGGGGAAAAAAAGTTTCCTTTTTGATGAGACTTATTCAGGTTTACTTTCTTAACAACAGTCATATATAAGACATAGCAGTGTCAGTTATATTTAACATGTTGTACATTACATCCCTAGTATTTATTTATCTTATAACCAGAAGTTTGTCCTTTTGACCATCTTCATTTGGTTTCCCCTGCCCCTAGTCTCCATCTCTGGAGATTAGAAATCTGATCTCTTTTTTTGAATTTCAGTTTTTTAAAAGTATAGTTGATCTACAACAGTATGTTAGCTCCTGGTGCACAGCATAGTGACTTGATATTTCTGCATATTTCAAAATGATCACTAGATAAATATAGTTAGCATCTGTTACCACATAAAGTTATTACTAATATTGATTTTATACATGTCATACCTGTGACTATTTTATAAAACAGAAAGTTTGTACCTCTTAAATATCCCTCCCTCATTTCACAAATCTCCCCACCTCTCTGTCCTCTGGCAATCACCACTTTATTCTCTGTATCTATAACTCTATTTCTGTTTTGTTATGTTTGATCATTTGTTTTTTAGATTCCATATATATGTAAAATCATATAGTATTTGTCTTTCTCTTTCTGACTTCTTTCACTTAAGCATAATACCCTCCAGGTTCATCCTCATTGTGGAAATGGCAAGATTTCATTTTTTTTAAATGACTGAGTAATATTCCATTATATATGGATACCACACTTTCTTTATCTGTGAATGCTAGTTTTTAGGAGACTTGTTATCCCAAATTGTGTACCAAGAAAGCTATTCTGAGAAGAAAACGTAGGATTAAGAGGAGCTTAGAGAATCTTGTTAAGAAATATCTACTTTGAAAAATTCAAACAGATTGCCTGTAGATCATCATTTCTTGGTACCACACTGATATTTCCAGGGCTCACCTATTTCCTTCTGTTGCATTATTTCTCTGTGTCAAGTATTACTCAAATTCAACAATTTTTACAGTCTTTGAAAACCCTCCATCCTATAACATGAGTTATGAGTTTTCTGATTAGAGTTTAAACACACCTTGCTCTCAATGAGAGCAAATATTTCTTATTTTGTGATTCATCTGAAACTTGAATTTTCATTCCTGTGATTTTCAAGCGAAAAGCATTATTTGTCTCTGTTTATGTTTGTCTGCTAAACGTTTATAGGCCATTGGGTGGTAACTAAACATTTTAGATTACATGAAAGTTAAGAAATCATATGGTTTTAATTACTTTTGAAAATGACCTAGGATGGAATACTACTTATCTTTAAGAAATTTTTAAACAAAATCTTTGTTTTGTTGTTTAGTCACCAGTTGTGTCTGACTCTTTTGTGACCCCCCCATGGACTACAGACTGCCAGGTTCCTCTGTCTGTGATATTCTCCAGGCAAGAATACTGGAGTGGGTTGCCATTTCCTTCTCCAGGGGATCTTCCCAACCCAGGGATTGAATTTGTGTCTCCTGCATTGGCAGGTGGATTCTTTACCATTGAGCTGCCTGGGAAGCTCCAACAAAACTTGTATATCTCTGGGGTGGGCAGATCCCCTGGAGAAAAAAATGGTTACCCACTTCCGTATTCTTGACTGGAGAATCCCAAGGTCAGAGAAACCTGGTGAGCTACAGTCCTTGGGGTCGCAAAGAGTTGGACACAACTGAATGACTTTCACTCCATTCATTTTTTATGATATTGGAGGTGCTCCTTCCTAAATAAGAAATAAATCAAAACCTATTCTAAGTAAAAAAGAGCATACCCTCAGGAGAACAGCTGCTGAAGAGCCTGGGGATGTGTTAGTAAGAAAATGCAGCATACCTGGTCGGCAGTGGGAGGCTTTCCTGGTGGGTGGGGCAGAACCAGAACTCAGGTCTCCCATGGAATCCACCTCTTTATGAAGGATGTTATCACGTGTATTTAGCACTCAAGTCTGATAACTCTATGCCACATTTTCCCAGGCTCCAAAATGCCTGGATTTGTGAATTGTCAGAAGGGTTTGATTTATTTCTTATTTAGGAAGGAGCACCTCCAGTATCATAAAAAATGAATGAAGTGAAAGTCATTCAGTTGTGTCCAACTCTTTGCGACCCCAACGACTGTAGCTCACCAGGTCCCTCTGACCTTGGAATTCTCCAGTCAAGAATACGGAAGTGGGTAGCCATTTTTTTCTCCAGGGGATCTGCCCAACCCAGAGATCAAGCCCAGGTCTCCTGCATTGCAAGCATATTCTTTACTGTCTGAGCCACCAGGGAAGCCAAAGAATACTAGAGTGGGTAGCCTATCCCTAACTCCAGGGGATCTTCCCTACCCAGGAATTGAACTGGGGTCTCCTGCATTGAAAGTGAAGTGGATTTTCCAGGCAAGAGTACTGGAGTGGGTTGCCATTTCCTTCTCCAGGGGATCTTCCTGACCCAAGGATCGAACCCAGCTCTCCTGCATTGCAGGCAGACGCTTTACCCTCTGAGCCACCAGGGAAGCAGATTCTTTACCAGCTGAGCTACCAGGGAAGCCCGGCCTCTCTTTAAATGTTTCCTACCTGAGGAATAGACAGAGCTAGGTTTCCCTCAGCCCCCAACAGCAGATCACTTAATATATGTTATAGCTGGAAGAGGTAAAAGATGCTCTTCCCTTTTTGTTCCTGCTCCAGTTTAGCACCAGTTGAAAGATACAGAAACTGGACAGATGGAAATGAACATATCAGCTTTGTGAATGAGGTTTAGGTCTTCAGGCAATCGGGCTTGCTGACTTTTTACCTCTGTTAGTGTCA
Organism: Redunca redunca; assembly: GCA_006410935.1. Classification (NCBI taxonomy): domain Eukaryota; kingdom Metazoa; phylum Chordata; class Mammalia; order Artiodactyla; family Bovidae; genus Redunca; species Redunca redunca. Next base: position 780,643 of record SJYQ01104666.1, on the reverse strand, counting down.
CACTCACTGGGTTATGGGCAGGGGAACCTAGGAAGTTGGCATCTTCTGGACCACAGTTGACAAGGTAATTCCTCAAGAGAAACCAAGTAAATGCTGGCCATCCTGCTTAGTTCCTTCTCCCTAAATTGTCAATATGAGACAAGGATAAAGAAATGCTAAGAAAGCAATTCTACTCGTGTAAATGTCTTCCTATGAAGACTTGGGGAATAAGAAATGTGTTCCCAACAGTAAATTGAAAAAAAAATCCTATTGAGTTTAATGTATGATGATAATGAAAAGTAATATGTCACAAATTCACATTTCAATAATTGAGAAAATGTTTCACATGCAAAAAATTAAACTCATTGGGACTTCCCTGGTGGTCCAGTGGTTGAGACTTTGCCTTCCAATGCAGGGGGTGCAGTTTCAATCCCTGGTTATGGAGCTAAGATCCTACATGCAGCCAAAATACCAAAATACCAAAACATGAACAACAAAAGAAATATTGTAAAAATTCAATAAAAGACTTAAAAAAAAAAATCAACCCCCTTAAGGAACATTGACTAGCTCAAAAAAAATTCTTCAGTCATTTCCTCCCTTCCAAGTACTAACCAAACCCGACTCTGCTTAGCTTCTGAGATCATATGAGGAGTACATTCAAGGTAATATGGTAGTAGACCACTCCAGTGATTCTTTAATGAAACTATTCATTTGGCAGAGGAGATAAGAAGCTTGAGGTAGATGGGCTTTGCCAGGGCCAGTTGGAGATACTGGCCTTTTACAATGGCCTTGCATGGGACCCCATTCAGGCTAACTTGAAACCCAGCAGTGCCAGGAGTAGACTCACTTCTGGTTTGAGTTAAGCTGGGTCTGAGAGATTCCCTTCCTGTATACAGCACCTTTGTAAACATTAAAAAGTGAACTGGCCTTATTTTAGGGGTAAAACTTTACAGCAGTGGCCTCTTGTGCCCATCTGCCTCCTCAGGGAGTGATGATGAATTTGGCGCTGATTGCTGAGATCAGTACATATTACTTGCAAGATGGAGGAGTAGAAGGGTGTGTGTTCATCTTCTCCTGTGAGAACTCCAAAATTACAACTCACTGCTGAAAAACCATTGACAGGAGAATGTTGGATCCCACCAAAAAAAGATACTCTAGGTCCAAGGGCAAAGGAGAAGCCCAAGAAAGATGGTAGGAGGAGCAAAATTGCATTTAGAATCAAACCCCATACCCACCAGAGATGGTTGGAGGGCTCAAACAAAACCTTGTGCACACCAGGAGACCCCACAGAGACTGAGCTAGACCTGCCTTTGAGTTTGAGTATCTCCTGTAGAGGTATGGGTCAGCAGTGGCCTGTCAAATTGGCAGGGGCTCTGGGTGCAGTAGATTTGGGTATGGCATAAGCCCTTTTGGAGGAAGTCACAATTAACCCCACCATGGAGCCACCAGAACTTACACAAGACTGGGGAAACAGACTCTTGGAGGGTACAAAGAAAACCATGTGTGCATCTGAGCCAAGGAGAAAGGAGCTGTGATTTCCCAAGAGACTGACCTAGACTTGCCTGTGAGTGTCTAGGCATCTCCGGAGAGGCATGGGTCAGTGGTGGCCTGCTGCAGGGTTGGGGGCACTGAGTGCAGCAGTGCGTGCACGGGATCTTTTGGAGGTAATCTTTATACACAGCCCTGCCCATCAACAGAAAATTGGATTAAAGAGCAGGGCCCAGTCCAACAGAACAAGACCCAGTTTCCCCCTCAGTCAGTCTCTCCCAGCAGGAAACTTCCATAGGCTTCTTATCCTTATCCATTAGAGGGGTAGACAGAATGAAAACCACAATCACAGAAAACTAATCAAAACTGATCACATGGGCCACAGCCTTGTCGAACTCAATGAAACTATGAGCCATGCTGTTTAGAGCCACCCAAGACAGACAGGTCATGGGGAAAAGTTCTGACAAAACATAGTCCACTGGAGAAGGAAATGGCAAACCACTTAACTATTCTTGCCTCGAGAATCCCATGAACAGTATGAAAAGGCAAAAAGATAGACACTGAAAGATAAACTGCCCAGGTCGGTAGGTGCCCAATATGCTACTGGAGAACAGTGGAGAAATAACCCTAGAAAGAATGAAGAGACAGAGCCAAAGCAAAGACAATACCCAGTTGAGAATGTGACTGGTGATGGCAGTAAAGTCCAATGCTGTAAAGAACAATATTGCATAAGAACCTGGAATATTAGGTCCATGAATCAAGGTAAATTGGAATTGATAAAACAGGAGATGGCAAGAGTGAACATCGACATTTTAGAAATCAGTGAACTAAAATGGACTGGAATGGGTGAATTTAACTCAGATGACCATTATATCTACTACTATGGGCAAGAATCCCTTAGAATAAATGGAGTAGCCCTCGTAGTCAACAAGAGTCCAAAATGCAGTACTTGGATTCAGTCTCAAAAACAACAGAATGATCTCTGTTCATTTCCAAGGCAAACTATTCAATATCACAGTAATCCAAGTCTATGCCCTGAACAGTAATGCTGAAGAAGCTGAATTTGAATGTTTCTATGAAGACCTACAAGACCTTATAGAAGTAACACCCCCAAAATATGTCCTTTTCATTACAGGGCACTGGAATGCAAAGTAAGAAGTCAAGAGATACTGGGAGTAACAGGCAAATTTGGCCTTGAAGTACAAAATGAAGTAGGCCAAAGGCTAACAGAGTTTTGCCAAGAAAACACACTGGTCATAACAAACACACTTTTCCCACACAAGAGAAGACTCCACCCATGGACATCACCTGACAGTCAATACTGAAATCAGATAGATTATATTCTTAGCAGCTGAAGATGAAGAAGCTCTATACAGTCAGCAAAAGCAAGAAAGACTGGGAGCAGACTGTGGCTCAGATCATGAACTACTTATTGTTAAGTTCAGACTTAAACTAAAGAAAATAGAGAAAACCACTAGACCATTCAGGTATGATCAAAATCAAATCCCTTATGATTATCCAGTGGAAGTGACAAATAGATTCAAGGGATTAGAATTGAGTGACAGAGTGCCTGAAGAACTATGGACAGAGGTTTGTGACATTGTACAGGAGGCAGTGATCAAGACCATCCCCAAGAAAAAGAAATGCAAAATGGCAAAATGATTGTCTGAGGAGGCCTTACAAATAGCTGAGAAAAGAAGAGAAGCAAAAGGCAAAGGAGAAAAGGAACGATATACTCATTTGAATGCAGAGTTCAAAGAATAGCAAGGAAAGATAAGAAAGCCTTCCTCATTGACCAGTGCAAAGAAATAGAGGAAAACAATAGAATGGAAAAGACTAAAGATCTCTTCAAGAAAATTAGAGATATCAAGGGAACATTTCATACAAAGATGGGCACAGTAAAGGACAGAAATGGTATGGACCTAAAAGAAGCAGAAGATATTAAGAAGAGGTGGCAAGAACACACAGAAGAACTGTATAAAAAAGAACTTCATGACCCAGATAATCACAATGGTGTGATCACTCACCCAGAGCCAGACATCCTGGAATGTGAAGTCAAATGGGCCTTAGGAAACATCACTACGAACAAAGCTAGTAGAGGTGATGGAATTTCAATTGAGCTATTTCAAATCCTAAAAGATGATGCTATGAAAGTGCCGCACTCAATATGCCAGCAAATTTGGAAAACTCAGCAGTGGCCACAGGACTGGAAAAGGTCAGTGTTCATTCCAATCCCAAAGAAAGACAATGACAAAGAATGGTCAAACTACTGCACAACTGCACTCATCTCACATGCTAGCAAAGTAATGCTCAAAATTCTAGCAGCCAGGCTTCAGCAATAGGTGAACTGTGAACTTCCTGATGTTCAAGCTGGTTTTAGAAAAGGCAGAGGAACCAGAGATCAAATTGCCGACATTCGTTGGATCATTGAAAAAGCAAGAGAGTTCCAGAAAAACAACTTCTGCTTTATTGACTATGCCAAAGCCTTTGACTGTGTGGACCATAACAATCTGTGGAAAATTCTTCAAGAGATGGGAATACCAGACCACCTTACCTGCCTCCTGAGAAATCTGTATTCATGTCAAGAAGCAACAGTTAGAACAGGCCGTGGAACAACAGACTGGTGCCAAGTAGAGAAAGGAGTCCATCAAGGTTGTATATTGTCGCCCTGCTTATGTAACTTAAATTCAGAGTACATCATGTGAAATGCTGGGCTGGATGAAGCACAAGATGGAATCAAGATTGCCGGGAGAAATATCAATAACCTCAGATATGCAGATGATACCACTCTTATGGCAGAAAGCAAAGAAGAACTAAAGAGCCTCTTGATGAAAGTGTAAGAGGTGGGTGAAAAGTTGGCTTAAAACTCAACATTCAGAAAACTAAGGTCATGGCATCCAGTCCCATCACTTCCTGGCAAATAGATGGGGAAACAATGGAAACAGTGTCAGACTTTATTTTTTTGGACTCCAAAATCACAGCAGATGGTGACTGCAGCTATGAAATTAAAAGATGCTTGCTCCTTGCAAGAAAAGCTATGACCGACCTAGATAACATATTAAAAAGCAGAGACATTTCTTTGCCAACAAAGGTCCGTCTAGTCAAAGCTTTTTCTAGTAGTTATGTATGAATGTGAGATTGGACTATAAAGAAAGCTGAGCACTGAAGACTTGATGCTTTTAAACTGTGGTGTTAGAGAAGCCTCTTGAGTGTTCCTTGGACTGCAAGATGTTCCTACCAGTCAATCCTAAAGGATATCAATCCTGAATTTTCATTGGAAGGACTGATAACTGAAGCTGAAACTCCAATACTTTGACCACCTGATGCAAAGAACTGACTCACTGGAAAAGACCCTGATGCTGGGAAAGATTGAAGGTTGAAGGAGAAGGGGACAACAGAGGAAGAGATGGTTGGATCACAAGCTCCGGGAGTTGGTGATGGACAGGTAAGCCTGGCACACTGAAGCCCAGGGGGTCGCAAAGAATCAGACATGACTGAGCAACTGAACTGAACTGAAAGCTTTACAGAGTTATGAGACAAAGAGGAAGATAATGCAGTCAGGGAGTAACAGAATTGCCTTTGATAAAATTGGGTTTTTCGGTCATTTAGGATGCGAAAAGTATAATGGATGAGGACAGGGCGGTTCCCTTGACTAGTTTCTTCCTGCAATTTGACAGTGCTGGGAGGGAAGGGTACCTGGCTCTCTGGCTGTTAGGTTCTCTCTGTTAGAGCATGCTCCCGTTGGAGGGGAGTGTTTTGCCCATTTGGAGAGGGCAACAACCTCTCTTTCTGGTGATTTGTTATAATGATGATGATTGTTGTTAGATTATTATAGTCGCCCACTGGCAGGATTATAGTTAAAAATTTGGCAGTGTTTTCATTATAAATGACTATTTTTACAGCTCAGCTATAAAAGTTTACTTAGGTCTGAAATTTGATATACAAGCTCTCCATCCAGGAGTGCTTTCCTTTCAAATAGAATCTTAAAAAATGGTTAATAAAATTGGTCTGTCTAATTTTCCTGAGTTATATGAGTATTTTGGAAAAACAGAAATGTATCATTTGTATAGGCTCTGTAACACTTTTTCTCAGTTAGCCTTGAGTTTAAACAAGATGCTATAAAATTTAAGTTATTCAAACTGAGCTTGGATGGATTGAGAACAAAGTGATATTATGCACAGGGCTAGACTATAGCAAAGAAAATACACAGATAGTCTTTATATTTAAAATTAAAAACTCTATCTATGGCCCAGAAGTGGAAGCTCTTCTGGAACAATTATCACTGTGCATTTTTATTATGCATTTTATACCTCTAAGTACATAATCACCTGCTCATGTCTATCTGATAAATAATGAGATTTTTATTTCACATTTGCATTGTTAATTACACTATATTACAGAAGTAAGATATCAGGCATCTGTTATTAATAGAATGTAATTTTTTTTAAAAAATAGCAAGGGCACTTTAAATAGACAAAGAGAAAGCACCCTTTATTGGAGGCCACCCAGATCTGTTGATAATGTTTTGTTTGGACTTTAGGGTAGTTGTAGCAGGAATGAAGGAAAAATACCACATGAACTGAAGCTATCAAGATAAAATATAATGTGACTTACAGTCTGGCAAGGGTTTATGTCCTTACCCTTGAGGAAGGAATCATGGCTTTTATAAATGCAAAAGAATATATTTAATGTTGAGAAGGTGAGAAATCTAACCCATGAGTTTCCTCTAAGTGTTTGACAACATCTTGCAATGAAATAAAGGTCCAGTTGGAAAAGTCAGTTGTAGGGATCTCCGGATAACTATCTTCACTACAGAAAGATGGTTCTTCTTAGTGGGGCTTGCTTTCTTCCCTGACTTTCATATCTAGGGTCTTGTTGAGAGGAGGCATGGTGAAAAGAGCAACAGACTAAAAATCTAGGAGCCAGGAAATTCTCCATCTGCTCATTTATTTGTTTTTTTTATTTTTTTTTATTTTTATTTTTTAATATAAAAAGCACAATTTATTAATACAAAGGACATAAAGCAGATACATATAGTTGATTAAACTAGAAAAATGTATGTACAAACTTTCAAATCAGATTAACAGTTCAATCAAATCTGGGGGGAAACACAAAGATATAGTATACCTGCACCACCATCTCTCTGGGTCCTCTCCTTGCACCAGTCCCAAGCATCCTGCATCCTGCTCATTTAAATATGAGGAATACTGACATTACCCTTCCAACCCCAGTGGCTGTATGGGGCATTCAAGTGCAATGAATACCCTCTGAGAAGCAGATGAATGATAAATGAATTGCAACTGATCAAGAAATGACTTCCCTTTGGGAAAGGCTCTGGACAAGCCAGTGGTGGATGCCTAATCTTTTTGGCAATAGATTTTATAGCCTTATCAGTCACCCCAATTGGGATACAGGACCATATATTACCATAAAGAAACTCCCTCAAGTTATTCCGTAATATCATATCATACCCTCCATCCAACTCCAATTTGATTATTCTCCAGGAATATAATTTGGTCTTTTTGAGAATGCCATATAAATGGAATCATACAGCATGTAATCTTTTGAGACTGGTTTTCCACTCATCACAAAGCCCTTGATATTCACCAAGTTTTTGCATATCAGTTCAGTTCAGTTGCTCAGTCATGTCAGACTCTGCAACCCCATGAACCTCAGCACACCAGGCTGATCTCATTTAGGATGGACTGGTTGGATATCCTTGCAGTCCAAGGGACTCTCAAGAGTCTTCTCCAACACCATAGTTCAAAAGCATCAGCTTTTGAGCTCAGCTTTATTTATAGTCCAACTCTCACATCCATACATGACCACTGGAAGAACCATAGCCTTGACCAGATGGACTTTTCTTGCCAAAGTAATGTCTCTGTTTTTTAATATGCTGTTTAGGTTGGTCATAACTTTTCTTCCAAGGAGTAAGTGTCTTTTAATTTCATGGTTGCAATCACCATCTGCAGTGATTTTTGAGCCCAGAAAAATAGTCAGCCACTGTTTCCACTGTTTGCCCATTTATTTGCCAGGAAGTGATAGGGCCAGATGCCATGATCTTAGTTTTCTGAATGTGGAGCTTTAAGCCAATTTTTTCACTCTCCTCTTTCTCCTCTTTAGTTCTTCTTCACTTTCTGCCACAAAGGTGGTGTCATCTGCATATCTGAGATTATTGATATTTCTCCCAGCAATCTTGATTTCAGTTTGTGCTTCATCCAGCCCAGCATTTCTCATGATGTACTCTGTATATAAGTTAAATAAGCAGGGTAACAATATACAGCCTTGACAGACTCCTTTTCCTATTTGGAACCAGTCTGTTGTTCCATGTCCAGTTCTAACTGTTGCTTCCTGACCTGCATACAGATTTCTCAAGAGGCAGGTCAGGTGGTCTGGTATTCCCATCTCTTTCAGAATTTTCCACAGTTTTTTGTGATCCACACAGTCAAAGGCTTTGGCATAGTCAATAAAGCAGAAATAGATGTTTTTCTGGAACTCTCTTGCCTTTTCGATGATCCAGCGGATGTTGGCAATTTGATATCTGGTTCCTCTGCCTTTTCTAAAACCAGCTTGAACATCCAGAAGTTCACAGTTCACATATTGCTGAAGCCTGGCTTGGAGAATTTTGAGCATTATTTCACTAGCGTGTGAGATGAGTGCAATCATGTGGTAGTTTGAGCATTCCTTGGCATTGCCTTTCTTTGGGATTGGAATGAACACTGACCTTTTCCAGTCCTGTGACCACTGCTGAGTTTTCCAAATTTGCTGGCATATTGAGTGTAGCGCTTTCACAGCATCATCTTTCAGGATTTGAAATAGTTCAACTGGAATTCCATCACCTCTACTAGCTTTGTTCGTAGTGATGTTTCCTAAGGCCCATTTGACTTCACATTCCAGGATGTCTGGCTTTATGTGAGTGATCACACCATCGTGATTATCTTGGTCATGAAGATCTTTTTTGTACAGTTCTTCTGTGTGTTCTTGCCACCTCTTCTTAATGTCTTCTGCTTCTGTTAGGTCCATACCATTTCTGTCTTTTATTGTGCCCATCTTTGCATGAAGTGTTCCCTTTGTATCTCTGATTTTCTTGAAGAGATCTCTAGTCTTTCCCATTGTATTGTTTTCCTCTATTTCTTTGCATATATCAGTAATTTATTCCTTTATATTGCTGAGGAACTTTCTATTGTACATATGCATTGTTTTTTACCTGTTAACTGATCAGAAGACAATTGGGTTGTTTTTATTTGGGGGCTGTTTAAAAAAAATTGCTGTGAATATCCATCTACAGGTTTTTTTATAAATACAAATTTTCATTTCCTGAGGAGAAATAGGCAAAAGTGTGATTGCTGGGTTATATAATAACTGTGTTTAACTGTGTTAAGAAACTGCCAGACAGTCTTTCAGAATAGCTTAGCCATCTTACATTCTTGCTAGCAGTGTATGAAAGATCAAATTTTTCTGCATCCATCCATAACAGCATTTGGTATTAACAGTTTTTTTTTTTTTAACTTTAGCCATTTTAATAGATATGTAGTGTTATAATATATATCTTTGTTTGTTTAATCTGCATTCCTCTGTTGGTTAATGACAAAGGGTAATTCTCCATGTATTATTTGCCACCCATATATCCCCTTTGGTGAAGTGTCTGTTCAAGTCATTTGCCCATTTCCTAGTAGGAAATGGGCTTTTGAAGAAGTTTTGCTCTGTGCTATGACTGTACTCTCCCTATGGTACTTTCTCAAGAGGCTGTACTAATAAATTAAATTTCTTTCCATCTATTGTGAATGCTGGCCATGCTGTGATGGGCCACAAGGCAGCACTCAAGAAAAACCCAGCCTGTCATTTTCTTCTAATACATCTTTTCTTGGTTCCATTCTCCATGCCTATATGCTTGGAATGTTTCTTTTTGGTTTTTCACCAGGGACAGGAAAATCTCATTAATTCAGAACGATGAAGGAGAGAGGAAGAATAGAGCTAGGGTGCCTCAAGGGCAATTACAGGTGAAAAGATGTTTTTAAAGAAATGCAATGAGATTACAAGTCTGATGACTATTGAGAAATCAAGAAAGTCTGATGAGTAAATATTAAAATTTAATTAAATAGCTGATTTAGGCGAGACTAACGCCATTTTAAAAAAAGATTGAGAATTGACTTTATTAAAAGAATCTTTCATTCAGCTTTTGCGTGCGTTCAAAATATTAGTTGACTTAAAGTTTTACTTTTCCAGGTCTGGACCATTTTCTGAAATTAAGTTACTTCTGAAAATTCCTATGAAAGTGCCTTTAAAAATTTTTTGTGGAATAAATAGTAAAAGGTAAATTAATCTAAGTAAAATGAAATTTGTGATAGTTTTAGTTTGAAAAATCTAATCAAAGCACAGAATTCTTTTAAAGAAGAAGAAATTGCATGACTGGAGAAGTAGAAGGAATATTGAAAGACTCTTAATATGAGGAATATTTATTTTGACAGAATTTTATATTGGAATTCCTTTACTTTAAAGCTACCTCCTCGGATATGGGGATTTGGCTTTGTGTCCTGCATGTTGGAGAACCTGCTTTGGCCCAGCACAGGTGCTTCTCTCCTTCAAGGAGTGAATTCTGAGCACTCAGTACAATGCTCACCTGGAGCTTGTGCTATACCATCCCCCTTCAGGTACATCTCAGATCACAGATCTCTGGAATTCCCTGCCCAGAGGGACAGAGTCTGTTTCCAGGGTCTGTTTCCAGGGTCCTCAGCCCCTCTTTCATCTTCCCTGGGGCTAAGTAGGCTTCCTGCACACTCACTGGTAAGCCCCAGGGGTGCCAGTGGTAGCTGTCTTGCAAGTGTGACTGTAGAGTGAGTTTGAGCTACAGACTGGGGTTTCCTGTTCATGCAGGTGAAGCTTTCCCTAGGGGCAGGCATCAGGCCAGACTGGAAAGCAGGAGATAGGGAGCATTTGTCCTCTAGTCCCGGACCCCTAAACACAGAGCCAGGCCTGCTTGTATGAATGACCCTGCAAGTTTCCAGAAGAAATACATTTCAAGTTCCAACTCAAAATTCACCTTAACACCGCTGAAATACTTCACTTTAAAAAAATTTGTGGGGTGTGCTTTATATCCTAACAGAGAGACTCTTTCTGACAACTCCTATAATACTTAGCCTGTGCTGTGGAATTTAGAACTTAATTCTATTCTGTCATTTACAGTGAGCTGTTGTTTTATTTGAGTTTTATTTTGCCTCCAACTAAACTGTGAGTCCCTAGAGATAGAAAATAAGACTTATGCCTCTGTGGTAGTTACCTACTATGTCTAACAGAATTTTGAATATAAGGTAAATAATAAGTACTTGTTGCTTGATGGATAAACCTATAATGCCTTATACATATGTTAAACAAGACTTGGGCTCCCAGTTTTAAAATTTGAGATGGCTGAGGAAAGAAGCAGTTTTTCAGGTATGAAAGAGGACCATATAAAATTAGTGAAGGGAGAACAAAGGAAAAGAGGTCATTTGAGTGTCTGGTTTTGCTTGGGGATTGAACCTGCGAAAAAGGACTTGTGCAGACAGCTTCCTTTCCCCAAGCCCCACCATCCCCTCAGGGTCTTTAAAATCAATAGGCAGACCTAGGGAGGATCTAGTGGATAGTGCCAATTTCAACTGTAACAGCAGTAAGCAAGGGATTTGAAGAGCTCTGTTGTTTCACAGCAAACAACTTATTTGTGCCCAGTTCAACAGTTAATAAACAGAATGGTTTTGTGTGTGATTAAGAGGATTACATGTTAGAGAATCTGCTTTTGCTCTGAAAGCACAATCAACAGTAACTCCCTCTGCCTTTCTGTTCTGATACTACATATTCTCCCATAAAAAGACCAACAAAGTTCAGTTTATTTATCTCAAAATCAGTTTCTCCTTTCTAAGGTTGAGAACCCGGACTTTTTGACAGCTAAAGGCTTTCATTTGCCTTCTAACATAGCCTGGTTTGATTTGGCTGTCTTTACCCTGACTCTATTCCTTGCCCACTGCCTGTGCATCCAGGTTTACTCCGAGAAGAGGGCTATACTCCCCATAAAGCAGAGAGTCTCAGAGTGTGGTCCAGAAAACCTGGGGAGCCTGAAGACTCTTAGGAGGCCTGCAGCATCTGTCCAATTTCTATAATAATACTAGTTTGTTACTTGCTTTTTTAGCTCATTCTCTCACAAGCATACAGAGGTCACATAATATGATGACATCATCACTCTGATGGATAATGGATTGTATGCTTGTGTATTCTGGGGTCTTAAAGTTTTTTATACTGTTAATTTTTTTTTTATTTTTTGGCATGCCGCATGTGGGATCCTAGTTCCTCAACCAGAGATCGAACCTGTGTTTCTTGCATTGGGAGCTCAGAGTCTTAACCACTGGATGGTTGGGGAAGCCCCAAGATATTTTAGTTTTAATTTTTAACAGAGCAAATACCTCAAGATAGAACCTACATAAGCAAAATGTCTTTGGGGTCCTTAATTTTTAAGAGAGAGAAAAGAATCCTGAGAGTAAAAAATTTGAGAAGCAGTGCCTTGAAGACAAAAATAGCTACCTATATTTCTAGTTAATCCTTGAGTGGAAAGGAACCAAAGTTTAGTGAAAAGTCACAGAGATGGTTAAACATTAGAAAGTCAGATTTATAAGAAGAGATGGAAGGAATTGGAATTGATCAGCTCAGCTTAGAGAAGCTCGAGAGATGCCTCAGTAATGATCTTCAGGTATGTGAAGGGTTGATGTACATACAGAACAAGAAGAAACTGGCTTGAACTGCAGTGTGTGAGATTTGAACTATAGATAAAGAGGGATTCTCTGACAGGGGCTGTTGAACAACAGAGTGAGTGACTGATGGGCTTGTGGAATCTCCTTCTCTGGAGGTCTTTAAAAACCAGATAGATTTCCATCTGTCTAGGATGATTTAAATACAGCACTGCAAGAAAGCCAGGGGGATGGAACAGATGATGTCGTAGGCTCCCCTTCCAGCTTCTTGGTTCTATAATTAACTTGATGAAAGGAGCTGTGGCGATTTGCAGTAAAGGGTTTAGACAGGAATGCGCCTGCTGATCTTGGGACAGATCATGGGTAGGAAGCCAGAGGTTTGCTTCATGGCTGGTGGAGATCCTGTATCATCCAGCGAAATGACTGATGCCTGCAGAAGTCTAGTTCAGGTCGGATTTTGGATTGGGCCCTGGATCCCTACTCCCCATTCCAGGGGACCTTCCTGATCCAGGGACCGACCCTGCATCTCTTACATCTCCTGCATTGGCAGGTGGATTCTTTATTACTGCATCATCTGGGAATTCCATGGACAGGGGTGCCTGGCAGGTTACAGTCCATAGAGTTGCAAAGAGTCGGACACAACTGAGTGACTGAGCACATATACACACACTGGCTCCCTGCCAAACCCTTCTCATTATTTAGGCACAGTGAGAAAAGAAATTTGGTAGGTTGATTTTAGTCAACTCAGGTGAGACCTGGAAAATTTCAAATATTAGATGTAGGTATTTGAGCATGGAATGCTCATGATTCTAAAGAAAAAAAGGAAGCAATCCTTAATTTTCTAGAAGGATAATGTTTCTGATCAGGCCCTCCTGTAACCACCACTGGCGGTCGCTAGTGTGGCAAGAAATGTGTCATGTTGCCACGTGGTCAGGGCTACCACGGTGCCATGTGGAGTCTGCACTGGGGCCTCGGCCTCTGGGCAGGTATGGCCGGAGTCTGCATCCAGGTCTGAGGAGCAGCGGACGATGGGCCTGAAGGAACAGCCGTGGCGCCAGCTTGCAGGAGGGCAGGGGCACGGACGCCTCTCCAGGGCTTCTGTTTCTGGTCTACTTTTTTTCATTAAGACTGGAATCAAGCTTATGTGTAAACTATTGGTAATTTAAGTTTCCTTTTGTGTCATTCAGTGTAAAACTGTCTAATTTGAAAAAATGTAGGTTATGAAAAGTAAAGATTTAGGCACTGTTAAAAAAAAAAAAAGAAAGAAAATCTGAATGGAAAGTATACGGATAATGTTCTTCACGGACACACTCTCAGTTTTACTGCGTGTCAGTGCTTTATACTTCTCTTTCCGAATTAGTGGAATTTCATTGCTTTCAGCTTTCAGAGATTTTGCATTTTATTTTTTAAATTAATTTATTTTAATTCGGGGATATTTACCTTACAATATAGGACTGGTTTTTGCCATACATCAACAGGAATCAGCCATAGGTGTACACACGTCCCCCTAGCCCTGAACCCCGCCACCTCTCTCCCACCCTAACCCTCTGGGTTGTCCCGGAGCACTGGCTGTGGATGCCGTTTCATGCACTGAGCTTGCACTGGTCATCTATTTTACATATGGTAATGTATATGTTTCAATGTTACTTTTCGCTTTCTCACGCTGAGTCTAAACGTCTGTTCTTTACGTCTAGCGATTATCGAGTTTGAAGTTTCCCTGTACTGGGTCAGAGATCTAGAGAATCAGCCACATTCCAAGGTAGTTTGTTTCCTTTTCTTATCGCTCGAATTTCCGTGAACAACGTGCTTGGGTCAAAACAAGAGGAAGGAAAGAATGCAAATTTGCTGCAGTTATTGCTGGATCTTGACATGAAGGACAACACAGTAGAAATCAGTAGAACCATCTGTGACTAATGAGCTGGATTAGAGAATATAAATAAGATTTTATCTCAGTGTAGACCCAATCACCATGGTCTATGTTGACACTTAAAAAAAATATTTGGATCACACATTATCTTGGTTTGGGTTGATTGACAGAAAGCAGAGAAATAGGATGGGGCTGGGAAGACCCCTTTGGGTACTTTTAGAGACTGAAGGATTGTTTGATCAGATATCGTTTTCAGGAAAACAGCCCTGGCAGATAGCAGATAACCCCATTGTGGGAAACGATTACCAGGCTCTCTCTATCTCCGAAAGATTCTAAGAGGCTATTGACCTCTCCTTTGACAAAGCCTTCTAGTGTTGAATGAGATGGGAAGACCAGGTCTGGGGCAACATGGTAAATATGCATTCTGTCCAGAGAAGAGGAAAAAATGGGAGAAAATCATAGAAGCTAAAAGACAATAAGCCTCTTTGATTGTTAAGACCCATATCACGCAAAGTCAAATTAAAAGAAGGTATCTTACAACCTAATTCCAATTTTGTGTCTCACATTTATGCCCCTTGATGTTAAATGAGGGAGAAAAGGGGAGAGAGGGAGGGAAAGGTGAGAAAGAAGTAGGAAAGGAATTCTTGTGTTTGGGAAACCATAGAATGAACTTAGGAAAAGTCTTATTCTGAAAGATATCCAGTAAAATACCACAGATGGGGTGTTTAAATGTACTTGATAATGTCCTTGTTTCTTCTAACCACCTTTGCAGCTAAGCTAGCTCAACTAAAGAAGGTAAGGACCATTGCAAAAGCTTATCACCTTTGTGGATTAAGAAAGAAAATTTTTCTTCTCTAACTCAGGAAACTTGTGACTAGGAAGGTCTCAACTAGATTTCATGGCTAGAAAAGGGAAACATCATTGCTTTCCTTTTTTTTTGGTTTTTATTTTTTTAAAGTCTCATTCTGAGGCAGTCCAAGACAACCTCGCTAAGGGCTCTCAGTATGCCTTTGGTGTGTCACAGTTTGGAGTTTTGACCTTCCCTTCATTTATCCAAATTGTTTTTCAAGAAGTTACCTCTGCCAGCTGTGATAGCCACTGGGCTTCCCACAGTTGTCTTCCAGCCAAAGTTATGCGCACTTTCCAAGACTCGGTTGTCAATCCACTGTGGCCTCCATAGCTACCTTTGGCCCCAGAGACTCCCCACACTGACATAAGCCTATCCTAAGACTTCCTACTATTCACCTTGCACTAGTTATTAATGTGCATGTCCATGCTTATCACCTGTGTGCTCCCAGAGTAGAAGCCAAATTTCAGATCTGAGTCTTACACCTAGTAGCTGCTCAATTAATGTTTACCTCTGAGTCGAATTTGATTGAACACATCTTTTCCAAAAAAAAAAAAAAGATCCAGATGCTACTAATGGATTTCATTTCTGGAAGCACATTTATTAGAAATTTCAGCAAAACAACATAGCTTATACATGCAAAAGCAGAAGTAATGGGAAAATCTGCTTCTACATGCACATTTATTCAATTTATTATGATTCAATATGACAGTGAGTGAAAGAATGCATGTGCATGCATACGTATGTGCATATATATATTTATATATGAATGCAGACAATTCATTTCTACACTTTGGTTTTTCAGCCGTAAATCACATAAAATCGAAAAGAACTAGAATTGAATAAAACATTTAAAATGTCAGATTAAAATCCTTAGTGAATAATATCCTTATTTTCTTATGGAAAACAAAATGAGGAAGAGCAGAGAAACAAGTAAAATTATCTTTGTATCTTCCTAGTAGAACTTTCTTATTTTTATAAAAATGCTATGCTTTGTAAGGCTGTTATATTTTCTAAAATTTCTTACTAATAGTTGTCTACTGAAAATATATGTAAAGATGACATCTGAAAGGTAATATAGTCACTGTTTTTATTTTTCCTCTGTCCTTTACGTGGGGAAGGTTACAAATTATTTTCAAGGGAAGAACATGACATTTCTACAGATGCTTCCTTTCTAGCACAAATGCAAATTACAAAGCAAATAACTTTTTTCCCCCATAGAAAATGGTCTCTGTAGTCATACAAAGCATACTTTAAACTGATAAGAGACATAAAAGATGTGAATAATCATTGTTGGAGGAGATACAATTGTGTTTAAATTTCTGCATTTATTCTCTCCCTTTCTGTTTCCCTCCACCAAATTTCTTTTTTCAAATCAGATTTCAAACGTGAATTAATTTTTGCTTGGTGTGAATTTAGATGTGTGAGAGTGTGTGCTAATATATTTTACAGCACATTTTTTAAAGCTTCCTTTGAGAGATTTGCTGTTATGAAATTCACTATACTTGATTGCATAGTATTTTTTTTTTCTTGTTAGAGGCAGAAATCAACCATTCCAACTCCTACACTTTAAATTATGCAATCAGAAATCGAGTCCGACTCCAGGAGATAGTGAAAGACAAGGAAGCCTGGCGTGCTATAGTCCATGGGGTCGCAAAGAGTCAGATACAACTGAGCAACTGAACAGCAACAGCAACAATGGCCTGGCAGTAACAGAACTTGGGATAAATCTTGAGGTTATTTCCTATATTCCACTTTAAAAAATTGCCATTGATTTGCTTATTTTTCAGCAAAATGATGTCTCTTGTAGAAAATTCTGCTGGTCACAATATTTGTGAAACAGTGCAAAATCTGTGATCGAATGAACATAGGCTCTAGAAAGACTGGCTTAAAAGCATTTCTCTGTGATCCTTTACTTCTCTAGGAGGTTTTGGGGAGAAGCACTTTCAACCTTGATGTGAGCAGGATTCTTAGTGTAGAATCAACTCCAAGTTTGGTTAGACCACAATGAAGTGTGTTGAAAGCCATTAGCAATTAAGAGCATGGCTCTGGGCTGATTTGCTTTATGGTATATTTCATGCTGCTCATGCACAGTAGGTAATACACATGGATTCAGCATAAATTTAATTTTGCACATTAAGTAAAGTGCAATAGATAAATTATGCCTGAAGAGGACCCACCAGCTGCTATAGCCACTTCAACTAATGTACCCTGGAGGTGCCTGAGCACATCAGTTGTGTCGAACCATTAATGCATCCTGGAATCTGCATGGATACATTTGCTGCGTGGAGTCAGGAGTCACCTCCTGGCTTTCAGGGAGGGGCCAGGGAAGGGAACTGGTCCAGCTTCCTGGGGCTGAATTGCCCCTTGCCCCTGCTCTGGGCTCTTGAGCATGCTTTGCCATAGTTGGCCTCATTCAAGGGCTCAGTGGAAGGATCCGAGACAGGATTTTCTCACGACCTGGGGAAGTGAGAAGGATCAGCAGGGACCCCAAACATTCCCCCCCTGGCTTAGTTGAAGGACCCAGAGTGGGCATTCCTCTGAGGATCCAGAAATCAGAAAGGATGCATTACTGCAAAGATGGTTGAATTAGAGCTGCTGGGGGAACACTTACTTTCGAATTTCTTGGCATCCTTGGACCTCATTTCTCAACCTTAATGTTCACTTTATGGTCATTTTTTGGGTATTTAATATATCTACATCCCATACAGGGAATTGAAGCAGAACACGCTCAGAGCTTTAAGGAAGAAAACAGATCTCCAGTCTGTGGCAGGGTTCATTCCTGTGGCCGCGAGTGGTGATGACATGCCTTAAGTTATTTGAGATGAGTAAGCAGTTACAATTCTGTTGGAAATGTGGCTCTGAAGGTTTTCAGCCAAGCGCTGATAATGGAAGTTTCATCCTCTCGGCCACCCCCTTCTGGGCCCCCTTGACTGCACCTGTTCCAGGCTTGTGCTCTTTCCCACGAGGTGGGGAGGAATGCCTTGTCAGCGCCTGTCATCGTGTTCTTGTGCCCATCGAAAGCACCCTGCTAGGACTGGCTTCTTTTAAAAAAAATTACATTAATTTTTATTGGAGTATAATTGTTTTACAAGGTTGTGTTAGTTTCTACTGTGTGGCTAAGTGAATCAGCTGTGCTTATACGTACACCCTCTTTTTTCTGGATTTCCTTCCCGTTTAGGTGCCCACAGAGCCCTGAGAAGCATTCCCTGTGCTATACAGTAGGTTGTCGTTAGTCATCTATTGTACACCTGGTTGTGTATATGTCAATCCCATTCTCCAAATTCATCCCACCCCAACTACTCCCTCCCCAGTATCCATATGTTCATTCTTTCTGTCTGTGTCTCAATGTCTGCTTTGGAAATAAGTTCATACTTTTCTAGATTCCATGTGTGCGTGTGTTCTAAGCTGTATCCAACTCTTTGAGAGACACCATGGATTGTAGCCTGCCAGGCTCCTTTGTCCATGGGACTTTCCAGGCAAGAATACTGAAGCAGGTTGCCATTTCCTTCTCCAGGAAGAGAAGGGATCCTGACCAGGGATCAAACCTACATTTCTTGTGTCACCTGCATTGACAAGCGGATTCTTTACCACTGTGCCACCTGGGAAGCCCCATATAGATTCCATATATAAGTGATATTATACAATATTTTTGTTTCTTTCTGACTTCACTCTGTAAGTCTTCAGGTTGTCTCTTCACAGCCAACAGCTGTACCCTCCCTGGGTCCACTCTCCAAACCCCGCTATCCAGCAGCCAGCCCCTCTCTGTACCAGGAAACGCACAATTCAGGCAGGGGTACACAGGTCAGTGGTATAGATCATGTGTGCAGCTCTTAGTCTGTCCTGCCTTTCACAGACCTGTTGCTGCATTTCCCTCCAATCCATTAAAGGTCCCTTTCTGTCCTAGCTGATTTCCTGCTGTGAGTGGGCTTTTCTGAGTTTGGGAACTTCTTCTTACCTTTAGTTCCCCACTGGAGGTCCTGGTCTCTTCCCATTTTCTTTTTTTCTTTCTGTCATCCTACCTGGCTGTGTGGGGATTTTTCTTCTCCTTTTCGGTGTCCAAGGTCTTCTGCTCGTGTTCAGCAGGTGCTCTGTGAGAACTGTTCCATCTGCAGATGTATTCTTGGTATACTTGAGAGGCAAATTCTACATCCTTCTATTCTGTCATTTTGACTCCTCCAGGACTTGCTTTCTCTTCACAGTCCTTTTCCCATATCCTTTCCTGGGTTGAGTGAGCTCTACTGGCTGCTGTTGCATCTTTGAAAAGGAAGCCCAGACCCATGGAGCCCTCTGACAAGGGCAGACCAGACTATCAAAGAGAAGTGACAGGAACAACTTACCTCAAATCTGACTCCAGGCTAAGTCCTGCATTATCTGAGTTCTCACAGAAATCCTCTTATCATTTTCATTTTGCAGAGCAACAACCTGAGGTTTTGAAACTCAAGTTACTTGCCCAAGGGCAGATGCTATGGGCAAAAAGCAGAGCCAATGTTCAAACCCGGAGACCTAGATTTAGGAGTTGTGTACTTTAGCACTTTAGGCACTTTACAATGCCTTTAAGTGGTGATTTTCTTTTTTCCTGCAAAATAGCATAGATTTTCTTAAAATTTTGATTTTATAGACAAGGTAAGTCACTTTGCCTTTAAATGGAAACTGTCTCTTGAAAAGGTACTGAAGATATTCTTCATGTAGGATGTCTATTCCTGATGAATGATTTCATGTTCCTGAGGAGGAGCCTCAGACAGACTGGACAGAGACTCCTATTACCCAATATTTATGTGACTGATTTATAGAGATCAACCTTACTTTTGAGGTTTCCACTGTTCCTTCTAGAAGAAGAACATAGCTCACAAGAGTAATGGATTGCTGGACCTTCTTTGCAGTCCTTCCTTTGGTCCAGTTGAAGGAGAGGGACCTCGGAGAGATCCTCCTGTTGCCTGCCAGGGTCCTTTGACTCTTTAATCAATAGAAATTGATGAGACCAGATAAGAAATTCAGGCAAGGCTTTAATGGAACTCACGTGGGCTTCCCTGATGGCTCAGACAGTAAAGAATCTGCCTGCAATGCAGGAGACCCGGTTTGATCCCTGGGTTGGGAAGATCCCTGGAGAAGGGAATGGCAACCCACTACAGTTCTTGGCTGGGAAATTCGATGGACAGAGGAGCCTGGTCAGCTACAGTCCACAGGGTCGCAAAGACTCGGACAGGACTGAGTGACTAACACTATGCTACAGCAAGAGGGAGCAAAAACAAGAAGCAGATTCCCTTACTCCCTGAGTGGGGTGAGCTGGTTTCTTAAATGGAGTGAGGGTAGGGGTGGATCAGTGGGTCAGGCCGGCGGGGGGGGTGGCTTAGGTGGTCTGCCCACCTGCCTTGGTGGTCCTGTGTGCAGGGGTCATGTTGGTACTCTGCTTTCGTTCTGGGTGCTTCAGAAGCAGCAGTTGGTTCTGGGGCTTTTTATATCTTATTGTTCATAATTGCCCTCAATGTATATGACTGACGTTATTTTTATAGTTTCTTTTTATTCTGTTACTTGAGGAGACATTTGTCCAGGAGCAAGTGCAAGCACTCTAGTAGAGGGTCCCAGGTGGTCCCAGCCATTCTCACTTCTAGTGGTTCGTGGGAGCCTACTTGTACCAGCTTCCAGAACCCTGTGTGCGTTCTCTTCCCAATTCCACCAGCAGTGACATCCCATCAATAACTTGAAGTTTCATGTGGTAGGAATCTTTATACCACAGACATTTGTAAGCACTACAAATTGGGGCTTTTTGTTTTTGTTTTTTAGACAGTAAGTTGTAAGACATTTACCAGGACACTGCTGGGCACATGCGCTGGACTCTTGGGGGAACTTCAGGACTCTCCTAGATACTCGGTAGTTCTTATCCCATTAGCTCTCCAGTCCAGAACTCATAAAAGGAGAAGTAATTTTCATCAGCAGCACAAATTCTTTATATCAAATAAATAAAGCATTATTCATGCATTGAGTTTTACCAGTGTTGAATTTAGGCATTATTTACTAGGACAAACAGAAGGTGTTATAATACTACTAACAATGTTTACATCTAACCTTGAAAGTAGGGTATGGTAGTAGAATACTCCAAACATTTGTCTAAATACACCCATATCCTACACAGGAAAGAGAAACACTAAGAATTTAATGAAGAAGAAGGATATATATCCTTTAGTAGAGATTCTTGTTATGGACACAGATACTCTTCACTAGTGACTATTTCTATTTTGGATCCAGTTTGCACTGAGTAGGATCACAATGGCGTTAAAATGGGTATTAGATTTTCAGGATTCCACTTAAATTTACCCCAAATTACCTAATGGGGTCCAGACACATTCTACCCACCTACATTTCAGTTGTCTGTCCTACTTGTACTTCATTCAGTGTTCTATAGTTGCAGGCAAGAGATGCTCATTTAAGCAGAAAAGAAATTTACTGGATTATATTTATTTTTTTAAATTTACTTATTTTTAACATTTTAAGAGTATAGTTGGCTTACAATATTCAGTTTCAGGTGTATAGCAGAGTGAATCAGTTATACATATAACATAATCACTTTATTTATTTTTTTAGATTCTTTCCCCAAATAGGCCATGAGAGTATTGAATAGAGTTCCCTGTGCTATACAGTAGGTTCCTATTTTTAACTATTTTATATACAGCAATATGTATATGGGGCTTCCCTGGTAGCTCAGCTGGTAAAGAATCTGCTCACAATGCAGGAGACCCTAGTTCTATCCCTGGGTTGGGAAGATCCCTTGGAGAAAGGGTAGGCTGCCCCCTTGAGTATTCTTGGACTTCCCTGGGGGCTCAGATGGTAAAGAATTCACCTGCAATGCAGGAGACCCGGGTTTGATCCCTGGGTTGGGGAAATCCCCCAGAGAAGGGAAGGTCTACCCACTTCCGAATTCTTGCCTGGAGAATCCCCATGGACAGAGGAGCCTGGGTTACAGTCCATGAGGTCTCAAAGAGTCGGACGTGACTGAGTGACTTTCACTTCCCTTCAGTGTGTGTATGTCAATCTCAATCTCCCAGTTTATCCCTCCCTCTCTTTTTCCCCTGGTAGCCATAAGTGGATGGTCTTTGAATGGCTCACAGGACTGATGGGGACGTAGAAGAAGCAAGTTATGAGAAGAACTGGAATAAGGCATTACCTTGAAGCAGTCACTCTCGTGGCAGCACACACCCACTTGGAAGGGCTCAGTCACAGACTTTTCCCTCTCCCGTTGTTGCCAGTCTGCTTAAGATCCAATGTTGCTGGGAACCAGGAGGGCCAGGGACAGAGCACCTGCATACTAATAGGGAATAGGTAATTCCCCGGAAAAAAATCAGGATGTGCTATCAAAGTACTGAAAAACAGATGCAGTGTGATTTACCTTGGCCTCCAAAGTGACCACACAACAGTCAATGGGGAAGACTAGAAACCATGGTCTGGTTCACAAATGAATAATTTATAAAAGATTTTAAACTTCCATGATAAAGTTCCGAGAACCCGCTATTCATGAGTCATATAATCATGAGCAGGTTTTTGTTTTTACCTTGAAATTTGAGTCTAAAGTCAAATTTGTGCTTCATTTATAGAATTCCACTAGCTTATATCCAATCCATTTCTAAGTCCATTTACGTCTTTACCCTAGTGTTTGCTTTTTTGCTTTATGCTGCTTCTAATTTATGTTCTGTAGCCTGGTAGGCTGCAATCCATGAGGTTGCGAAGAGTCGGACACGACTGAGAAACTTCACTTTCACTTTTCACTTTGATGCATTGGAGAAGGAAATGACAACCCACTCCAGTGTTCTTGCCTGGAGAATCCCAAGGACGGCAGAGCCTGGTGGGCTGCTGTCTATGGGGTTGCACAGAGTCGGACACGACTGAAGCGACTTAGCAGCAGCAGCAGCAGTAGCAGCAGCTATATTTTATATATGCTCCTAAGCTGCCTAGAATCCTTTTTACAACAAGGCAATATATAAATAAATAGATAGATGCAGTCATTTCCTAGGATTCTTTTCTAATTTTAATATCCAATTGTTCTCATTCAGAAAATTGTATATTCAGGTGAACAGGAGGTATTCTCTTAAATTCAAATATAGTATGAGAGTCACCTTGTCTTGACTGATACTTACTCAAAACACAGAGCTGCTTTTTAAATCTCTTACTTAAATTCACGTGCAGAGGAAAGCAATACCATGGAAGTAAGAGGAATGGTAATTATTTCCCTGGAGAACAATAATTTTGCAATAAATTTCAAAAACAGCACGATTTAGCAAATTAAGCTTAGAGCCAAGGATATTAAATAGAGTTAACTTTGTAGAAATAAATTCTGATACTACAGGCTTCAAACATTACTTTAAATGTGTTCATTAAAAAAAAAAAAAAAAAGCTAGTGAAGGGGCCCTTAAGATTTTGGTGTGGGATGTTGGATTTTGGTTTTAAAGGCTGGGGAGTGAAATCTTTTTCACACCAGGCAAGATATAATGAATTATATGTGTGTATGAGCACTTTCTTTTGCTATTACTAGAGTGCTGAGTAAGCAGTTTTGATAGCAACATCCCCTTCAAAGGAAACTTGTGCTTTGCAGCCATACTTCTGTGCTCTGGCAACTCCACATGGAAACAGTATTTCTTTGATCCTATATTTAGTGCTGATATTGTTTATGTTTAAATGTTAAAAATAACTCTTTAAAGCCACATGCCCCATGGTTAATAATAAAAGCACATTCTCACCTTTTGGAAGAGTTTACAAGAAATCTTGGGCCACCTTCTGTAGCCATGTAGTAAACTATAACGTCTGCAAGGGCTTGAGTTGAGTGATAATTTGTTATGAGAAAACCTTCCCTTTTAACTCACTTCAGTGTATGTGGTCTGGCCCATTGAATTACTACTTGGACCAGTCTTTTCTTCTTTGGACCAGTCTTTGCTTAAGAGAATCAAAGCATCAATCTTAAAAGAAGGAAAGAAAGACATGCAGCGATAACACACATTTCCTATTTATCATCTATCTATCTATCATCTGTCCATCTATCCAGCCATCTATCTAATAGATATTGTCTTTTCCTCTGCTTTCATCTGGAGGAACAGTTCATAAACGGAAAGACAAAAGTTGAGCCTCTGTTGCTTGAGTTAGGAGCATTCCTCCCAAAGTACTGATGCTGATCTATTGTTGGATTACACTGCACTCTCTCATTAATATTAACCATTTCCTCGAAGGGGTCTTTCTCTTTGACTCACTCTGTTTTAGGAAACTGTTATTTTTATAGTGGTTGCTAAGTCACTATCAAAGAATTCTAAGATCTGTGAAGCATGAACATATAAGAAATCGACATTATCTGTTCTTTTGCAGATAGTGTGAAGTACTTTTTAAAAGATGTGGAGAAATATGATTGGATACATCTAAGATGAAATAAACCCTACCCTAGAAATTAAACGCACTTTGCTGAAGGATTAACCACACTGTTATCAATGTTGCTCTGCTACAGTACGTAAAGGTCATTACTACTGAAGTGTGTAGGGGTGTGTGTGTGTGTGTGTGTGTGCATGTGTGCGCGTGTGTGTGTCTTGATAAAGATAACACATGCTCTAGTTATACCTAAGATATTCTTGTAGAAGAAAACTGAGGCTATAAGTGACCACCTCAATCCAATCAAGAATTTTTTTCTCAATCTATTTACTGATTGATAGGCTAGCTGATTGCTAGGTGGGGATGGAAAAGCCTCTTACTCTTTAGTTTCTGTTTGTGTGTGTGTGTGTGTGTGTGTGCATGTGTGTTTGTGAAGTCTAAAAGGTGACTGTGTAGCTTAGTAATCAGAGATGAACTATGCATAACGGTGTCTGATCGAATACTTTCTTTGATTGCTACTGATGAATCAAATCTCTTTAGTCTAACCTTGGCTTCCAAACCCCAAATTACTCTGAACTGGCTTCTACAACGCCACGTGTGGCAAATCTGTGATCTTGCCAAACCACCTGAAAAGAATTATTTTCCTTGCACACATACACAAAATAATTGTCAGTTCTTTAAAGTTCAGATTGTAGAGTTTTTGAATAATTAAAACCTTTTCTGCACCTTGGTAGCACTCCCAAAGGTTAAATACATTTCTGCTCTTGCATCTACAGGATAATTATGGGAAAGTGAATGAGTTTCTTCTCTGAAAAGACATGGAAACCAAGTAGTTATTTGTGCCTGCAAATCCTTCTGGGTAAAGAACCAGCGAGATAATAAATTGTTTTGCTAAAAACAGGAAGTTTGGCAAAGATGCAAAAGTACAGCTAAACTTTGGCCAGGCAACCCAAAACATTGTGTTCTTCTTTGAAACTATTTCCAGCAAGGGGAAAAAAAATGCGGAGTGCCTTGAATACATAGTTTAAGAAACAGTGAAGGCATCTGGCAACGTGAACTTCTTGCCAAGCTTGTGGTTGTGCTGCGCTTGCTGATGGGAAGATGTGCCAGTTTTCAATGACTTATGTCATGCACAGCTGGAAACCCACGCATAAATAAGACCTCGAGTGTTGTAAAGTCCAAAAAGATTCGAGAAAATATCCTCGCTTTTCACTCCCTTCATCCAAACTGTAGAAACTATTAAATGAAAGGAATCACTTGGAGTTTAGATCGGAAAAGGCCAGCTACAGATTTCTCAGGGAAACCTGTTTCATGGCAGGAGTGTTCAATCAGTTAAGACATTCTGGAAGTTGTTAGTTTGTTTTTTCTTTTTTCCCTCCCCCTCCCCTTTCTCAGATTCTTCATACTCATGCTTGCCAACTTTATTAATATGATTGTGATTATGTGGCATCTGTTTTGGACAGACCTGATAGGATTGTAATTTCCACTTCAGTCCATCAGGCTGGAAAGACTTCAAAATGTGGGCCAGAAAAAATAAAGAAATTAACCCAAGACGTCTGGAAAGGAGAGTATTGTGCTCCTGTCAGATGGAGTGGCGGGGAAGCCTGGGACATCTTGATTGGAGGAGAATGTGCTGCAGAAACAGCGCTCCCCGGGCTGGTGGGGCCCTGTCCAGCTGGCAGCAGCCAGGAGGCTCTTTTTATTCTCTGTCTACACTGGGTGATTTGGCTGGTGGTTTTGATTTTAGGATTCAAGGAGAGGAACTCTGAATTTTAGTTTTTACCACTTATTTAGAACTGGAGGCAATGGTCCATCTCCCTGAGTTTCCTTTTTTTGAGCAGGAGGCAGAGGCTCCCGTAAGGTTGGGCAAAGAGAGTGTACACCTCAGGCTCCCACCTGGGGGCACCTGGGCTCGGGGAGCAGGAGCAGGCATCGAGGAAAATAGCCCCTTCCTTTTTCCTTCTGAAATGGGCCTTCTCTGGTCTCTCTTCTCTGTCTGTCTACTCTCTGAGGGTTTGTTTTTACCTCTGAGGTGCCTCTTGATTTTTAGTGATTGCAAATTGTTTTCTATTGGGGGTAAACTGAAGTGGCCAACAATCTATTGTAGCCCTTGGAGCAGGGATATGGGCCTTAAGCTCTGGCTCTGCAGCTGGTGACCAAGATGACCTTTTCTCTCTAAACTGTGGTTTCTTAATCTGTGGAGGAGTCATTATAATGGTACCTAGCACCATGACCCGTGGAGATGAGGAAATAGGTGAAGGTAAGCAAGGCATGGACTGCCATTCTGGGTTGCATTGATCCACCCATGATCAACAAATGATTGCTATGGGAATGAACAGAACCCACTGTGTTATTCATCCACCCAGGAGTCAGCTGGAAACATTTTGGTTTTCTCAGCAGGAATTTGTTCTTTTTAGGAAAAAATGCTCCAGCCCTTAGATTGTTATATTAAAAAATACATAAATACATAGACTTTATTTGTTGATTCAATGTTTATTTTAGACTTTGAAGTGAAGAAACAAATAAAAATACCCTTTCATTTACCACTTAGAAATAACCATTATTTGAATGTTTACATAATTCCTTTGTCTTTTTGTCTAAGATTCTATTTGGAATTATTAAACTGGGACAATATTATATAAACATTTTACCATGAATGATGTTTAAACATTTCCTACTTCATTAAATATAAGTTTTTAACTGCCTTAAAATGTTATTTGAAAGTGCTTTATAAATATTCCATTATATGGATATTCTTATTGGAGTTAAGGTTTTTGCTTTTTTTATCATCTTG